>WBMN01000028.1:0-348490 GCA_010367425.1 Teratosphaeria destructans | reverse complement strand
AGAGGGCAGCTACAATTACAGGTAGCAAGCTTGGGCCTTGCTTATGTAACACGAACAACTCTATTGCATCGGTCTGTCCTCTCATGGCCCAACCACAATGCGACTTCCCGTGGCAGACATCACTGAAGTACAACATAGAATCCAGTTCGATTGTCCCAACATCCCAGGCCAAGTCATCGGTACATCGACCTCACATCCCCATCTCCTACCTGCCATCCTCGCTTCCCTCTCCACCCAGCCCTTCCCTATCAACATCTCCTTCCATAATCACCTCATCCTCAAGTCATGTGCCGCTGGTTCGCCTACATCTCGCCCACCGAGCCCTGCCTGCTCGAAGACGTCCTCGTCACGCCTCAGAACAGCCTGACCCACCAAGTCCACGACCACTACCTGCCGCAGCTCATCGCCCACCACCCCTCCGATCTCCACTCCGCCGACCACCTGACCACCGCCCGGAACTCCATATACAACATCGATGGTCTGGGAGTGGCGTGGTACACTTCCTCCTTCTCGGACTACGAGCGCGGTGATACCGGCGAGAGCGCCGATGGATCGGTCAGTACTGCTTCCTCAAGCCTGACACCCCCAGGCTGATGCAAGGTCGTTAGATGCAAGAAGGACTCCTCCCGGCCGTCTACAAGACTGTGCAGCCGCCCCTCAACGACATGAACTTCCGCAGTCTGTGTCGGAATACGGAGACGAGGGTCTGCATGGCGCATATCCGAGCAGCGAGCGGCACGCCGATCGTGGCAGTCAACAATCATCCTTTTGTGTTTGGGTGAGTACAGCGAACCTCGATTTCAGTTTCACGCTCGAGCCTTCGAAGCTGGCTCGATAGCCACCACGAACATTGCCAAATCATGCTGACGGAGAAATGGTGTCCAGCCGCCACACCTTCATGCACAACGGCGTCGTCTCGAATTTCACCTCCATCAAACGCCCCGCCACCCAACAGCTGTCCGATGCCGCCTTCTCCGCCATCAACGGCGGCACCGACTCCGAACTGCTCGCCGCCCTCTACATGACACACCTCACCCGCGACTCCCCCTCCGCCGACCCTTTCGAACACGAATACTCCCTCCCCCAGATGGCCGCAGCCCTCCACTGGGCCATCTCAACCATCATCACCCTCCAAAAGTCCCTCCTGCCCACGACTGCTTCCCCAAACTCCCTGAATCTCTGCGCCACGGACGGCACCAAACTCATCGCCTGCCGGTTTCGGAATCATGCGACCGAGCAGCCGCCCAGTCTCTACTACTCCACTCAAGCGGGCGTGACGCTGAACCGCAAGTTCCCGGATCATCCGGATGGCATCGATGTGCCGAGACGCTGGCAAGGGGTCAATGGGAGCGAGAGTCATGGTAGGCATGTGATTGTCGCGAGTGAGCCGAGCACGTATATTGCGGAGGAGTGGGAGCTGGTGGGGAGGAATCAGATGGTCTTGGTCGATGAGCGGGGTGGCGTGGAGGTGAGGGACATGGAGTATGAGAAGGGGTGGGATTGCGAAGACGCCGCAGTGGACAGCGGGAGGAAGAGGTCTGGTGGTTGAGAGCTTCCTTGGACCTCACTGGCATCGCACTGGATGTAAGACGAACTACCTCCTACTCGGTTTCCTGGCAGCGTCCGACCCCAGGGTGCAACAGATTGTCCGTTTCGAGAGCCCATATCTCTACAGACTTTTGGGAGGTTGAGTAATCTACATCACGTCAGCTTCTCCCATCCCAGAACAATCATTGGAAGAGACACGACTCACCTTGGTCAAATGATCGCCATTCAACGTCTTCATAATCTTCCCAAGACCCTCATGAGAATAATCCTAGGCAGACATCAGCCAGACTCCCCATGTCTTCCACGCGTTATAATGACACTCACATTATGATTCCACATATCCTTATGATACTTGACCTTCCCCTCCCCATCCAAACTCAAACTCACCAACGAATTCACCACCTTGCTGAAATGCGCCACCCGCGGCGTATACTCCTGCTGCAACTTGAACACGATCCGATCATCCTCGTTCTCCACCACCTGCCAAACATCCCACGTCAGCTATACACACACACACACACACACACACCCTCACACAAGTCAGAAAAGATGAAAACTCACCTCCGTCTTCACCGTCCGCGACTCGGCCATGACCTTCGGGATCCCATACCACTGCCCGGCAATCTTGAACCGGGTGTCGCAGTAGCTCCACGGGTCATCGTAGACGGCCCGGGCGGCGTAGACGCGCATGTCGGCCTCGCTGGCGCTGCCGCTGTACAGCCGCGTGATGCTGTCGAGGATGTGTTGGCGGGCGGGCGAGAGCGGGAGGCTGGAGGCCGGGTGGGGTTCGTAGTCGACGCCGGTCGGGGCGTTGTGGGTGGGGTCTGGGTGGGCGGTGAGGGGTTGGGGGTCCGGGCGGATCTCGTAGGGTTGGGGGGGATCTTGGTCGGGCATTTTTTTGGTTTCTCGCGTTTGGGGAGGGCGTATGGGGGAGGGGTGTCGGGGATGGGGTGTTTGTTTATTTATTGGGTTGTATCTGTAGGTATGTATGATGGATGTATGGCTCTCGTTGTCGCCACAGGAGTCATGATGTCGACATGACGAGGGGTCGCTCTGGCTGAGAGCCATGTGCCCCTTTGTTGGTGCAAGGGCCGGGTCATTGCTTTGACTCCATGACACAATACATTTATTTCGGTAGTAGGTGGGATGGTCGTCCTCCATCCAACGACCATCTCCTCGCATACACCTCATGTGGGAATAGTACCGATCAACGCTCATCCTCCCAGGATCATACATGGACCGCGCCAAATCCTTCTCATCCCCAAACACAAACGTGCAGATCTCCGCTCCTTTGCCCCTCAGCATATCCCTCAGGATCGTGCGATCCCGCTGCAAACAGTACGTCTACGAGTCCGACTCACAACAACATCTCAGCTCACCTTCTTTCTCCCGAGACGACAGGGGAGGGACATGGTTGAGGGCAGTGCATACGAGACTGTAGGTGATGATATGATGCCGTTCGAGCACGGGGGCGGCCATCTGAGCGGGCTTGTGGTTGTAGTGTTGGATGAAGTCTTCGTCGCTCATGCCCGGTTTCTTCTTCACGAGGATGGTGGCTTTGACCACTTTGCGGAAGCCGGTTGTGTTGGGGTAGCCGGCGTCGAGGACCATGATGGAGGGATTCTCTTTCGTGGCGTGCCACTCTCAGGAGATGGTACTGTGTGCGGTATATATGTATTACTAACCTCCCAGGATTGTGGTAAATCAGAGGTGATAGAATGATCCGCATCGCTCTGACACATGCACTCATGGTGAAGAGGACTTATTAAAACAGTATCAGCCTAACAGCGAGCGGTCTACATTATTGGGTCTGTAGACCTCTGCTGCAGATACGGACGTCAAGTATCATAAGTCCCAGGTTGTTATTAGCTTGGATGGATATTTCTTTGATCCATCACCCATCCATTTCATCCATACCTTACGCCGCCCGAACCCGGCGGAAACGATCTCACTACCCTTCACCCTCTGTCGGCTAGCTCTCGAACCCTACAACGTCAACCTAAACCCTTCAATCTCCTCGATCAGCACCTCATCCCTCTCCGCCCTTCGATCCAACCTCCCATATACATAAGAATTCTTTGCAACCTGCACCATACTCAGCCCCTTCATCACAATCACCGTGATCAGCCCATCGCCATCCTGCGAGTCCACCGAGACCGTTCATGAGACTCAACCCGTATGCCCAGTGCATTTGCGATGCCGGACGCCAGTGTAGCGAGGGGGAAGAATGGACTGAAACGTTTCTGGATCTCGAAGCGGACGTCCCAGCAGGATCTACATTCCGTTGTCAGACCCTCCACCCCTTGATCTCAAGGCATCAGAGTCTCGAAGACTGACAGCAAATAAACACATCCCGGAGAGAAACCTCGATGAAGCACAGAACACAAAATTGCTAACTGGCTCACAATGATTCGACCGAGACGGATGGTGTCGTACGTTGGCCGAGCGCAATTGCAATTTATCCTTCTCAGCACTCATCTTCGGAGTGGTAGGACGGAGGTGAGGTCCCAGTCCGAATGTATACTGCCACGAAACTGCTAGTCCAGCATATCTACCACCATTATCGTTATAATCAACTCACATCACAACCGGCACAGACCCGGCTTGCAACAAAATTGGGGAATCATCCGTCGCTAGACCATTGCGGGCGCTCACATGCACCTCCACCATCAGATCTGCTTCCACTCACTCTTCCACACAACCCCACTCCTCTTAAAAAGCTGCGTAACAGGACACCTCCTCTCCGTCTCCTCCGCAAACCTCTCAAACGCCTTCTCGTCCTTCGCATCCGTCCGCACAGCCACTACGACCTGAATACTCTCCCAATTCGCATTCCCCCGCTCGCCCGCCACCAGCACCGCAGGATCCAACACCCCCTTGACCGTGACCTGCCAATCCCGCAACGCGATGCCATGGTCTCTGGCGACGATGGAGCCCGTGACCTGTGTGCAGGAGGAGAGAGCGGTGAGGTTGTAGTGGAGCGGGGAGGGGGCGGAGTCGGCGCCACCGAAGGCCGGGTAGGCGTCTGTCTGGATGGTATGAGGGCTGCCTTGGGTTCTGACGGCCTGGGCGACGCCACTGCCGGTGCCGGAGACCCGGAAGGGGATTTTGGCGGCGCGGTGGGGGGCTTGGGAGAAGTGGCGACGGAGGATATCAGATGAGGTTGCGCATGGATAGGTTTTGGAGATCCTGCGGTTGAGCATTCTGGTCTTGGCGGATAGGTGGCAGAGGACCTAAGTGTTCGCGTTGTTGGAAGTCGCTGGAGCAAGTTCTGGTGCGCGCAGCGGCAGAAGCAAATGTCCTGTCTTCATGTTGGTGGGTTAAATGTACCATCTGCTATTCGTTGCATAAGCGTAGATGGCGTGCTTCCATTAGGCCGGCAGGCACAACGCTGCGGGCGCTTGCGTCGGCACTGAGCTGACCACATGGCTTGTCCAATGGGATGTAACATTCAGTCTGGAAAATTGTCAGAGATGTCGAAAGGAAGAAGCATCCCCTGATCAAATTTCGATATTTGTTATTCTGCACGGTACCTCGTTCAGCCGATCGGACTGAAAGTCTGCCCGTGCGTACATGTATACATAATAATAAGGTATTAGGTGCTAAGACTGACCGCAACACATCCCAAGTATCTAGCGCTCTCAGTGCATCGTTTGCTTTCAGAGTCCTGTTGATCCTGGAAGGGCATCTGGGCCAGCGAGCAGACCCTTGGCATCGAGCTTGAGACCTTCAAGGGCTATTGCCTGCTTCATCATATCCACTAGACTGTAACCTTGACCTACCCAAAGGTCATCGGAGAGAGCCTCCAACACCTTGGATCTGATCTCCAGTTCTCGTAGGGCATGGAAAGCTTTCGTGATCTCGGTTGACTGCGTCGGTGGGAACTCGAAAGCCTGAGCATAGAGATCAGGAATGGAGAGACTCAGTACCTGAAGAGGGTAATGGCTCGCAGCCAACACAGTCAGAACATCCCTCACGAATTCCCCTGGGTCATCAGAAGACGAGAACATAATTGGGCCGCAACGGTAGAGTGGAGTTCAGCATATTCCTGACGGATCTGATCAGTGCCAAAACATGGCAGATCCGTCGCTTCGGTACTGAGTCTGAATGACACGTTTCTCTTGGCGGTCCGCAGGTGCTGGAAGATACGATCAAGTCGAAGCGCACGGAGACTGGTTTGGTCTCTCTGGATGAATTGTATGAACTCTGATATATGCCGCTCCGCAGGATCCGGGGCCGGCGACACAGCGACCAATGTGATGTCTTTGACTTTTTTGCCAAATTTCGGGGTGCGTGAGAATGTCGAGCAGGACTCTCAGGCGGTGGGCGGTCCAGACATGCTTCCGCCGTACGGAGTGGTGTTCGACGAAAGCGCCTTGAGACATGCAGGAGCTCTTCAGGCAGAGATGGTGGTGAAGGCTCCATGTTTGATAGGTAGTGTCGGTCCTGCCTTGCCCTCGTAATCAGGCAGCATGAGTAAGTAGGCTAGTGTTGACAAATGTTCTTCCAAATGACCCTCGAGTCTCGAGCCGCAGAGAGGAGGACTCGCTCAGGAGTCTCAACAATGCAGCCACCAAGACTCTACAAGGCCAGCGCTCTCATATCATTGTAAATTTGTACGAGGGGTTGAGAGTACGGTTCAGGGGCTGAACAACGTCGCTCCATGCTGTCTTCATCCAGGCGAGAGTTGCTCTCGACGCACAATTCACGGGTCAGTTATGCTCGTGGGCGAGAGTTGAGCAACATGCGACAGTATCATTAAAAACGAAGAATCTTGTCGACAAGGTCTGAGATGGTTGTAATCCATGCTCGACCTGCCATTTCACAATGGGGGCCGCGTAATGCCTATCTTGGCCGCTGGCTGTTCTCTGGTTGACCGCAACTCAAGACTCATCACGCCTCGCAGCGATACCCAGCCTGCAGACGGCTCATCGCACCGAGGTCTCCCAATCTACGTTGGTCTGCGAACGCGGGCACACTTCTTGCGGCAATCATGATGTGTCCTCCCTCCTGCCCGGCAGGCTCAAGCTGCAGCACCAGCATCCAACCCGTCCTCGCCATTCACCTCAGCATCCTCTTCGCTGTCGGCCGCATGCTCCGAGGCGCCAACAAGGTAAGACTGCTCACACATCTTTGAGAGCGCTTTCTTGACAGCTTCTCGGCCCTGGTACTCTCCCTCCGTGGAACTCCCGTACCACGCCAGAAAATCGCCGTCTTCCGCCAAGTACGTCAACCTCTCGAGGCGCAGATACTTCAATGCGTGCAGCTTCTCGAACATCCACGCTGCTATCTCCTGCCATGTCTCATCGTCGCGGACCATGACGTCTCTGATGACGATGCGCTCGAGCAACACGCCACATCTGCGCAAGCAGGTAAGGAGCGGTCTGCTGTCATCGTCTTCGTCTACGCAAAGGTCGCTTACTTCTACCGACTTAAGACTATTGGTCCGTAGACTTCCAAACACCTCGTCCAAGCAGGAGCTGCACTGGGTAACGTGGTCCTCATCAAAAAGCTTAAGCTCCTCGAGCAGGGTTGCTTTCCTCAACACTGTCATGCCGGAGCCGGTGAAATCTGCAATAATGCTGTCAAGGAGATTGTCGCAGATCGCCAATCGACGTAAGCTGTGGAAGACCTGTGTAGACTCGCGCGGCAATTCTCGAAAGAAGGCAAACGCTCCATGGCTGAGGTACGGCCAGGAAAGGGTAAGATCTTCAATAGGATATTTAGCTGCTACGAGAGCATACAGGACGCGTCCCACAATGTTGTTAACATCGTCGAAACCAGACGTTGCGGCACTGAGTTTGAGCGCAGGAACGTAGCCAGCCGCAACCAAACTGTGGAAGAGCTGCATGAGGAGAGCGCCGCAGGTATCTAATGCCCGGGCCGGGTCTTTTTCGAGCACCTGCTCTGTGTGGTTGTCATGATGGTCGAATGGCAGCTCAGCGACGCCGATAAGTACGATCTCCTGGATGCGCCGACCAAAGACCGAGATTGTGACGATGTCCAGAAGAGTCTTCAGCCCATGCATCGAGAGGTCGTGTTCTCGCGTCCTGAAAAAAGACTTCGCAAAAGCGTCATGCGACGTGCGAGCCAGTGTTCTGCATGTCTGTCGAAGCGCAATGAGATCGAGCGGCTTTGTGAAGTCTGCGATCTTTGTCTGTAGCTCTTCAGGAATGGTCGCGAGGGGCTTTGCGGCCGCCATTATGGCCCAATGTCTACTGCTGGCCCTCAATGAATGTCTGTCGTGTGCCAATTCACGCGGCACCGTTCCGTTAATGTACTTTGGTTGATGGTGCCGGCGGCCAATGGAGCTCGTGTCAGTGACGCCTGCGATCGTACGCTGCAATGTTGCCCGTGATACTGCTGCTCGGCGCGCGCAGTCACTAGCGATGGCGAAGTGAGGCCTCAGCAAATGATGCTCCCGCGGTGTCGTGAACAGAAGCTCGTGTATCATGAACGAACACTTTCACTTCTGCCATGACGGGAAGCGACAAAGTGAAGCTTTGACCTCCTTCAGGAAGGAGCCATCTGCTACACGATGACGCCACCGCATGTGCATTCGAGGTGGCAGATACTCGAGCGTGCCTAACCCATGCGGAAAGGCGAGGGAGGTCGCGCCAAGTGTCGGCAGTTTCCTATACTCACATGCCACGACGGGAGAGCACAGCGGAGATGAGAGACACAATCAATCATACCGTACTTCAGTAGTCCTGTGACCCGATTGTGACTGATGCTTAACCATGCCAAAAGCACTATCCCACCAGCGCCATCGCTAAATTATCGGACCATGCCATCCCTGTTCAAACCCCATGCATCATCTGAACAATCTCCTCCCACCCATCTTCGCCGCAGTTCCCTGCGCACCCTCCAGACTCAGCCCCGTGAAGCCCACCGAGCCACCTCCGCGCCTCTTTTTATACCGCCTCAGGGCCTCCCGCAAATGATCGGGCAGCAGCGGGCCGCGATCCCATTCTTCTAGATCGCGGATCAGACCACCAGCGCCGCCTGGCTGCAGGAAATCGTCGGCGGATGGCTTGGAGGGGGGAGGAGCTGCGTCATCTTGTGTACCATTAGGCAGGGTGGTAGCCAAGGAAGTGCCGGCGGAAGGCGACACAGGTTCCGGCTTGATGTGGCCATTCGTCTCGACGCCGTCCATCTTCTCGCCCTTCTCGTCTACACTGCCACTCGCCTCCTTTGTACCCTTCCCCTCTCTACTCCTCTTCAGCTTCTTACAGACCGGATTCTCACTCCCATCCGCCCTCTTCTCCTCGACCGCCAGCCACTCCGCCTGCACATCCCTCGCCTCCTCAATCAGCCTCCCCGCAAAAAGCTTGGCATACGCCTGTACAACTGTCACCACATTTTTCGGCACGCTCTGCCCTAGCACCTGGTTGACCAGCTTTCGCACATCATTATTACCGACCTTCGAGACGAGGTAGTTCGAGTACCTGTCCCTGTGAGACATTGGTCCCTCTTTTACCGGTCCGCCGGCAAGGTTGTAGAAGAGGTTCCTGCGCTCTTTGATCTCGTCGATCTCCTCTGCAGTCATCTCCCCGCCAGCATACAGAGGCACACGACCGCCTCGCGCGTCTGTCTCATCGGGCTCTTCGTCTTCGTCGTCATCCGCCTCGCCTTCGCCGTCTTGACCCGTAGCACTCCTCGCGCCTGCCGTCCCGCCCCGCTTGCCACCATCTTCTCCGTTCACGAGGCTGACGCTGCCGAAGCGAGTGCCTTGCTTGGCGGGTCTGCCACGAGGACGCTTCTCACCTCTCTTCCTCTTTCTAGGCATCTCCCCGCCCATCATCAGGCCACCGCTCGGTCCGCTTATGGCGCTGCGGATGTCGTTGTCGTCGCTGAGCTCATCGTGCGCCTCACTTCCGTCCGCGCTTGGCGAGTACTGTTGCCTCCGCAGAAGGTCATCTTCAGCGAGCATGTGCTGAGCTTCGAGTGAGTCGGCAGGTGGGAAAGAGGTCTGGCGGAGTGGATGCGCGGAGGAGGCGCTGTTGGCTATTGATGGTTTGCGCGAGGATGGCTGCGTCTTGATGCCGGTGGGGAGCGCGAGTTGTGGGCGCTGTTTTGGCAGCGCCAAAGAGGGAGGAGCGGGCGGAGAGCCACCGAAATGCGGTGGTGAGGCCATGGTGGATGTATTGTTGCTGGCAATGTTCAACAGATTGTAGAAGTGCAGGACGCGACTGCAGTCCACAGAGAAGGCAGGTAAGGCGACGCGCTAAGCACGTGAAAGTGGAGATCTGCGATAAAGTGAATGCACGTCCTTGGCATAAACAGGGTTTGCGACAACAATGATGTTCCCATCTCCTCCCAGTAGCATTATGTGCTCCATACCAATACGCATAAACCTGTCCCATCGCACACGACCAAAATGTCCCACAAATCCCGCGCACTCACCCACAATGACGCTGGCTTCCATGACCCGGACAACACCGGCCCTCGCGAGTGCCCAATGATGCGCGACGGCGGCGTCTTCTCCATCTACAGCTCCTGCACCATACGCGCTCCACCCAAAGCCGTCTACGACGCCATCCTCGACGTCCAAAAATGGAAAGAATGGAACACCTTCGTCACCGACGTGACGATAACCTCGCATCCTCACTCTCACAAAAAAGATCTCAAAATGACAGATGGCACATACATGACGTTCCATTCGCAAATGACGCCCAAAGAGCGCGCGGATAGTAAGGAAGTCTGTAGCCACATCGGGCGGTTAAAGACGAAGGAAGATCATCCGCCGCGAGTCACGAGGATCAGGTGGGATTTCCATAATGCGGGTTATCTTGCGCCAGCATTCGTCATTAAAGCGCAGAGGGTCAACGAGATTGAGGAGGCGGAGGATGGTACGACGCTGTATAGGACGTGGGAGACTTTTGGGGGGTGGGCGGCCAAAACGATCAAGAAGAAATATGAGGAGGCGCTGAAGGATAATTTTGCACGATGGTCACGGGATTTGAAGGGGTATGTGGAGGAACAGCAGCGTGGGGATGGGGCGGCGCAGGCTGTTGCAGAAGTTGGGCAGGCGGAGGCGAAGCCGGCACGAGAGTACACTGTGTGAAATTGAGATGGAACTGCTTACGTGCCACGCTAGTCACGAGGCTTGCATAGTATGTTAGCGGGAAGCATGCCCACAACGGCTCGTTCCCGTCAGCTGCACTTGTATATGTGATAATAGATCTTACTGATATGTTGATGGCTTTCTTTGGTCGATTTGGAGATCTCGGCACTGTGCTTTTGGAGACTCATAGTCTTCATGCTCCACGGCGTTAGCAATCCTGCTACTGCAATCTCTCATTATTCTTTGCATTGTTTCGGGAGTGGTTGGCAACCATCAAGGCGTGAGAAGACCTATCCTCATTTCAGCCTGCGTTCCCAGGCCGACAGATGTCAGGCCTGCATCGTCTGCCGGAGCTCGAATTTGACGTGTATTCATGAGCCGTAGGGAAGTTCGTAGTGATTTGCGAAGGGCCTTCTCTACATTGGGTTTGTTTAGGCCTATGCAGGAAGTATTTCGGTCCTGTATGGAAGTCCCTCAGCTAGCTCCCCAACACGGCTACACCATTACATCTTCTCATTATTGGAGTAGGGAAAAGAGCCCACACGGAACGTTGTTGATACGGAAGGTCATGAGGACTCAGTATGAGCTGATGGAACTACACAGCGACGCATATTCTGCATCGCTCATTTAACCTTCGCTATCAAACGCCTTAGAATCCCCTGTGCCGTGCCAAACTCGTCTAGTTCTCGTGAAGAGCCTCAGTGAAAAGCTCGTCCTTCTTCGCCGGCTTCTCGCTGTTGACCTTTGCGTGACCCAGACCCTGCTGAGCGTACGCAGCAGCGTACGGGTTGAGGCGCAACAACACCTGCTTGTTGCGCAGTGGGTTCTTCTTCTGCACGACAGTCCGCTTCGTGATGGCACCGCCCTTGACTGGTCTGAGCACACTCTGCACCTCAGAGCTGTTGATGAGCTTGGCAATGTCTGGCTGGCTGACGATGTTCGATGGAAGGACAAAGTCCTTCTTGAGCTCGGCTGGCTCGCTGGTGCTGCCGTAGATGGAGTCGAGCGCGCCGAAAGCAGAGGAAGTCCAGATGACGAAGCGGCCGAGGTGACCACCTGGGGCGAGCTGGAGGAGGTTCAGGGAGTAGACTGGGCAGGTCTCGACACCCGGAATGTTGCGGAAAGCCTTGACGAGGTCCTTGCCGTCCTTCTCCGGCTCGTAGACGATGAGCGGGCCACGACGCTGCTGGTGGCGCCTGCCCCTCAGCTTGCCCTTACCAGCGCGAAGCTTGCGCGAGTTTTTGACCTTCTCGAGCTCTGGGCCAGCACCGACGGCCTCAAGCAGCTTGACGGCCTTAGAGGTTTTGTTGATGGCGTTGTCGGAGAAAACGGTCGAGGAGACGACGAGTGGAACCTCGGGAATGTTGGAGATGTGGTGGCCGCGGGCGAGGAGGAGAGCTGCGGAGGAGGAAGCAGCGATGGCGGAGACAGCGGCGAAGCGCTTCTGGCCAAGGTTGATCTTCTGGTGCCACTTGCGCCAGACCTTGGTTGGGGCGAACATGCGACCAGAGCGGCACTGGTTACCGAATGCAGCCTGGCCGGCGCGGTGAGTACCACCACCAGAGACACGCGGAATACGAGCGACAGCGCGACCTGCATAGTATCAGCACCAATTGCTGCCATCACGATTTCAATGTCCGTCTTCACGCACCAGTACCCCACGACTCGGCGCTAGTCTGGTGGCCAGCCTTCTCGCTCACAGCGTACGGCTGTCTCTTGTTCTTGGCGACTGCGGTATGGACAGCCCTGGAGTGGTATTAGTCAATTGTCTCCGCTGTTCTGCTCTTTCTGGCGCTACTTGCTGGACGATGTCGCTACGGATGGGCGCCTTAAAGACGTTGGGGAGGGCCAGGCTCTCGGAGGTGGCAGCGCCATCAGCGCCGTGGACGGTGACCGTGGGAGCCATTGCTTCTGCGGCGACGGTGCTGTGGGTTAGTATCAAGCCTTGCTGGCGACGGTTCAATGAACGAAGATATTGCGGCGGTCGAGAAGTCGACCTTCGATTTGCGGAGGTGCGAAATCTTGGCAGATATAGATGCCTCAGGCCAAACTCGGCTGCCGTCTTGCCGATGGTTTCAGGTTGTCCTCTGGTCTTCTCTTCAATCGCAACCTGACTTCTTTCATACATCGCATGCTTCGACTACACAGCAAATGAGCCTAGTCCAAGACCATCGACATCATAGGGCATTGTCGTAATATTAGACTGAAGAGCTGCTCGAAAATGCTTTGTCAACCTACCAGGTACCTCAGAGTTGCAAACCACCATCAGGCTTGGCACAGGAGGACTACACATGACATTCTCTCCCCTAAACGATTTCAGATCAATAACATCAACGATACCAACGCCTAACGCCTTATCAATGCTTGATCAACGCCTTTCTTGGTACACAAAATCCTCGAAAATCATAACTCCATCCGTTCTGTCGTTTGATATATCTAGCCTGCTCACTCATCCCGTGTGACATCTCCTTCAGAAGCTAATTCGACCAGCAACATGCTTCCGCACATGCCTCTTCTTGGTGATGCTTCCACCCGAGCACGTCGTTCCGGCCGCGACGTCCTGCCAGACCACGGATCCCGCATTGCAGATTCCAAACTGCGACTCGCCGTTGCAGACGACGGCGCCGTCCGAGGAGCAGGTGCCTGTGCTGTAGGATGATGAAGACGTACTGTTGCCAGAGGAGTCCGACGAACCAGTGGTCTCGGTCGCAGAGTCCGAAGCAGCGCTTGATCCGCTGGCGACTATTGCAGGTGTCACCGCAGCAGAAGACGCGCTGCCCGTGATCGTGGCCATGGTCGTGACCGTAACGATAGCTCCACCAGAGTTGGCAGCAGCCGTCTGCTGAGATACGGACGAAGTCTGCGCCGCAGAAGCCACTGCATAGCCCGATGCGCTCGCCGTAGCAGACGAACCATTTCCAGCGCTAGTCGTGGCGGCCGCTCCACTCGCCGCTGCTCCATCTGTAGCACAGCCCGCTCCCGAGGGCGTCGACATTGGAAACGTCACGGCCGTCTTCGCCGCCTCACCCGAAGGCTTCTTCGTCGTCACATACTTCCCGGCAAAAGGAAACTGCAAGTCCACACTCTGCGTCGTCGGACACGTATCCACGCTCTCCAGATTCGCCACGAACATGGTCGGGAACTCCTCCATCTCGCTGCCATCGCCACCAGTGAGATCGGCATTGATGCAATTCTGGTAGATCTCCCGGTTGCCGACCGTATTGAACCAAGTCCAGCTCATAATGGCATGCCCATCCCTCACACCCTTTGGGATTGTGAAATTGAACGAATTGATACAATCCACACCATTACTCTTCGGATCGCTGCACTGCAGCGCGCCGGTGTAACTTCCCTCGGGACCCTGGTACGTCCCATCGAGATTCTGATGCGTATTCGATGGACAGCCGCCCTCAATCGAATAGATCACGAACCAGTTCTTCGGATCCTTCAGCTTACTTGCATCGGTCTCGTACGTAATCGAGATTTGACAGCTCCCGCCACCGTGGACAGCGGTGTTGGCACCGTCGCCATTGTCGAAAGCGAGGAGTTGAGTGCAGCCCGCGGACATGGCTGTGCCGCCTGTGGTTGGGAGGGTGACGCCGTGACAGGGGAAGTTGGAGCCGCTGGCGTCGAGGGGAGACTTTATCGCTGTGCCCTCGATTGGCGTGGGAGAGGAAATGAACAGGTGGGCGGTGGCGAGTTTCAGGCCTAGACCTGCGGCGATGAGAGAGGCGCGCATGATGATTACGTTTGAATCGGTCGTTGTTGGTTGGTAGTGAGCGATCGTGAGTGTGTAGAACTGCTGGACTTGGCGAAAACTGTGGCTCTTGCGTTAGTCGGATTGCTATTCGCAGCTGCAATGTTTTGTTCCTCGTTGGGTGGAGGACCAGGAAATCTCTAGGTCACTCTTGAGATCGCAAGATCCATCAATCCATTGTTCTCCACCGACACAAATCCGCGAGATGTTTCCAGACAATAGCCACTAGTGCAGCATTCACACCTGAGACCAATGAGATCTATTCCAGCTCGCGACTATTGTCTCCATCACGACTGCTATTGTGACGTACCTGTCTCAAGTCAATCAAGCAAAGTCGTCGTCAATAAGTGAACGTTTCGTGAGACCAGCTCAGTAACCTATTAAGCAAAGGAGAGACAGCAGAGCGCCGGGCTCTGCGAACGGTAAGGTATGTACAAATCGTCACAACGAGCGATGAGGAAAGAGAGAGGCTTGACGAAAGCAAAAGGCGAGTGTCGTGTCCTATGTGCTTTAGCAACGCCGCCTACAAATGTCCACCAAGGCAAACATCGATATGCAGGGGTCGTGAGATCCATCACATGCGGACACAAGATATAGGGTCAGCTTGTAGTGTATTTCTACTCTCTTGACGGTCTTTCGTCCTGGCAAGTCACAAGTGCGACACAGGATTCTGCGTGTCGTCTCGCAGAGCCAAGCGCGCTGCAGCAGGTCGACAGCGCATTGGACATCGAGGTCCGTAGTGCAGATGCGATGCCGCGTTGCGATGCCGAAGCAGGCACATTATGTGGTTGTACAACGCGCCGACGCTGCTGAACTTGCAGCGCGGCTGTTTGGTGATTCATGATCGAGACGAAGGTTGTTGGACGACAAGACACCGCGAGTTGATGGTCACGGCGGCTAAGCATCTCGGCCCGGCCCTGTAGCGCGTCTGAGTCGCCGTTTCCTGCATCCAAGCATACCATTCCTCTTGAATCCTGCATATTTACGCCTAACGCAGTCCATACATTCACGGAACCTCATCACAATGATATGCCGCTTCTCCACGGATGACCCATCAGCCCTTAGGACTAGAACCATTCCATATTGTTGGCATGACCATCCAGTGAAGCGACACGTCGTGAATAGAATCCAGAATGATTAGCTGGCATGAATGGAATGAGGGCTTAGCGGTGTATTGGTATCCTTGCCAGCTGGGGAACTGGTTGATTTCGTTTCTCGCCTGTGATGCGAGGTATCTGAGTTGGGCCCGACACTTCGACGGAGGCAAGAATCCCGTTTAGCCTGCTTCTCCTATGTTCGAAGCGTTCGGTGGGCTCAAAGGTTCAATTCGGGGAGGAATGTGCGGAGTTTCCGTCAGCGTACCAATCCGTCATTAGCATGGATTGTATGATGGCTCGCTTCGGGAATCAAGACCACTCCCAAAGAAATAGTCGCGAACACTCGTCGTCTTCACCCCCTCCAGCCCCGCGCACCTCCTCCATATCCACCTCTGCCCCCTCTCCCACTATATCCACCCCTTGGACCACCTCTCCCTTGGCACCCTCCACCAGCGTACCCTGATCCCATCGGCGGCTGCACAGGCGGCGCCACCCTCGGCACAGGCAAATCCGCATAACCTGTGGTCCCCTCCCTCGCCCTTCTAGCCACATCCTTCATCCTCGGAATCCCATCATAACTAAACCCCCAATAATTCCTCGTAGGCCGCCCTGCATCCTTCCAGATGATATTCCCCAGCGCATCGACATCTTGCACCTCCTCTGCGGGCGTGAATTTGGTGAATTGCGCCAGCATCTCGGACTTTAGTGTCGAAATTGTAGCCAGGAGCTCGGGATCCGGTCTCTGTCCGCCGTGCGGGAGTTCGAAGCCGCCTGGTGGTAGGGCGTAAGATTTCAAGGGATACCCGCGCGTGCGCTTGAGGTACAGCCCGTTAGCTGCGGGGAGGTCGTGCCAGGGCGCCATAGGATCAGCAGGGAGGCTATGGCGATGGGGCAGGAGGAGGTTTTGCTCTGCTTCTTGGCGTTTGATGGTGGTTAGGATGGTGGCGTGTTCTTGTTGGCATTGGGCGGCAAGATCGGAGAAGGTTGTGAGGCCGCTGGCGGCTTTCATGCAGCGTTGGAGTGTGGAGTCTATGACGGCTTCGGAAAAGATGCCGGCGTCTTTCCAGAGGTTGAGGAGCGCGAGGACTTGGGGGAGGATCTCGGTAGTGGGTTTTGATTTGGGGAGGTCTGCGTGGGCGGCGAGGACTACGATGCTGGGGATGAAGAGTTTGAGGAGTTCTGCACTGGCTCTTGTTCTCTCGTCGCTTTCCTGTTGGAATGTAATCAGGACGTCGTTGATGACGAATAGTATGTGTAGTCGTCTCGCAGCAGCATGAGGAGGTTGCTGCACTTTGCCATTGACGATCTTGCCAAGACCAGTATTGCTGAAGCCGGGCTTGGTTGTGTCTATCCTTTTCGTAGCAGTCTTGAAGGCCGAGGCGATGTCGAACAATAGTTTGGACAGGACCAGAATGGCTTCCATGCCAGTCATTGCCGCCGTGATTGCTTGGGAGATCGACAATACATTTTCTCGAGTACAGATGTTGATGGAACGGAATAAGTTCCTGACCAGAGCTTCTTTGGTGTCTCGATTTCCAGGTTGGGAGGCGATATATTGCTCGCAGGCCTGATCAACCTCCATCTTGACAAAAACGTCGTCGGAAGGGCGTACTTGGCACAATTGTTTGTCTTGAGGGCGGGACCGTGACTGCGGGATGGGACATGGAGTGTAGACCAGACCCCGGAAAAACATCAGCCCGTCATTGGACTTTGTGAGCCTCTATCTCCCGTCGACAACAGATCGATAGGTACCTTACTGTGTCAAATGGCCCCCATGGCGCCCTCACGAGCTCCCGCTTTCATCTGTGCCTCCTGCACCAAGGCGCTCGCTTCCCGAAATGGCAGGCACGCTGTCCGCGCCTTCTCCGTCTCAGCAGCGCAATCGGCCCCGGCGCAAGATGTCCCTCGATGGCAGCAAACTCCACCGGCGATGAAGATGCGTTTTCGCGTTCGCCCGCAGCCGCGAGGGCCGGCGTGGAAGGTCAATGATAGGCAGGAGCCGGTGGACGAGATGTACGACAATTTCATTGGCCGAGTGGTGGAGGCAGCGCAAGGGCAGGAGGGAGTGACTGGACCGAGGGGGAGCGATTTGTTGCCTGAGGAGGTCAAGGTATATGTTATCCGAGAGTGATCTGTGGTGCACATGGGCTAATTCGTGGTAGTGGCTCGCAGTCACACACAAATCCTTCGATCACGGCCGACGAGGCTTCAACGACAAACTCGCCTTCTTCGGCAAGCGCATAATCGACCTGCAGACATCTATGGCATTAATACGCGCTCCTCAAGTACCATCGCCCACCCAAGCCGACCCCAATGTCTTTCAGCATCCGTCGCTGGATGGTGTAGAAAACCTCACACCATCCGCAAAGGCGCAAATGCTCGCGCCGGCACGACTTAGTCAATTAGCAAGGAGCTATGGGTTGGACAGGGTGTTGAGGTGGCAACCGAGGAAGACGGGCGATATGCAGAGCTCTGGTGTGGACACTGTGCTGGCACATACTGTGTACAGCATTATTGGTGCACTGGCGTTACACAGAGGAGGCGAGATTGCTGGGAGAGTGGCGAGGGAGAGAGTGCTGGAGCCGCTCGGACTGCGGTGATGCATGGGCTTACAGTATACTGTAGGCAAGAGCACCCGTCCAGACATTCAACGCCACCACGAGATAGAATGCACGATTCCTACGCGGTCTTTCGCCGGACATTGCAATTCCGTTGCGATCTTGATTGCAAGGAACCATTCACTGTACCGCGCAGATCGTTCCAGCTACAATGCCACAGTCCAACCAGCAAACCATGCACGATCGTCTTGCCAGAAAAGAAGGAATCTCCTCGGAGAGACTTTCCATCCGCCTCCGTCTCTAAGCTCGTGCACTCAGTGTATTCCAAATGAAAATAATACACCCCGAACCGACCGCATCTTCATTCTCCTCGAGCCACACCAGGACCTTAACAAGCGGGTCCCGGTATGCCGCCGTCGAAGGCGGGCACCATGCATCGTATTGCCAACAAGCGTTGCACTGACCTTTGTCTCAGTGGTATCTTATAGATAGTCCTGGTGACGGACGCAGCGGTACGTGCAAGCAGGACTGAGCAGAATGATGCGGGTTCGCAGTCCAGTCCATGTGGAAGAGGCAGGCCTTTGGCAGTGGGCTTTTGCCGTTGCGCGGGAATGGCTCAGCCGTGGATGCTATAAGGTACCGGAAAGAACTTTGAGAGACCAATACTCACCGTCCATGCGCCTCAAGTACACCCACCGTCCCTTTTGCTCAAAAGACTCGCTCGCGCAGCCTCATCCCTCCAGCTAGTACTACTACCAAGCCAAACATCCACCCTCCACACACTCCTTCCCATCCTTCTCTCCCCAACCACAACCGTCCAAACTTCGAGATCCAACCACGTCGCCGCCATCTTAGACCCCGAAGCTCAACGTCCCCGCATCGTCCTCGTCGAAGAAAGCCAGCCCCTCGCCACAAATCCAGCACAGCGTCCCCAAAACAACTTCCTGCACCGCCTGCAACCTCTCCCTCGCAAACGCTGAAGCAGGAAAAACCACCGGCATGGAAGGCGGATGAATGCTTAATTCACTCTCTAGCACTTTATCTCCATCAAGAATCGAACTCTTCCACCTCGCCGTCGTCGCAGCTCTTATCCGGCAGCGAGAAGGGGCGGCGGGGACTAGGAGGTCGGAATAGTAGGAGTCTTATCTGGCTTTGATTCTTGGGAGGTGTGAGTTCATGGATACGGGATGTGCGCGTGCGATGGGATAGTGGTTCTTGGTCTTCGGGCAGAGAGGTTGTCGAGCGGGCTATGAGCATTGAGATGTGCTGTTCCTGGAGATCTCGTCCTTCGTGACTTGGTTCTTGAGGCGTGCAGTCAGCGTGCATGACTGTGGATTGCTTGAATGGGCGTTCTTGGTTGATGTCTTGCGATGAGAACGACGTGGCGAAGAAAGAAGAGCAGGAGCGGCATCGTCAAAGTATTACCGCTCTAGTGTCGTGGTAGGAGAAACTGAAGCAAAGTGTCTCTAGCGCCCCCTTTGTAGCACATACGTCGCTCACATGTACTTGATCTGTAGTAGACACTTCGAGCGTTCGTAGTAGCGTCGACCCTCACCAAAGACTTGGTCTTTGCAATATGATTCTGTCGAAGTGCAGCTACTTCCTGTGTAGTTTTGAGAGGTAGCCTACCGCATCGCCTTCTGGCGACAAGATCTGCGAGCGAGATAGGCATACATCCTGTACAAAGGCCCTGTTACCCATCCAGCCATCGTCCGTAGCCTGTACGCCCCCCACCCCATGCACCGTGAGAAACCTTCATACCATGCACCAAGCACACCAACTCAGCGACCCCGGCGTTCCTGAGCCCGCCTCTCGTACTCCTCAGCCGCCTTCCGCCGATTATCGAGCTTTCGTTTCTCTCCTTCACGCTTGACCTTTTCAGACCAATCCTCCTTTAGCTTGGACCACGCTTTCTTCACTCTCCCAACATTACCGTCTGAAGTGTCTGCCACGGGTCGGTTGGCCGAGATCATGTCGTCGCCAGCAGTGCTGTTTTGGCTCTTCTGGACGGGCTTGACATCAATGACCCGGTTCGTCGTCGAGCTGGGTCGAGTGCGAAGCGTCGGAGCTTGGTATCGCGGACTCATGAAAGGTTCGCTCTTTGTAGAACGAGGCGCATCGCGCTGGCTTGAGGATTGGTTTCCGCTAGCTTGCCCATGAAACCTGTCTAGCAGAGAATCTAATGGAGTGGCCTCGCCGGCAGCTGGCTTGTAGATTGGCGCCAACCCGAGGTACCGCCTAACTGCAGGGTTTTGGAGCAACCTGCCCTGTGCCATTCCTACCGCTCCCGAGGCGGCGAACCACACGCACAGCGCACCGGGCTGGAACCCCATGATGAAAAGCATGGCACCAGGCGCAGCGTAGTATAGTATTGGTTTCAGTTCTGGCGTCACCGTCATCGAGCCCGACTCACCTCCAAAACGAAATAATAAATGCACGGCAGCAGCCATAACCAATGGCATGATGCCATATGGATCCGACACGGTCAGGTCAGAAAGCCATAGGAAGCCGCCGTCTTTCAGGCCCGGAACCGGCGCTTCCACCATGCTGCGGATCAGCCTGAAGCCGCAAAATCCTATGACGCCCTGATATATCGAAGGCTGCAAGGCTTGCCAGTGACTCAGGCCTGCTCTCGCCCTAATCGCGCCCAGCTGCTGTCGCAACTGCAAGGCGGTGGTTGAGTCGCCATTCCGCATGGCTTCAAACAACCTGTCCGAGACGGGCTTCGTGACAGAAACCAACGCCGCGGCCCGGGCGTTCTGATCTGAAGCCTTCACATAGAAGGGAAGGCTGATGAACCTCAGCACGATGGCCGTCGCTGCTATGGAGCCCCACCAGGGCAAGCCCGTGTAGACGTGTATGTGCTCGAGCACGAATTGGAGCAGCGGCGTCACGTAACCATCCCCGAGGCCGAGTGATTTGAGGTAACCGATTGTGTCTGGCGCTTGTGCTGCAGCGCTGACGATGTCACTGCTATCCAATGTAATTGTGTCCAGGTTGGAGAACGCCCCCTCAGGACCTGTCGCCCCAGTCGTGGATGTTTCAAGCGGGGGTGGTGGCGGGGGAGGAGGCGAGGCAGCTTCTACCGGCGGTGCAGTCGAAGGTGTGGGAATCGCGTTCGACGTTGCTGTACTCGGCGGCGGAGGTAGTGAGGACGAAGAGGAACCCCACCATGATAGATGTCTGACTGATGCCGCAGTGAGAGCGGCAAGAGGCGCGGTGTTCTGCCATGGTCTGGATTGCAACGCGGATGCGTGGACTCGTGGCCGATTCGGTATTCGCGATGCAATTCGAGGTGTCGATGAAAACTACACTGTGTTAGTCGCTGTCGCGTGACCCAGCTGGTGACGATCTGTACATTTCTTTGCTGTAGTCTAGAGAGTCGAGGTGCGTTGCCTCTGGCGATGATGCCTCTGCTGGGCATCATCTTGTCGACGACATATATTGACATGGGTCGTGATGGAACGCTCATCGGGAAATTTTTCGAGATGTCCGATGCAGCTCGGCGTTAGCGCGTCTGTCTCGTGACGTGATCATAGTAGGTAGGTATATATGGGGTACATGTACTATAGTTTATAGCAGGTATATACGGAGTACATGTACTATAGTCTAATGTTCGTCGCATCATTGAGGATAATACATGTACTGTTTCGAAGCAATCTGTCACGACGTTGTGACGAGAAGGGATACTGGTAATATGGACACATCGTCGTCCACACCTCGACGCTTGCTAATCCACAGGACTGTTGACTCCTGCTCCCTGCGCCGATGCGCCGCTCCATATGCAATTCTAATCCAGTCTCTATACCACCGTGCATCCTGGCCTGATCGACATACACAAGACCATTCGAAACACCATAGCCCGCGTGTTCGCAGAGCTACAGTGCGTTCACTCCAAAGACGTATAAGCATCCAATTCCTGCCCATTTCTCCGTCTTCTTTCGATCGGGTCATCTCTGATCTCTACACCGGGCCCAATCGACCGTGAGTTTCTATGCGACGGAAAAACCTTCAAGCCATTAGTAGATTTTCGTGACATCGGGTGCGTATTCGATCGCAAGCTCCAAGCTCCAGCTTCGACGCCCTTCCTCGCTGGTCTGCATCTACGCACCTTGGTGTTCGACCATCCTAATCTGAATGCTGCCTCGTGGGCGAAAAGCTCTCCAAACCCCAGCATCAGCCCGTTCACAAATGGCAGTAGCACATTGATGGCAGCTCCTCTCAAAATGCCCCAAATCGTTGGCGGCTGGTACAATATCATGGGACTCGCCGAACTGCTTGGTGGCTCGTCTGACGAGTCTTGGTTCGAGTGATTCGCATCATAATTCTCGCTGTCCGAAGGGAAGGTCGTCTGCGACTCTGAGAGGAAGTCGTGTGCCGACATGGTGGCTAATGCCGAGGTACTGAGCTACCAAGTGATCGCGGGCGGAGGAAGAGGGCTATCGCAGCAGTCGGACAGGTGAAAGGCGCACAAGGCGCTGCGATATGGCGGTAGAAAGCAGTCGAGCTGCGGATGACAGGCGCGCGCACAGCCAGATGGAGCTAGACCTTGGCCCGGGCAATAGTAGCACATGCTTCTGCCGAAGAAAGTCCGCTTAGTCACGGTTCGAGGAAACATCTCCCTTGCATGCCTCGTTCTGTCTGAGGGTTTCCGTTGTCGAGCCTTCGAATGATCTCTCCTGGCGCGCACAAGACAAGGCTTTCACCGCCCGAATGAACCCACTACCAAGGAGCAAGTCCGCGAGACCTGCCCACTCACTGCCCAGGTGTACCTGACACCTGCTTAGTCATCATTTGCTGGTGACGTTCGGCCTCCAGCTTCCACATTCAACTTGTCCCAGGCAGACCCCCAAACAACATCCCCTCCTTACACCATTGCGACACCATCCACAGCCACCACATCATGGATTCCGAACAGGCAGATAAGGTGGCCACCTTCAGCCAAATGACTGGCGCAAACCCAAGCACCGTAGGTACAACAGCTACCATACTGCGGACTCAACACTAATACTTCCAGGCACAAGCGACACTCGAATCAACCAACTGGAATCTCGAGGAAGCCGCCAATCTCTTCTTTGCTGCCGCCGATGGAGAGCCTGGGCACGACGTTGACGATGCTTTCGGAGCCGACGAGCCTGCGAATCAGCCTACATCATCCAATCCACAACCGCCGACACAATCAAGCTCGAGAGGCTCGTCACAGGCCCCGCGCAGAATACCAGGTCAAGGTCCTCGTGCGGTGACGCTGAGGGATCTGCAACGTGGTGGCGACGAGAGTGACGACGACGAGGAGGACAAGAAGCAGGACATGTTTGCCGGTGGAGAGAAGAGTGGGCTGGCTGTACAGAACCCCGACAAGGGCGGTGGCCCGGTCGATCACTTCAAGAACATCATGAACCAAGCGAGGCAGAACAGGGAGAGGCCACCTGTGGAGGGCGAAGAAGAGGAGCGACCGCAGCGGTCATCGAACTTTTCAGGACGGGCGCAGACCCTCGGCGGCGATGATGCGCCGAGTCAAGTCGTCGAGGATCCTTTGGCGAGGACAGGGAGGCCAGCGGTGCTACCGAGAGCGACACGAACATTGCACTTGTGGGCGGATGGTATCAGCATCGATGATGGGCCACTCTTCCGATTCGACGATCCAGCAAACCAGGACATTATGGCGCAGATCAACCAGGGTAAGGCTCCGCTTAGTCTGCTGAATGTCCAACCCAACCAGGAGGTAGATCTCAACCTAGATCCGCACAAGGACGAAAATTACAAGCAGCCAAAGCCAAAGTACAAGCCCTTTAGTGGACAAGGCCAGCGGTTAGGTTCGCCAACCCCTGGCGCCAGTTCTGCTCAAGCAGGAGCACCGTCCCGACCATCTGCGCCCGCCTCCTCCAGCACATCTTCTGCGCCCACTGTTGCAGTAGACGAGAATGCGCCCACGCTCCGTATGCAGGTCCGTCTTGGCGACGGGACGCGCCTGCAATCACGCTTCAACACGAGTCACACCGTCGGCGATGTTTACGACTTCGTCAACCGGGCATCACCTACCCAGAGGAACTACGCACTCATGACCACCTTCCCGAATAAGGAGTACACCGACAAGTCTGTGGTGCTCGGGGAGCTGGACGAGTTCAAGCGCGGGGGTGTACTGGTACAGAAGTGGTCTTGAGTGCGATCGCGTGAAAAGACGGTGGACAAGCAGGCTACAGCGCAAGGATCCAGTTGAATCCTGAACAGGCGTTGAGATGGGCAAGCTGGCTGCAAATGTTTGCTGGCGAGGAGACTGTCCAGATAGATTATAAGCATGAATATGAATATCAAAGCTGGAGCTTGGCCTCTACAATGACGACTTGCCCTGGTCTTTCATTGGTGACCGTCATGACAATCTAGCGATCTTACCATGAGCACAACACCACGATATTGACTAGTAATCTCTCCTCGCTGTGATTGCTTTGCGGACGACATTCTTGGCAGAAAATATGTAAATACTAGCGTTCGTAGCACGTGAGACTGCCCCGCCAATGACCTTCGTGAAACTCCTAGTTTGAAAGCACCTGCGGGCACGTGGGATCAGCAGTGTAGTAGTGCGCCATTGTTCGGCCTCTCTTGATAGAATGAGTAAACTTTTCTGATAGACGTGTAAGTATTGATAGATTTTCTCATGCGCATCTTGATACTCTACCATCACGCCAAGCAGTCTACTAGGCTTGGACAGTATGAAACATGAAATTTGCGAAAGAGCTCGACGAGAACGCGATTCCGGAGTGGAGAGACAAGTACCTGGACTACAAGGGCGGAAAGAAGAAGTTGAAGGCGGTCAGTCGCGCCATCCGCTCCGTCCAACCCAGCAACAATAGCGAGAGCATTAGGAATGCAGGGGGCAGCTCGACGCCGTTCGCGAGTATACGGGATGGGCCAGTATATTCTTTCCTCAAAAAGGGCGGCGGTGGGGCTGTCGGACAGAGACAACGAGGTCTTCCTGCGGACGGGAATTCCAATGGAAGCAACACGCCGTTGGTCGAGGCCAGAGGCGCATTGCCAGTGTCCCATCCTCGGAGCCGGAGCCACGGACAAGTCGAGGACGGCGAACGGACACCACGACCAAATACGCTGCCGGTCCCAGTGCCCGTCAATGAGCGTAGTCCGCTGCACCAGGCGCGTACGTCGGACCAGGGGGCGAGGATGACGAGGTATGGAAGTATCATCGGAAGTCCGGACGAGCATCAAGGAAGTGGTGATGCGTTGGGCAGGATACGAACGAATGCCACCGCACCGAGTCTGGAATTGCCGCAGCCTGCTATGGACGAGGACGATGGTAATGTGGTGACACGGACGAGCACGCAGGAAAGGGCGGAAGAGGATGCGGACTACGATCGCACGATCTCTCCTGGATCAGCAGAAACGGCGTCGAACGAACAGGCCGTCCAGCCACCTGCAACTCAGCTGGCGCATCGTGGCGATGCTTACACCATAGCCCGTCCCACGGATCTGCAGCCCACCCCAACGTCTTCTGCAGAAGTCAGACGGAGACGCTTTGGATCGCTCTTCAGCCCACGACGCAGCAATAGTATGGCAGGAGAGTCTATTGGTAAGTCTGGCCGGCCGTTCATGCCGAGGATGTTCTCGATCGCTACACCCGGCGGGCCACGAACTCCTGGTAATCAGGACGTAGCGCTTGAGCAGTATCGGGAGCTGGAGTTCAGACAGGCGGAATTTTTCTTATTCCTGGACAAGGAATTGCTGAAGATTGAGAATTTCTACAAGAGCAAGGAGGATGCTGCCAACGTAAGATTGGAAGTTCTCAGGGAGCAGCTGCATGTCATGAGGGAGAGAAGGCTAGAGGAGGTTTTAGAAGCGCAGGGCAAGAAACGGCCTGTTTCTCGGGCTCGGCGGAGCGAAAGGAATGTTGTCGACTCGTCCTCAGCTGCAAACCAATCCGACGCCGAGTCCGGGAACGAGACCAAGCGCGGCATTGGCAACGACCTGCGTCATCATCCGCTGCAAAAATCCATGGACGTTACCAGAGAGGCCTTGGAACGAATGAAAACTGGGCGAGTAGGCAAGACTTCCAAGGCAATGGGCGAATTAGGGTCTCCTCAAGTGGCTGCAAATCCACGACAGGCTCACCAAGACTACACTAGGAAAGATGTCAACAGAACGGTACCTTATCGCTCTGCGAAACGGAAGCTGAAGCTAGCAATGGCAGAATTCTATCGCGGCCTGGAACTTCTGAAAAGCTACGCCATGCTAAATCGCACGGCAATGAGAAAGATCTGCAAGAAGTTCGACAAGACTGCATCATCCGCTGATGGCAGGAATTACATGAAAGACAAAGTCAACAATGCTCACTTCGTGCAAAGTGACAGCCTCGACACCCTGATCCAGTCGGTCGAAGACTTGTACGCCCGCTACTTCGAGCGCGGGAACCGCAAGGTCGCCGTCGGCAAACTGCGCCAGAAGATAGCCAAGGAAGGCGCGTTTTACGGCCCAACCATCCGCACCGGCATCCTACTCGGAGTAGGCACAGTCTTCGGCGTCCAGGGCCTAGTCTACGGGACTACGAGACTCCTCGACGAGCCCGAGCGCTGGCCAGGCGAACACACCCAGACCGCATACCTTCTCCAAATTTACGCCGGCTACTTCCTCATATGGCTACTCACCCTCATCTTCTGCATCGATGCCGCCATCTTCGCCAAGTATCGCGTCAACTACCAGTTCATCTTCGAGTTCGACACCCGCCACATGCTCAACTGGAAAGAGCTTTTCGAACTCCCTGCCTGGTTTGGCTTCGCCTTCGGCCTCGCTCTCTGGGCCAATTTTTCCTTCTGGAGCCCAGAGAGCTTCTTCGTCTACTGGCCTGTAATTCTTGTTGCGGTCAGTCTGGTCATGTTCTTTGCGCCGCCTCCGACGTTCTATTGGCGGAGTCGCGTGTGGTTTCTGGTCTCCAACGCACGCTTATTGGCTGCGGGCGTGTATCCGGTCGAGTTTCGGGATTTCTTCTTGGGCGATATGTATTGCTCGCAGACGTATGCAATTGGAAATGTGGAGTTGTTTTTCTGTTTGTATGCACGGCATTGGCGGGGCGTAGAAATGTGTAATTCTAGCCACTCGAGGTTGTTTGGGTTCTTTCAGACGTGAGTAGCCTCATTGCCGTGTGTTGCGAGACGAGTGGTACTGATGATGGTCAGGTTGCCCGGCATCTGGCGACTATTCCAGTGTTTCCGCCGCTACTATGACACCCGCCTGTGGACGCACCTCGCAAACGGAGCGAAATACACCTGCACAATTCTCCAATACATGAGCCTCTCCATCTGGCGTATTACCCCCCTTCCTCCAACTTACCCTAGTTCACTTCCCTGACTATCTCCCAGGCATCCACCACTCTACTGGCACCCTCGCCTTTTTCATCCTCTGCGCCTCCCTCAACAGCATCTACTGCAGCTTCTGGGATCTGCAATACGATTGGTCCATGCCCCTCAACCCTTACTCGAAACCCCACCCCTTCCTCCGCGACGTGCTCGCCTACCGCAAACACGCTTGGTGGTACTACGCCGCTATGCTCATCGACCCCATCATCCGATGTAACTGGATCTTCTACCTGATCTTCATGCACGACGCACAGCACAGCTCCATTGTCAGCTTCGTCATCAGTCTGAGCGAAGTGCTGAGGAGAGGCATGTGGGTGCTGCTGCGCGTGGAGAACGAGCATTGCACGAACGTTGGCCGCTACAGAGCACAGCGCGATCCCGCATTACCTTACGAAATCGATCATCCCGCCTCCTCTCGTGGGTCTCTCATTGAGCCACCGCAAGATATTCAGCAGACGGATGGTCTGACGCCGGCGGTTTCGGGCAGGGATCTCGAGGGCGGTAGTCAGCCGGCGTCGGCCTCTATCCTATCTATGCGCCGCAGGCGGGGCACGAAGCCGGCTTCTGGCGAAGAGGCGGCGGAGAGTCCTGTTTATCGCGCATTGAAGAGGGCTGGGACGACGTTCATGGCGGCGCATGCTATGGATTATGAGAAGAAACGCAGGCCTGCGGAAGAGGAGAGGGATGGAACCTTGGGAAGGGATGGGGAGACTGATGATGAGGATGAGGATAGTGAGTAGGAAGTGGTTGGTCTTGCGGATGGAGGTCTATGTTGTGGTTACTATCGCATGCTCGAGATCAAAAGGGTCGACGCTACCGTCCAGGATCAGAATGGCGGAGCTGGACTAGAGATGGCCATCTATGGTGTGTGAACTCTCTCGCATGCTTACTGTCCAGAAGATCTACCGCTCGCAGAGCAGCTGGGAAGTGTTCAAAGCAAGGCCCAAGTGAAAGTCCGATCAACACCAAAGAACACGTGTCTTTCTAGCGTCCACCGCTAGCATGAAATAGAATGCGAGACAGCTTCATATGACACCTCAGAAAGGTAAGCTGGACGTAGACTGGAGACCAAAGTCAGCACACCTCCACCCCTCCACCAACAGGCCCACGACTCACTCTTCGGGTTCCTCCACATGACCATAAAACTCGACTTGGCCTGCACCAAGCGCTCCGCGAAACTCATCCGCCTCCTCAACAGCTTCGGCCTCACCGGCCCCTCGGCCTTCTCCCCCGCCTCCGCCCGAGGCGGCGCAGCATAACACACCGCGTCGATGACCCTCCCGTCCTTGGGCGAGACATACACCGTGTCGCCGAACTTGGCCCACCCGAACCTCGCCGTCATGGCTTCCGCCGCCAGCATGCGCGCGGCGGACCACACGACCACGTACATGATCAGCTGCGCGTCGCGCTCGCGACTCCAGTCCAGCACGGCGTGGTAGAGCGCGCGCACGACCCCGGGGACCTTCTTGGTCGGGGACACGAAGAGCCGGCCGACGACGGCGATGCGGTCGTCGGGTTTCCCGTCGTCGGGGTCCGTGGCGGTCTGTCGACGCCAGAGCTTGACGCACGGGCAGTCGGGCTCCGGGGCGTTGATGGCGATGTGCCCGACTATGTGGCCGTTGTGCTCGGCGACCCAGGCTTGCTCGAGGGGTCCTTGGTCTTCGCAGATGAAGGCGCGGGCGTCCGGGACGCCTTCGAGGGGCCAGCCGGTCGCCGCGTGGCATTCGGTTAGGGCTCGCTCGAGGCCCGGGAAGTCGGCTTCGGTGCGTGGGCGGACGATGGTCGTCATTTTGGCGGGGATGAGGTGGGGAGGTTGTTGGCGATGGAGGTGTTCTCTGGTTGTTGTTGTTGTTGTTGTAGCGAGTGGGTGGTGGTAACGAATGTGAGGCCGTCGTCCAGCGATGTCTACTCGGACCAGCCGATTGGGGAATGGGAGCAGTGTGGGAGTCGATGATGCCGAGAACCTGTTCGAGGGAGAGCAGGGTAGAAATATACGCTTGCTGTAGACTTGGCCTACCTGTCTCCGTCCCGTCGATAAGCTGGGTGAAGCCATCAGTGATTTGTGGCGGACTCCTGCCACCGGCCCAGTTCGCGCCTCTGTCTCATCTACTGTTGATCAACATGACCCTGTGACAGCGGAGGCGTGTTGGTGATCGAGACATGATTCTGGGACGGAGAAGGTGGAGCAGATGAGATTAGATGAGATTGCTACTCGGATGTCAGGTGTGTGGGTCCTTTTGGAAGAGGTGCAGTCGAAGCACCGTGATAGGTGTGGGCACTGCAAGAGAGGATGAGTGGGGATGCGTAAGAAGTCGTGCGCTCGCGCCTCAGTATGTCTACGCCCCAGAACATCTACATGTATTCTCTGGGTGCAAAAACGCGAGGCTTCCAAGCTGGTCAGATCGGGGCAGTGGCCGCCTCGCGTTTGCCCCGAGCTGGACGCGAGCCCACGAAACTGGTCGAGTCAGGACGCCACTGTTTGGAGAGAGTTGCAATGTACAGTAGACAGCATGCCACCGCTATGCCGATTCTGGCTTGCTTCAAGGCGTTCTGGAGGCAGAGGTCGCCAGCAGCGCTTTTGGACGACGACGACGACGACTCGTCCAGGATACGACTCGTGCCAGTCTCACTGTACTGCTGGACCGAGTTGCTTGGGCCTAGGCCGAGAGGGGCGCATGATGGGGCCTGAGGCTTATGCAATGCTATCGCTCTGGGCGCAGATGGAATCGTTGGGTCTCGTCTCGGGCGTGCAGTAGGTCTGTACGGGGCTCCGCAGATAGATGCGGGCGATGCGATGCTTGTGGTGCTGTTTCATAGTGTGATCCATGGGGAGGGCTCGGTTTAGCATGTGGTTGTTGTGTGATGGGATGCATGGACCATGGTCACATGGGCAAGAGGACGACGGTGTGAAGTCTGATCTCTACTTTGTGCGACCCGAGTTCACTTCCAGGATGATACTCGCCATGGGCCCATCCATGATGCCCACGAACGCATCCGCTGGTGACACAAGTCATTCATGCGCGGAGAATATGAGACGTGCTTGGGACCGCCTATTCATCATTCCGACACGGCACCCACATACAGGACGTCCTGACACGCGTTCCGTGCTCCGACGAACTGGACATTAATGCCCCTTGTCCATCACAGGGCCAGATCCGCAATCTGGGACCTAGATGTCACGCTCGCATCCCGAGTCATGACTCATGGCCATGGTTGACAGTTGACAGTCGACAGTAGTTGACCTGCTTGTCGGAGAGCAGTGCTGGGTGCTATGGTAGTAGGGGAAGAGTCCTACGGGTATTCGTGCTGGGCGCCTATCTGTCTCTAGAACTATTGGCCAACCTCCACCTCACGATTCTATCTCGAACCGCTCGGCGCCCTCGACTAGACACTGCTCGGTCTCCAGGGCCCGATCGAGGTCGTAGTGCTCTACGAACATGCTCAGGACTGCTGCACCACACGCAAAGCAAGCCATGACAATATACACGAGCCTCAGACTATCCGTATACGCAGCACGCATGATGGTTCGAGCATCGCCAGGCTCTGCATCCTTCATCCATGCAACCAATGCGGTTGCGTCGGTGGCCAGCTCGGCCGCTCGCGAGGCGAATAATGGCTGCTCCGAAAGCTTCTGCTTCAAAGAACTACGCGCGCAATGTCAGCAAACATGTAGACGGCGTGAATGGCTCGGGATCGCGCTCACTTCTGGAAGATGTTGCCACCAATGGCAATCCCTAGAGTTTGACCGAGCCCACGCGAGAAGCAAAACATTGCCACTGCGTTCGCCAGGTAACTTGCGGGTGATGCCGACTGGAGCTGGAATTGCAACGCCGGAAACAGGCTGTCGGAGGTGTCAGCCTGGAAATGGCCCAAGTCAAAGCATAAGGGAGCTTAGGTCAGCTCCACGAAAGACTTACGACCCAAGACCAACACCGGCGCACAGATCTGTGAGAACAATCTGGACCAGCTGCGTATCTGTGTCGATGGCGCACATAAAGCCTACACCGAGCGTAGTCGTGATCCAACCTCCCCAGATCGCCCATCGATACCTTCCAAATTTGCTGATCAGAATGCCAGACAGGATTGCCATAGGCGCCACGGTAAAAGTCGCCGGGAACAGAGCTACACCAGCCAGTATGGGAGAGAAGCCTCTGACGCCCTCGAAGTACAGCGGTTGGTAGTATAGCAAGCACCAGAGTACCATTCCATGTAACGCAGTGGCGAGATATGCAATATTCGCGGTTCGATTACCGAACACAGCTGCCCTGATGATCGGCTCCATAGCAATAAAGCGTTCATGGTAAGCCAAGATGATGAGGCCCACGAAGCCATAACCAAGAGGCGTGATGGTGCGCCAGCTGTCCCAAGCGTACGTCAAACCGCCCCAGGTCAATGGGACTAGCATGGAGGTAATGCTTGCAACGAACAGAATGGCGCCGATCCAATCCGCCCGCCTCACTTTCTCTGCGAAGCTGGTCGGCACTGCTCGCAAGACGATGAAGAACACGACCAGGACGAACGATGTCAGAATGAATGGCAGATTGAGATAAAAGATCCATTCCCAGGTCGACTTGTGCGACAGCGCACCACCAATGACCGGGCCACTGACTGATCCAACAGCCCACATTGCGCCAAGGATGCCGATCCAGTTGCCGCGGTACCTCAATGGCACCAAGTCGGTGAGCAGGACGTTGGTCATGGCTGTGATGCCTCCTCCACCCACTCCTTGAATGGCGCGACCGACGAGCATCATGGCCATGTTTTGCGCCGCTCCTGCGACCACGCAGCCAGCAAAGAAGAGGCCGATCGCGAACAATGTGATGTGCTTTCGGCCAAAGATGTTGCTGAACGTTGCGAAGATCGGCAAGAACACGGTTGATCCTAACATGAAGGCAGTACCTGCCCAGAAGGCACCCGTCGCCGAGCCATCAAGTGCTTTGGCGATGACTGGGAGTGCCACAGAGATGGAAGTGCCATCCAATGCCACGACCAACGACAAGGCCGCCAGCGCCGAAAATGCCAGGTAGAATCGAATACCAGGCTTGAACACCGGAACAGTTGCGGACTGCGCAGGCTTTGACAATGCAATGTCGGTGCTGGCAGAGCTGACGACGACACTTCCATGTCGTTTATGGTGTCCGAACAGTGCCTTTTCAGTCGTGTACAGAGGATTCTCAAGATCGATGCTCTTCGTTCGAGTTGGTGTTCTGGCAAGAGCAGCTCGGTCCGCAGCCGATATGGAGAAGGTCGAGAAGTGAGGGCCTATATGGGAGAAGCGCTCCATGGTATGAGCGACTCTGCTATGACCGGGAGAATCGTATTGCAAGGTAAGTCAGAAGGTTACCGATGGAGAAAGTTGACACGGCAAGAGAACTTGTTCAATTCAAGTGCGCAGACCAGCATCCCGCCTTGCAGATGGCCCGTCCTGGAGGGCAATTTCGAGGCGTCGGGGGGATTTCATCAACATCGTCAGGCTGTCACTATCACGGGTTCCGAGGCCATGTGTGATAGAGCACATGAAACCCGAGCGGTGGTTTAACTTTGGAAGAAATGGACGCCCCGGTGGTTTCGCCCTGGTGGACCACGTGGAGCTGTCGTGCTTCCAGACGATCTGCAAGGTTTTCCAAAAGAAGGCCGTGTCAAGGATCATGCAGAAATCACACTTTGGGGCTCCCACGAGCCGGGACATATCACATATCTCGTCAAAGTAGGGTTTCACCACGCTGCGCCAACCCGAGAAAACAACCACGCCGAACCTTTCCCGGTTACAGCTGCCTCCACCTGGTACATGGGATACTCCTCCAGCATCAACAGCACATGTGACCCTCGCTATCTCACGCAAAGGCGTTGTGCCACCAATTGGACGAACGTCTGCTACTGGCATATGGAGATGTCTTCATCGACCGCCTTGCAAGGAGGTGGTCTGACACCGACCGTTTCATTTCGATGCTGACGCCTTGCCGCCGCGAAGGTGAACCGCAGCGTCGACGAGAGTGCATAGCTCGTGACCTGGTAGCCATTGGCACCCCAATTCGTACGAGAGACTGAGCCACCATTGTTGGTATCGTTTACCTCGTTCATGCGTTCATCCATTTATCAAGAGGCTCTGCAATACTCGCTGTTGTTATCCTCCCTCACAGTCGTTTCCAAGAACTAGATTGCTGATGGATGTGTTGAGGCTCATCGCTCGCGCATCCGTGAGCGACGGCTGTACGCAGAACCTGTTGACGAGGAGCAGCAGAGCTGTGATGTTAACCGGCATGCAGGCACCAAAGACACATGTCCAGCTAGCTCTTCAATCTGTGCGTCCCTATCCACATAGGATTCCATATAACGAATCTTTGCTGACCTACGCTGAGATGGCTACGCCCCAAGTTGGGACTTCAATCTCTTCTTCACCATCGCCTTCGCCATTTCCGCCGCAGTCTTCGTCGTTCAAGCGTTCGTGTGGCCGAAATGGCGAGTGTTCTCATGGGCATGCGCTCTGGGAAGCTTCATGGAAGTGGGCGGTACGGACACTGTTGTACACGCACGACGAACATTTCATGCTGACCAGCATGCAGGCTACGTCGGTCGTCTGTTACTGCACAAAGATCCCTTTTCAGATGCGGGATTCAAGTCAGTCTTCCATGACAATAACAATCAAATAAAGACAAGACTGACCTAGCATAGACTGAATGTCATCCTCCTCACGGTCGCGCCAGCCTTCGTCTCCGCTGCGATTTACTTGACACTCAAAATGGCCACTACCGTCTTCGGCCAGCGATACTCCATCCTACCGCCAGCTTACTACGCCTACATCTTCGTCGGCTGCGACATCGTCTCGATCATCCTGCAGGGCGCCGGAGGTGCGATCTCAGCCATCGCCGAGAACAAAGATCTCTTAGACGACGGCGTCGACATCATGATCGCCGGCTTGGCCTTCCAGGTGTTCACCCTGCTGATCTTCTTGTGCCTGGCAGTCGATTTCGTGCTCAAGTGCTTCAGGAATCGCGCGGACCTGAATCCAGGAAGTCGGCCGCTCGCCAAGTCGGTCGGGTTCCAGGTCTTCGTGGCGGCTGTATCGTTGTCGTTCATCTGTATCCTGACGCGATGTTGTTACCGGGCGGCTGAATTGAGCGGGGGCTGGGGCAACAAGATTATGAGAAAGGAGGCCGAGTTTATCGTCCTCGATTCGGAGTAAGCCTCATCCATTGCACCCGATAGGATCATCTGACACGATGTTAGCATGTGCATCATTGCATTCGTCTGTCTCAATATCTTCCATCCGGGTTATTTATTCGACGAGACAGGACAGACGGACCTCGGTGGTCAACAACAACAACCCATGGAGATGCGAAATGAACAAGAGCAACATAAGGCGAGCGCACATCCTGTGTCGGCTGAGCGACAGGCGATTCTTGTCGGCGCAGCTGGGCCTTCCCTATTCCCCCCGCCATACGGTCGTGGAAATGAGACTTGGATCTGAAAGTCAGCAATGACATTACGATCGGGTGGCGATGAGCATGCGTTGAGTTGGCCAGCGAGACCTGCATTCCATTCAACATGACAGTAACTGCAAATCGCTATCTACAGTTTACTTCTTGGCTGTATCAAATCTTCGACCTTCGCAAACTGGTAGTAGTACTTCAGACAATCCTTATTCGCCAGCGTATCAGAGGGCTTGATGACCTTCCCTGACACAATCTGCTTGACCGGCAGCTCGACCTTTTTCAGATTGATGGTCGTCTGCAGCTGTCAGCATTTCCTCCACACACGGGACAATATGAAGCAGCAGACTCACCGGTATCTCAGGCGTCTCAAACACATACTTCGGCACACATCTCCTCCCAACATCCCTCGCAATCGCATCCTTCACTCTCTTCACCAGCTCTTGCGTGAACTTCCTTCCGGGCTTCATGAGCAAGAACAGCATCACGCTCTCATCCATATCCTGCGGCCGCCGCTGCCCGACACATATACTGTCCTGGATCTCCTCGCCAAAATTCGCATCCAGCACATTATAGATCTCCGCACTCCCAAATCTCACCCCGCTGGGATTCAGCACCCCGTCCGCGCGACCGTGCAGATATATCTGACGATTTTGTGGATGAATGGTGATGAAGTCGCCGTGCGTCCAGACGTCGTCGAAACGAGCGAAATAGGCGTTGAAGTATTTCTCTCCGCTTTCGTCGCCCCAGAATTTGATGGGCATGGTAGGGAAAGCTCGGGTGCAGACGAGCTCGCCCGGTTGACCGACGGGGACGGGACGGCCTTTGATGCCCTTGCCGCCTTCGATCTCTTGGTCGTAGACTTCGATCTTCATGCCTAGGGCGGGCGTCATGGTGCCGCCGACGTAGAGAGGTTTCATCAGCGTGTCCATTGTGAAGCAGGCTGGATGATATGGAGTCAGCCTTGGAGGGTCTGTACTTCTCGGTGTGATACTTACCAGCAACATCGGTCCCGCCTGAGATATTGCACAACTGCACATGCTTCGGGAAGCCCTGATCATAAAACCACTCAAATTGCGCTTCAGACAATACCATGCCCGTACTCATGACTCGGCGCAAGTGGCTCAGGTCCGTCACCTCTTTGGGACTGACGGGCGGCTTTGCAGACGCCAGTGTCTGCATGAATCGCGGCGAGATACCTAGATCAGTGACTCGTTGCTCTCCGACGAGCTTTATGAAGGCTGTCAGATCGGGGAGGAATGGACTGCCATCATATAGAATGGCCCGCGTGCCTGTCAGCATTGACGTACAAGCCATCAGGTACATGATCCAGCCCGTCGTAGTGTACTGCAACGTGCAGGACTCCTCGGGATCCTGGGCAAAAGCATCTCGATGGAGGTTTGACTCTTTCCTGCTGTTCAAGAGCACCCCGCCTGTTGAATGCACCAGACATTTTGGCATTCCGGTTGTCCCCGAGCTGTACACTATAATGAAGGGATCACGGAAGTCGATCCTTTCGAATCTCAGCGTCGTGTCACCTTTCGCAGCCTGCAGGAAACTAGCCAGCGTCTCCCCCTTTGGCACACTGGAGATGTCCGCAGGCTTGTTCTGCCATCTGGGCATCGCCACCAATCCCTTCAGCTCCGGAATATCCTTCATACCAGCTTCGATCTCAATCATCTTCGGTCTCAAATCGACTGTCTTGCCATTATACAAGGCCCAATCATCAACGAACACATACTTCGGCCTCGTCTGCTGCAGTCGATCAAGCACACCTCTCGTGCCCATATCCGTACTCGAGCTGCTGAAGATACCACCCAATGAGGTGACAGCGTAGAACACAGTCAACGTATCCGTGGAATTGGACGCCACGATCGCGACCCTGTCGCCCTTCTTCACGCCGCGAGCTCGCATAGCATTTGCCAGCAGACCCACGCGCTCCCGGATCTCTCTCCAGCTATAATGCCGGATCTCAGTGCAGCCTTCACGGACCTCGGTGACGGCGATAGCGCCATCACGTTTGCGATTCTGGCAAGCCTTGCTCGGGTCCTGAGGATCAGGCGAGAACAGAACATTTTCAGCAAAGTTGACCTTGACGCCTTCGAACCAGGCAGGCACAGAGTCCATGCGGGCATGCTCGTCGACCACTCTCTTGTAGCTTCCGGAATGGATGATTGGATATTGCTGGAAAACCTCCTCCCAGAACTCCGATCGGTGGTCGACTGACCAAGTGTGCAGGTCTTCCCAGGTTTGCAGACCTCGATTACGCTTGCGATTCGCCGTCTGCATAAATTGGTACGCCAGAGTCTTTTTCGGATTCTCCGGCTCCCAGAGCTTGCGCATTTGGATCTGTGAGTCGGCCATGACCGGTGAAATACAAGGCCAGGCAGTTCCGACCTGATACAATCTACTAGTGTAGTATACCGATGAACAGCGCGATTGGGATGAAACAGAAGCGTGCAAAACAGAAGCGTGCAAAACAGAAGCGTGCAGATCACAGTATGAAAAGACCCCGAGATGAAACAGAGTTCAGGGTAGAATCGCGGAAAGACACCATACACTGCTGTACCTTCTCAATGTCTCAATACCCGCGGCAATGCAGACGGCTGATGATGAGAAAGAGGAGTGGGGTTTCCAGGTTGCCATGCATTCTCGCACAGAAGAAAAGTGGGGCGGGTGCGGAGCCAAGAAGGACGGAGGATATATACAATGCGATGCCGATATCTGGTTCATCAGGGGGGAGGACAGTTGATGGAGCGCTCACAAGTGGGTATCATACACGCACACGCTTCTAATGACCATCCTCGTGCGCACGACTTCGCAAGGTCGCATCCGATCTCTGGCGACCCGAACTCATACATCCCTGACGTTGCCACTACTTCCACCGCTGCCATTCGCAGCAGCGGATGGACTACTACCTCCACCTAACGAGAAGCTGGCTACACGTTTGGCTATAGTGTCGCCGACAAAGTCAACAGCACCCTTGGGGCTCTTTAAGCTGATGCCACCACCCTGTGCCGCCAGCACTGAGAACAGCTTGATGCCAGTCCCTGTCCAGATCCCATTGATGCCTTTGTGAGTCGCACTGTCGGAGGCGTAGATCAGACCCCAAAGCAGACTCATATACCAACCCAGGGACAGGGATGTCCAAATGAAAGCTTGGGATTGAATGGAATCGGGTGTCGGCGGGTTTGTGCTAGGTGAAGTTTTGCCGTCGGCTCCTTCGACGAGGGAGAGGAGCGTGTGGAGCTGCAGGTGTGGGAGCCAGGTTTCAAGCTGGGGACGTCAATATCAGCGAATGAGAACGAGGAGCATAAGGTGAGGGATCGCAAGACTCACCCATTGCGCCGTCGGCACAAACCCTTGTCCACTCACACTCTGTGAAAGCGCCGACGTCGAAGTCCCTAGTGCTGGTAAGCTGACAGTCGAGCTATGCCTACTGCCTACACGCGAGAACGATTCCTGCCCAACAGGCTGTTTCCCTCTAGCTTTTTCCGACATACTGCGACTCTGCAGTGGTACTCCTACATCCTCGACACTCGCGCTCGGGCTGAATGTCATGCTGCCCGCGAGAGACTCAGCATGCTCGTCGTCTTCATCGTCATCGCCGATAGCAAATGCGCCATTCTCCGGCACATTGTGTAGGCGAGACGACTGCACAGACACGGGACTGCGGATGCTATCAATAGAGCCGTTCCGTGATTGTTGGACTGGGCTGCGGATGCCTGCAGCTTGTTCGCCCCGGTCTTTGCGTTCTTGAGCTTGTCGATCAAGCTCGGCTTGTGCGCCCTCGATTGTGAATTCGCGCAGTGCCTGGAATTTTCGTCTCGAGCGCAGCACGACTTCGATGAAGCGTGGGTTTGTGCTATACTGGTGTTGAATGATGGCATTAAAGGCCTGCAGCAGGCTAGCGAGCAAGACATGGTTGCCGTCCCTGTCCAACAGAAATTTGGGCGAAGAAAACTGGGCAAAAAGGTCGATCAGTTTGCTGCTTGTCGCTCGTTGCAGATTCTGAATATACGGTGCTATGTTATTGATGATGGCCAACAGTGCGGGATAGATCGACTCGAGACGTCCTTGAGTGGTGGTCATGAGCGTATGTAGTGACGTGATGAGGAAGTCAGCGTAGCTGCCGTGGAAATTCCGTATCCTCAGGAGTGTCGGCAAACTCTCTTGGCCAATGAACTCCTTGTTCAACCTCTGCCCGAACAACGCCTCGACACTCATGGTCTGCAAGATGAGGATACACATGCGGACCATACCCTGCTTGCTTGGCTCATCCTTATGCAGCATGGCGTAGTACAGCACTAATACCACGAAGTCATGCGCGCGGTCGGTCTCTATTATGAAGGCTCGGAAGCGCTTGTTGACCTGTAATAGTTCCCAGAACAATATCAGCATCTCAGGCGCCCATGGTATGGAGCGCTGTATGCCAGGTATCGTGACACCCGAGACCGGTTGTGTTAGGACGGTCGTGAGACCTTGTTGAATGAACTGGAAGTCTTCGACACGATGCAATCGGCTGATAGACTTGCGATACTGATTTGCGTCGCCTGTTGGGTCTGGATAAAGTATCAAGACCAGCAATAGCTGCAAAGATAGATTGACCAGCCTTGTCTTTGGATCAGCTTCCATAGTAAAATCCATCGGCACACGCCAGGTCGCTGGGTTGTACTTCAAGACCGTATTCAGTAGTGAGCAGATCATACTGAGCGCGATCTGACGCTCTGGCCTACTCGTTAGTACCGTGAGCGCATTCACGTCCACCTCTGCAACGACGTGAGGCGCAATGTACATCTGTCGACTGCACATTGCAAGCAACAGCCGCACAATCTCGGCTGCATTCTTTTCGTTCTCTTTCGTCATGCCGACACTCTGCCGGCACCCAATACCGCTGTTCCAGATATGGTAGGCAACTTTCGTCTCGGCATAACCGTGCTCGTCCAGCTTTCGCGGGAGTGTGAGGCATTGGAAGAACATGTAGCCTGTAAGCAGACGGATCAATCGTTCGCCCAAGGGCTCACCCAGTTCCATTTCGGCCACGTCGCCATCTGACGGCTCCACCAGCTTCTTTCTTGGGTGCAATCCATCAAACCACGGTCCTGGACGATTGTGCCTCTTGTCCCATATCCGCTGCGGTTTTTGGGGTTTCCAAAAGAAGTGCTGCTCCCAATCGTGTAAATGGTCTGCCTCGTAGATGTAGGGCATCAACCGCGTCAGAATCCTCACGCAGTTCAAGACTTGCAACACTCCATCCCCACCTGGTGTCACGGTCTCCCATTGCGCTGTCTGCAGCGCCTCCAACCTTCCAACGCACGTGTAGATGAGTGTTTCCAAATTCTTTCGTGGCGGCACTTGCGAGCCCGGCGCAGGCCGCTCGTGGTCGCCGCCGTTCAGAGTCAGGTTGCGAATATCGGTCGGCGACCATAGGGAGAAAACATCGTCGGCCGACTCGGGCAGCTGGTAGAACTGTGGCCACGTGGGGCTGTCGACGGGCAGGTTGTCTTCCCTTGCTAGTCTGAAGACCTCCTCTTTGAAGGCTAGCTTGCTCTCGGACGCGCCCATCGTCGCATGTCGCAAATGTTAATTGATCGAGACTTTCAGGTGCCGTGTAGTGTACCTCATCCAGTATCACTTTTGTTTGCTCAATAGAGAGAACGCTTGCACTCGCGACCAGCTGGCCTGAAGGATGAGAAGGACTGAGATGCAGCCGAGGGATGGGTGGCTGATCAGTGCATCCCAGGCGCGTCTATATAGTCGATTTCATTTCTTCACTATCCTTTTGCACCTGGTTTGAGGTGTGTCGTACAGGACGAAGATCGGCTTGCACTGGCATCAACCACAAAACAATGCACATTGACGTAGCTCCAAGGAGAACTGCAGGTGGACCCTAGGTCTCGGTGCAACATTTCGCCGAGCGTGCAGCGCGTCTGAGGAACGCGTCTGCGTGTCTCCATCCACGATCACTTCCAGCTTCACTCAGAAGACCTCTTATGTGAAATGATCGAGCATTGATACAAAGGCACCAATGGTTCGTCGAGAGCTGGACAACCATCGAACATCAAGGGCATCGTCTAGATTGCGATCTTCCAAAGACTAATGGCCAGCATTATTCAGGATTGCTCTTCCTTACCAAACGGCCATATACCGGACTATCCCAAGGAGCCAGGATCACTGAAAGATGCTCTCAATGCAGCTCTTGTCGAAGGCTTCGAATGCAAAGCACGATATATCCACACGCCTCCCAAAACTTGTGATGCTTTATTCTCGCCTCTACCCGGCCAGGAGTCGGAGAGGACTCATTTAGCATCTCACTTTTTGACGGTTAGCGTCCACCCTGTACGCACTGCTGGAAGCCCGATAGCAACCAACGACTACCTGAATAACCACAAACATGGCGTCCTTGGTATCGGCATCGAGATCTTGGTTTACACAACAAAGCACTTGACCACGGTATTCGTCAGTAAAGCTGACACAACTGGGTATATTCCCAACCTGCCGCCTTCGAGGACTAAAGCAGTCTGTTCAGCCTCTCTGAAGTGGCTCGTCAAAAAGGAACGCAGCAAGCATCCTTCGAGAAAACTGGTGATTTCATTGTTTGCAAGGGCACAAGATCAGTATCTCTTCCCGGGCTCCGTGGACCACATCAGTAAGCATGTGCTTACAGATCGACAACTCATCAAGTGGTGGGCGAAGGTATTGGATTCGACATTCCTTACTGGAACTGGACATGGCGACGCGTCTCAAAAGCAAGGTTACTTGACGGTGCCTGGTTTTACCGGCTCTGAGTTGAGGCAGTTTTACCCGTCTGGCAATATTACCATCGATGGTAGAGAGCACTGGCTACCCGGTCATCCACTCCGAGAGCTAGCAGAAACGCGCGGCATATCTTCAGCGGCGCCGCCAAGATGTCTGCTGCCTCGCTTCCCAGACGACCCTAAAGCTCGCTATATAATCGATCTCGACGAAGAGGTCGGGCTCACCTTCACGGATGATGCTCCTACCGACAGTCCTGTTAAGCGCAGGAATGGGCAGTGGAGCGTCATCAAGGATCTGGAGCGATTTTGGGAGGCGATGGAGTTCAGACAGGAGTGCTCGAGCGGAAGGATGGTTGGGTTCCTGTGGCTTGTGATTAGTCCGTTGAATCCAATGGGGGGCGCCGCTGGTGATGATGCGGCGGTGGAAGAGAGTCAAGAGTCATCATCACTAGGCGCATTCAGTAACGATCCGGCATCCCAGCGGCGAGACGACACGCCTACGCCAAGTGGTCAACGAAATCCACTCAAGCGCAAGCGCAAAGTCCTCACCGGCCCCATCATCCCGCGCAAGCCGCGTCTCAAAGGCGGCTCCTCCAGCCATACAGGCAGCTCGGGCACTCTGGACGGCATGATCAACCCCACAGCATCCGGCGAGGGCCTCATACTAAGCAAAGATGGGTACGACCGCGCCATGTCCCTCCTTCTCAAAGGCTCAGACTTCTCCAAACTGGAACCTGCCGCACGCACAACTAGCCGTTGGGTCGCGGATGTGGCGAGCATTGCAGGTATACAGGGCGATTGGGCGTTAGACATCCGCGGCGAGGCAAAAGTTGAATTGACCCGCGCGGGTGAGGCAAGCGGGCAGGTGCATGATCTGGGGGCAAGTATGGTCAGGAAGAAGAAGCGGAAGACGGAGGATGATGTAGTCGATGATGCGAGGACTATGGAGCAGAGGATTGAGGATGATGCTCCTGTGATCCCAGAGCACCGGAGGGAGGCGAATGCGATTGCTGTCAATGTTTTGGGTACGAGTACTGTGAGAAAGAAAACCAAGCCGGTGCCCTTGTGAGGTGTGAATGCGGTTATGAGTTATGTCTGGCGTCGTGTGCGATGGATTCCTTAGGTGTACTACATCCCTGCCTGCTGTATTCAAGTTGTCAATCAGTCAATTGGAGCGCCACATCACTGGAGCTTTGGAAAGCAGTTCTACGTCTCAACCATCCTTCAAGTCAATTTGCCTACCAAAATTCAAATGTCCATCAGCATGGTTGAAATTGACTGCTAATAAGCCGATTGTCCTTCATGATGTCAACTGCGCATCAACCATTCACTGCCCGTCAAAAAGCTACTCTTCCTCGACAAGTCCAGCGCCCATCAGCACCTGTCAGCTGCGTCAGCTGCTTTTCAACGAGCTCCGGCGCTTCGGTTCTATCGCGCAACTAAGCTGTACAACACGCCTGTCCGCGAACTTCATGAAACCACTATCAACCATCGCAACCCTTCCCGACCGACCGGGGCTATGGCCGGAGGATTCATCCCGAGCCACTGGCGCCTCATCTTCAGCTATGTAAAAATTTCGCGAGTCGAATTCACCAGTATCGTCGTAAGTGCCGAGTCGAAGCGCAACGTACGCACCAGGTTTGTCCTCGTACTGACAATTCAGCAACACCAGATATTCTCTGTAGTCGCCATCTTCACAGTAGAGTATTGGTGCTTCCATACGTAGGCTTTGGGTCGTCATGCCGCAGGCTCCTGGACGGCCCCACAGGACGATGTCGCCGTCGTTGGCGAAGTCGTCGGGTGACTCCGCGAGCAAGCACCCGGATGTGCACGATCTTGATGACCATGCGAATAGTGATTGGTCGGTCGAGGTCTTGATCAGCTCTGCTTGGAGGCGAGTGAAGGCTCCTAGGCCCTCTCCGTAAATGATTGGCATCTTCACGTCGAGAAGACCGAGTAGGGAATATGCGCGATCTTCTTCGTGCGAGGTCTGACGATTTGCGGCCCATGACATGCGTTTCGCGATGCTGAGAGTGGATAGTTCTTGTGATGCGTTTAGGATGGAACTGGGAATTGCTGTGTTGGCTGAGATCAGATGCAACAGACCGTCCTTCCTCCCGATACAAGTCCATGCAGAGCCAAAGAATAAGACGTCTCGAGGTGCAATCAGCTCTTGTAGCGTCCAGCCGCGTGTCCACCTGATTCCAGTCAGTGTTGCGTGGTAATGATCCCTCGAGGACGGCTTACCAAGCGCAGCGTAAGAACTTCCGTTGCCAGACACTCTCCATCTCAGACTGCAGCACATCGTCCAAATTGGGACACTCTGCTCCAAGATCTGACAGGTAGACGTAGCACTCGGCCGCACGAGCATACCAGTCGTACATCGCATTCATCGACTTCTGGAGTTCTCCGCTGTTGTTTTTGTTGATACAGCATGTGTCAATCCAGATATGCTGGTGACCACGTTTGAGGGCTTCCCGACACGCGCAGCGTATTTTGTTCCAAGCCGCCTTTGTTATGGCAGTCGAATCTTGACATTGTACGTCGTGGTACAGGACCTCATCCTCGCCCCAGGTATGCGAGAGGATGGCATAAGGCGGTATGCAGGCGCTGGTGTATTCTTCGAGGCGAAGAGAGGTGGTGTTCAGTAGTCTCATCGCCACAACAGGAATGATCTTCTATAGGTAGGTTTGTGCATTTCACCCTCGCGAAGCATCTTACCCAGGACTAGGTATATGAGCTCCAGCATCCGGCGCATGATCATTGCCGGACGTGCTGCACCACAGTGACCTTTGCTGGGACGTATTAGTAGCGGTGTGCATGTCGCTGCTGGCTTTTCAGCCTGGGGCCACGCTGTCGAATAGCAAGTGCATTTCATCTCATTCTCGCTTATGTCCATTCGGCCGGGTACTTTCACTGTGCCAGTGACCCGTACGCATTGCATTAAGACAGTGTGGACTCCGGAGCTGTTCAAGGGCCGGCACCAAATCGTCAAGAATAGGCGAGGCTTGCGGCGGTCAATTACGTTGCCGGCAATGCGCACCATCCTCTCGTGGCAACCTCGCATGGTTGAGTGATAATGGAGCCCGGTGGTCATGTCGTTAAACGTTTGCTCCATTCATCTGGGCGCACTGACCACTCGCCTGAACAGCCGAGGCGCTGGCGCTTGCTGACTTCGAGCTCGAGCTTGATTGAACAACCGTTCAACCACGACATCCGTGGGAAAAGTCGTGTGCACCATGTTGCTCCTTGGCCTCACAGGCAGCATAGCGACTGGCAAGTCCACTGTATCGTCCATCCTTGCCTCTCCGCCCTATAACCTTCCGATCGTTGACGCCGATAAGATCGCGCGTCAAGTAGTCGAGCCCGGCACCAATGGCTACAAGCAGATTGTGTCGCATTTCGGCGCATCCACACCAGATCTATTAGTCGAGCCATCACCTGACAATGGTGGCGAGGCTGGACCGGACGGCAAGGGCAGACCGCTCAACCGGCCGGCCCTAGGTCGCCGGGTCTTCGGTGAAGGCAAGGAGGATGACCGCAAAGCACTTAATCGCATCGTACATCCGGCGGTACGACGAGAGATGTACAGGCAAATGCTCATGGCATATCTACGTGGTTACTGGGCAGTCATACTTGACGTCCCACTGTTATTCGAGAGCGGATGGGAGCCTCTGTGTGGCACGATCATGGTTGTTGCAGTGAGCGATCCGGCAATACAAATGCAGCGGCTTCGCGCAAGAGATGCACACTTGACCGAAGAGGATGCGAAGAACAGGGTAGCATCGCAATGGGACGTTCGGGACAAGGCGCAAAGATGTTTGCGACGGGGTGAGGGAGCAGGCGTGGTGGTGTGGAACGATGGCGGCAAAGAAGATTTGAAAAGGGAGGTGGACAGAGTCATGGCAATTGTCATGAGGAGCCATCCGAAGTGGTGGGCTTGGGCATTATTGCTCTGCCCGCCTTTGGCTGCTGTAAGTGCTACGTGGAGCTATGTCAGGAGCTGGTGGATCAAGCGGTCTTGGGAGAAGGAGAAGTTACGTGAAAAGGCGAGACTTTGATCGATGACAAAATACAGCATGATATGATATGGGAACACTAAATGCTAGGAGGAAGCTGCGGTGGAATGGCTCGCTTTGAGTTCCGATCAACGTTATGAGCCCGACAGTGAGTTTCGACGCTGCAGCATTAAGGCGATATAGTCACCAGTCAAGCATAATGGTAGAAGTGCTGGGATGTGGCGATTTTGATTAAGATATGCTGAGCGCGCACATTTTCATGGAGTTCGATCATTGACCTTCGCAACGGAGTGCGAAAGAGGCCGTGGGCGGCAACCCCGGCCTCTCTTGTGCAACCTCTGACGTAAAGGGAAGGAGCGCTTTTCTTGGGAGAAATGCGATTGGCGAGGCCAACGCGGACACTAGCGCGGGGACATGCATTTCCGACTTCATGTCTTCTTTCGCCGCACGTCGCGTCGTTTCCCGAAAAGATGATGATTATGTTGGTCGCAGCATATTCTGGCTCATGACACTCAACATGCACCTCTGGACCGCGAATCGCGCCATCGAGCTCTCCCTGCGATCTCAAGCATAAGACAGCAATAGCAATGTCAATATTTTCGGGACAGGCGTCTTACATTGACGACTCCTTCGGCAGCGTGTACGCTCATGTTGAGGATGAGACCACGTCCGAAGTCTCGGGCATCAATGGACCTCGTTCAGGGCGTTGGAGCGTCAGCACTCGTAACAGCCGCTACTCTGAGATCGACGATCGCACGCCCACGGTGTGGAATGGGTCGACAGCGCGGTCTGATACCGGACAAAGTCAGGCACACAGGCGGCAGAGTGCGCTTGATGGAAACTTGCTTAGAAAGCTTGCTGCTGTAACACTCGAAGAAAAGGCTCAAGCGGCGCGGCTTGTACAAGCACCCGAGCCGGGGGTTGAAAGTGTCGTGTCAAAGCACTCAATGGGGGCGCCATCTGTTGTCGAGCGGGAGCGACCAAAAGGCTTTTTCGTGCCACCAAACATCAAGCCTCGGCGAACATTTGATAAGCCTGAGCCCAAGCCGGGGCACCAACATGCCACTGCCTGTCCTCCGTCATCGGTGCACTCCGTCACACACGGAAAGCCGTCTAGAGGCGCTCAAGATAGACCTATGGAGCTAAGCAGAGGGCTTAAAAAGTTTAATGTGACGGGAAACAGTGATCAAGACATCATACCACAGCTCCCACTCTTGCGAAAATATCCTGCAACTTTCAGTTCGGATGTTGCGCATGCGCACAGGCCCGCGCCTGCACAAATTGCTTCCCGCGTCGTCAGTCCGAAGCGGGAGCTGGGTGTTGTCCGGCAAGCGACATCTGCTGCGGACGTCAAGGAGTGCCATGGTAGACTGCAAGAAGTCGAAGTTGATCGTACAGAAGTCGCTAGAGCAGCAGCCAAGGCTTTGATGCCTGGTGAGCTGCTGACTCCAGACAAGCCGGCATCAATCAAGCCCAACACTCCTCCCAAACATGCTTCGGTGCAATCTGTCCATAGCTCGAGCAAAGACTCCGGCGTTGAATTTGGTGGTCTCTGGAGTCATGCACCTCCGGCCTCAACGCACTCCAAGCATTCTGCAGCGGCGTCGTGCAAAAGCCTTCACGATGCCGTCAAGCAGATTACGGCAAACAGCAATGCATCGAGATCCATATCAGAAGCGCTTGCGAAGCAGAACGCTTCTGTACATGTTGGAAAGCCTCCTTCTGTGCAAGGCTCTGGCTATCTGGACATGTTTGAGCAGACCCCGTCGCAGTCTATTCACTCGATACAGCAGTCTGTGGCATCCAAGAAGAGCCTCCGCGATGCTGTCAAACAGATCAGCGCAAATAGCGACTCGATCGAAGCCAGTAATGGCGGCTGGGACGATGCCATTCGGCACGATACTCCCAAGAGCACATCTGGCAAACACAGCGGTAATGATTGGAATGGCAATACGATGGCCAGCAGGCACAGCACGAAAGCTGGCAACGACGGCTGGGACGATACCAACCAGCGAGTCAGCTCGAAGAGCAGATCTGAAGATCGAAGCGGCTATGGCTGCGGAGGCATTGCACCGGCTAGCAGACATAGCACAAGGGGTGGCAAAAGCGGGAAGGAAGATCCAATTCAGCAAACCACCTGCGACACCAGATCGGCAAGGCACAGCGACAATGGTTGGGAGGATCATATGTCAGCTGCCAAGCAAACCACGAAAGGCAGCATTGGCGGATGGGGGAATGATGGCTTTGGGGCCGTGTTTGAGGAGAAGGCAGCATCACATCACTCATCTCGTGGATCACGCGTTTCGGGTAATCTAGCCCAAGCAGTGCGTCACGTCAGTATCAACAGCGATCGCGAGGAAGCGCATGGCAGAGGCCAGGCTCATAGGAGTCTCGGCCAAAATGTGTGCGATAATGCCGCCTGGGCACAGCACAGCGGCTCGCAAAACGGTAGCACACCTGCCTCACATGCCAACAGCAGCTCAGAAAAGAACGGCTCGCAGAAGAGCGGCTCAACAAAGAACGGTGATGGTGGGTCGAAAGATGCTATCGGCCTTGGTGGGGTATCTGAGGAGCCTGCGACATCGCATTGCTCTTCGTGTGCTTCTGAAATGTCGAAAGAGGAGCTTATTGACGCAATCATACAAGCTCGGGCGGAGAGTAGACAGGCGGCGAGCAATGGCGGTTGGAACGAGATAGGTCAAGGCTGGACTCAAGGCCATTCTTCAGTCAGGTCCACCGTTCGACAATGTCCCGTTGTGGAAAGCCGTCAAAAAGAAGCGGCAGGGGGCCTGGCTGGCAAGGATGGCTGGGGAGCCTCTGTCCACAACAGCGCCAGCAGCAAACGCTCGTCCAAGCCGTCACGTATTTCAGTTGCAGCGCCCGAGGAAGGTCCGACAATCTTTGCAGGAGGTGGATGGATTTCGCCGCATCCACTCAGCGAAGCTTCTATGCCGCAGGAGCGCATTGCACTGCCGGCCGAGTACGCCAAAGCAGTAGCGGGCGGCATCGAGAAGAACGAGATGACATACGAAGATTGGAAGGCAGTACAGCGAAGTGGTAGCGCTGCAGAGTCCCTTCGATCGAGGCCAGCGAGTGACCGCAGCAGCCGTCACAGCGACCATAGCAGTTGTCAGCGCGCCGCTCAAGGCTCGAGCATTAGCCAAAGCGGCAGTCAACACTCCGGTCTAACCGAGGCCGCTGCTGCTCGCTACCAGGCGGAGCTTGCTGCCATTGTGCAGCAAGGTCCGCCAGCTTCTGTCGTGAAGAATTCCAAGGCTGGCGTAGATCTAAAGATGCCCTGGGACTAAGATTACTGCGTCATATATATGCCGGTGTCGAGTAGTCATATATATTGGAAGACTGCAAGAAACTGGCATCTTTCTGGTCACTGTACATTCGTATACCAAGCTGATCATGAGTGATTCATTAGTGGCTCACCACATCTGTGTATTCGCCATCCTGATGATTCCATCGTTCAATCAACTGTCGACCGATCAAGGTGGTAGGCAAGCTGACTGTGATGACTCCTTGAAGTGGCTGACTGCTCATGTTGACTGAACTGATCCATCACGAATGGGCGAATCGGTGTCGTAGACTGATGGACAGAAATTCAAGCGATCGACAGCAGGATTGACTGTTGACTCACCAGACAATTCCATACTCTTGATTCACCAGACCCCAAGGTGAACTGTCCCAATCGACGTTGCTTTCATGATGCCGATGTTTTCCCGCAAGATCCTGATTGCACGTCCCATCAATTCCATCTTCCATGTATACAACTATCTTCGCTCTACTGAGTGACTGCATATGACCATGGCGGCCCGCCGAATAGCCGTTATCGGCTCCTTGAATATCGACATGATCACTCGTACTTCGCGCATACCAGAAGCAGGCGAGACACTTACGGCAGAATCGTTCGACACTGGCTTCGGTGGCAAAGGCGCGAACCAGGCAGTTGCATCTGCACGACTGGCCTCAAATGGCGTCGAGGTCCAGATGGTCGGTAACGTTGGTGATGATGGATTCGGTAATGACTACTTCGAGGCCATGAAGAAGGAAGGCATTGATGGCAGCAAGGTCCAACGAGTACAGGGACAGAAGACTGGAGTCTCCGTGATCATTGTCGATAAGGCAACTGGGGAGAACAGGATATTGTTCACGAAAGGAGCGAATTATGCATTCGAAGAGGTTGCGAACGGCAGCGTGGGCAAAGACTGGGATCTCGTGCCATCGAACGCCGACGTAGTCGTCTTTCAACTCGAGATACCTCTGCCGGTGGTGAGTTCACCGATCTGAAGACACAAATCCATTCGTCCATGTCCCTAATCATGATCTGCCAAAGGTGCTGCACAACATCAAAGCGGCAAGCGAGAAGGGCAAGCATGTCATCTTCAACCCTGCACCAGCGTCAACAATACCAGATGCGGCATTCTCCCACATTGACACACTGATCATGAACGAGAGCGAGTCAGCTATCCTATCAGGCCTGACGGAAGACCACAAGATGCCATCAGCTGAAGACCTGGCCGCGCTGTTCCTAAAGAAGGGCGTCAAGGACACCGTCATCATCACGCTCGGTGGCAAAGGCCTCGTCTATGTCACCAAGTCTGGAGAGTCTGGTCGCGTGCCAGCCAAGAAGGTCAAGGTCAAAGACACCACAGCTGCTGGCGATACTTTCGTGGGCGCTTACGCTGTGGCAAGGCTCAAGGATGACTTCTCTTACAATGCTGCGCTCGGATTTGCCACCACTGCGGCTGCCAAGAGCGTCGAGAGACATGGCGCCATGGCTGCCATACCATACTTGAGCGATCTAGAGTGATGGGGCAGAGAGATACAATCGAATGGACGAGTGGACGTCCGTCACGACGCTGCAAGGCGGCCAGAGTGGTGAAAGCCAGCCGGTCGAGATAGGTCAGATGCGCGCTACCGACGCTTACGTCCTTCATGCAGGTCATCTGACCTGCAGCAACAGATCTCTGTTCAACAGTTCGCAGTCGACGCCTTGGAGGACTCAGAATGACTTTCCACTCCGAAGCCACATGATCTTGCTGTACCACCACAGACCTTGCTCCTCACCCTGCTTCAGCGAAGCTTCTCCCCGAATACGAGGCTCTCAGGAAGACAGTCATCATGCCTGCCCATAAGTTGCAGCAAGCGTACTCATGCCTCCGCAATATAGGATCGCCGAAAGTGCAGCCTTCTTGCCGGTCAGATTCAACGCGATAATTGTGTGAGCGGTCCAGAATTGCATTGGTCGGAAGAAGCAACGATTTTGGCGGCTGATCAATTTTCACTCCGAGGATACTGAACAAGAGCAAGGCTTAAGTCCAGTCACTGCTTACCTTCGTGTCCGGTCAGGAGTTCCACGTCATTCATGATGCTGGCCAGATTAGTGAAGCAACGCATATCACTACTAATTACAAAGCCCAACAACAACAAGTAACGGTCTACGAGCAGTAGATAGTGCAGAATGTATCCCAGTTGAATGCCGGTCATCTGGCCTTTTGCATCCTTCCATTGAATGATAGCGGTAGTCTGAAGGTACTCTTGCACGGCACGGACGGCTGTCGAGAATACGGCGGTGGTGCCTCCTGGCAAATCGTCTCCATCATCTACCTCGTGGATCCATCTGGTACATCACGGTGCTATACGTACCGTGACCGATCAAGTTCAAGGTTGGGAAGGTCAACCCATGAACTCGGGAGGTGCAATCATACTTGCCATGTGCCAAGCCCGATGTGTGTGAATGACCTGACAGGGCCGAGCACGCGTGGAGGGCGGTACACGAACGGTAACATCGTCTTCCATGTGGCCATTACTCTCTCCGTGTCGCTTTCCACGAGGCTTCCGGACGTATGGGAAGCTGTCGCCGAGAACTCTCATGGAGTCGACCCATCCACCACTGATCACGTCAATTTCAAGACCACATTGCCCACCGATAGAGCCCTGGGATTCCGCAAGAGCTCCAGAACAAACTTGAACACGATGCTACTGCGAGCAAAGATTCTTACTCCTGGCCCCCGTCGATCTCATCCTGGGAGGTTCCATCCCGCCCCAAAGCGAAGACGAGAAAGGGCAGTGAAGAAGATCGAACACATCTACGAAATTTCATACTGGATATCTGATGAAAGAGCACTCGCGAGGTATAAGCATGTCATGGAATCGTAAACACGTAGCCTTCCCGTAACCAATTCTCCTCGCCGTTTTGGCCGTTCATCTCACACATGATACTGTACATCAACATCCAGGCAACGCATTTGAAACAAGACGTGTATGATCGATCATCGACGCAGCCCAAGAAGCACCCCCTGTTTTCGCCATTCTCAACCTTTCGAACCTAATGAATGTGAGGATTGGTGACAGCCTATGCTGGTGTGGCGTTCTCATCGGTCACACCCTTCGCTGGCGTCATCACTGCCGACATTCGTGATACTGACGGCTCGAAGTCATCTTCAAAGATGACGATCTCGCCCTTGACATCGCCAATCTTAGTGACGACTGGCGCGTCTGTAATGCCTGACGATGCTCGCGATGTAGAATCACCTGTGCAGGCGACAGGCGCAGCAAATAGAGCGACATCCTTGGCTTGAGCGGCGTCTTTGGCTGGCGTTGGTGGAATGATAACATGAGAGTCCTTATTGAGACCCTCAGGGAAGAAGTCGTCCGTCTCCAAATCGGATAGAGGGGATCGCATCCCGTCATCCATCTCGTCAGGCTTCAAGACCTTCTTGCGGATGATGTCGGCCTTCTTCACGCGCTTGGCTTCTGAGATGACTGCCGCATCGGTACTCTCGCCAGCAGGGCGCGAAGCAGTCGGAGCATCGTAACCTTCTGGAGCCATATTTTCCTTGCCACGCTCGTCCCTGGGTTTCGAGTCTTCATCGTCTGAAGACAGGTCGAGGGTCAGCGTGCTGTGCTCCATAAGTGTCGCCGCCTCCTCGTCGGGTGAGTCTTCGTAGATATCGAAGAACCAATTCTTCGGCGTACTCTCCTGAACCGTCGAGCCAGCGATGGGACGCGTATCCTTCCCAAGCGTGTTACTGATAGCAGCATCCAGACTGAACGGCATCAGAGAGGAGGCGGAAGAGTTTCTGGCAAAAGTAGGAGGGTCAATTCGTTTGAAGGGTGCCGACACCCTGCGCCCAGCACCTAATTTCCTCTTTGGAGAGCGACCAGCGGGTGCAGTCAGTGTTGCACGCGGAGAAGCCAAGTTTGCTCTGATCGGGGTTGATAGACGTGATGGGATTGTCGCTGGAGGCGGCATGCTAGCCGTGCTCTTGGCGAGAGAGAAAGTAAAGTCGCTGCTCTTGCTCTTCTTGCTCGGCGAGCTGAGAGCAGCAGCGGCAGGATCGACATTCTCGCCGTCGTAAATGTCGAAATCGCGGTCGAGGCTTGAGGCCAGACGCTTGGGCGGGGGAGTTGCGGTGCTCTTCAGATTGGTCGAGGAGTATATCTTGCCAGCAGAGTGAGCTGGTTTCGAGATCAACCCTGCCAAGCGTCATTAGTCCTTCGGGTTCTGTGCCAGTGATTGCTTGAACGGCATGTACCATTTTGACGGTTCTTTGCAGAGGCAAGTCGCTGGAGACGCTGACTGTCGAGGGGGGCGAACGGCACTCGGGCAATGGGAGCATGAGTGGCCATGTCTTGAGGATCTCGTCCTGATCTTGAACGCGTCGTGGTCGCGAATCGGGCGGCTCGCTGGGCCTGTCTCACTCGTCTTGCGCTATGGCTCGGGGTCTCACGCGGTTGTTTACCGACGTCAACAGTCTTGGCGGGGGCTTTTGCAACCAAACAGTGGTGAGAGGTGAAGGAGAATGGCGAAGACGAAGGGAATGACGAGGTCGAGGACGGCGAGTCTTATCACAACCTCAGTCGCAGCCTGTGCCTCTCCGACACGTAAAGCACAGACTCCCGCCGTGCTGGACGTGATCTTTATGCAGAGCGCGCTCTCACGGAGAGAGCCGAGCCAGTGCCCGCCGCGCCCCGCGTGATGTTCGCGTCGAGCCCTTGCTGTCTCAGCCCCGATCAACCACAACTCCGGATTTTCGTGCGGGCGGCGCGCGCTTCGGGTGGTGCATATGACGTCGGGGCGGTTTGGAGTCGGAAGAAGGAGTCTAGTGTATGCATTCGGGCCATCGCCGGTCGGGCACTGGCAGCGAGTGAGATCGGGTCCGTTTGCTCTGGCCCGGTAGCCTACCTCTGGGCCTGAGGCAGGGTGCCCTGGAGGATGATCATCACCGTCAGCGTTTGCTTCATGATTCATGAATCGGAGATTATGCTAATAACTACCTAGGTACAATGAAGCAGAAGCAGTACTGGATTGGGGAAGCCGAAGGCACCTACCGCTCAAGACTTCCAGCCGTCTGTCTTCTCAACCAGGCAATGCTGCGGACGGCCGTCATCCTGCAATGATTTGATGGGCGTCCAATCGTGGGCGGCGCGTTATGGTCATCATGCGCGCTCCCGGCAGCCGGCAGCCGGCGATATAGGTGACGGTGCCTAGTCCTGGAGCGTCTGCCGAGGAGAGGACCATGACCGGACTGCATTTATTCTTTTCATAGCCTCTGGCATGTAGGTAGGCGCGTGTCCATCAGTCTTGTGATATCTTGCTCCAGTTCTTGCTACCGGTCAGTGCATCGCCAGAGGCATGCACATAGATAGACAGTGGAGCTGCCGCGTCCCTCCTAGACCACCTCATGATCTCAACCCTCACTTACTCTGACGGTGAGACCCAAGACGACCACAACAATCTCGAATGAAGAATAGAGAAGAAATCGTTTGTAGACGACATGGGGTCCACTTACGCCGTGAAGGGCAACCTACATGTACAGGCTACATGTACGTCTACCTTACACCATTTGGATGACGAATCTATGACAGACTCAATTCACACAACGAAAGCTTACAGTATCACGAAACGTACAGAATAGCTGTCGAAATGCTTGGACAATGACTACACACCGGGAGATTGTTCGAGTTTGACAAGCTGATCACGAGTCTCAGTCCACCGAGCTGTCAACCCCGTCAAGCAGGCCATCGGTCATATGACCAGCTCAGTCACGATCAAGCCGTAGCCATGAACGCTAATCCGCATGACTTGAACAAGCAGACTGCATGTTCAATACAGATATCGCCGGACCTCGCCAAACCTTTGCTCTCACTCGTCTCATTAAACGACGAGCACAACAACGGACAATCCTGTCTCTCGCTTAACCCAAGGGCAGATGAGTCTGTGTACAGATGCGGTCACGACTCGATATTCGTCGCAGGGCAGATAAGAGTCGGTGTCAGCGCTGTTCATGATGGAGAACTCTACCAGACGGTGGTGGCACGAATCTTGAGCGGCTGGCACTCAGCCGTTTCAGAATTGAATGTATACTGTACATATACTTAAGTCGTGGCCCATATCGTATCATCACCACCTCTTCACCAATATATCGTACATCCCCTCCCACCCACCGCCCCCACCCCTAACCACCGACATCAAACCTGCCCTTCCTCCTCAACCCCAAACAACCTCAACATATCCCCCCTCCTAAACATCCTCGCCGAATCCACCGCATTCGGCTGCCCCCTCCACACATCCGCGCCCGCCTCTACGAGCACTCGCACGACCTCCTCATACCCCTTGAACACCACGCCCGCCACAGGACTCTGGCCCCTCTCATTCAACACATTGACATCCGCGCCCTTCTCCACCAACATCTTGACCGTCTCTAGATTCCCGTGGTAGGCGGCGAGCATGAGGAGGGTGTCGCCTTTGTGGTTCGTGAGGTTGACGGGGATGCCGGCTTCGAGATATCGAAGGAGGGGAGGGGTTTGGCCCTCGCGCGCGTAGTTGAAGAGTTTGGTTGCGAGGTCGAGGGCTTCGCGGGGGAGTTGGGTGGGGGTTGTGGGGTGAGGGGGGTGAGAGGTGGCGTCCATTGTGGGTTGTTCTGGTGTTTGCGGGAGGCCCATGGTCATTTTCCACCAAATTGATAATGCTTGGGGCGGAATAGTGTTAGGAGGTAGAAGCTGAATTTGTGGTCGCTATTATCGAATGCAAACAGTGACGCTGATGTCATTGAGCGCGTACTTGCTTTTGATTGGTCTGAACGTGTATATATTGCCTCGAGATCGCCGCCAGGGATATTTCGGTTGATCACGTCTTGCCACTGTGCTAGCTCATACGATCACCTTGAGAGAGTTCTGTTTCAATGGATCATGGCTATCGACAAACGAATCTATGCATGAGGTTCAAGGGAAACCAGCCATGCGTTGACAACCCGTCGCCTGCCCGATCAGCTTCGTTGCAGATAATTCCTGCGTCCTTGCTGTCGCCCTTATATCCTTCCTGCTCGTCGCCCATCGAGTGGTCCCTTGACCTTCAAGAGCACTTCGGAACATCATCGTTGTGCTCATGATACCGACACTTGTTGTTAACGTTTGGCGAGTCGTTGATGCCCTCCTTCATTCTCATCGCCATCTCGAAGTAAAATTCGGCTGCGAGCTCGTCTTGATGATCCAGGAGCCATTCAAGCTCCGCACATGCATTGTAATAATCCGCCAGCACTTTTCTGAGATTCGACCTTCGACTGGTCTTGTTGCAGGCAATGTCCACTACGCCTGTACCAGGAAATATTTCCGTGGTGTCTGCGAGCTCGATTATCTGGTCGATCGTCGCGTTCCGTAGGCGCGGCTCGCCGTATTTGTCTGCCAGTGCGTACAGTTCGACTAGCGCTACGTACCGCAATGATGGGGCTTGCCGCTCCGTTGCGTCGATGTCCTCCTCGTTCATCACCACAATGTGGCCAGTGTAAATCCAGTGCAGGAGGCACCCAAAGGTCTCCGGCTCGACCTCAGGCAAGCGGACGATCTTATCCTTCGCTTCTTCGAAGCCGCCGTTGCAAGCTGCACGGAAGAATTCGGGATGTGCAGTGATGATGTACTTGTAGACCGTAAATCGCTTTTTCTGTCCAATCTTCCCGCCAGCGACCACCGTGACGCTTTCGGTGAAATCAAGCCTAGACCATGAGCTACTGCACATACCATGTCCATGACCAAAACACTCACTTCCTTTTCTTGGGATTTGGCGTGTCAGTGTTAGCCATGACGTCGGAGACCGTCCACAGGATAGCTGCAGGTGTTGACGGGGCTGGCAATTAGAAGCTGAAGGCAAACTCCCGTCGGCTTCTTGTCGTAGATGGATGTAATATCGAAGGTTGCGGATTGAGTATTTCGCGCATACTGTAAAAGTGAACCTCACTTTACACGCCAGCCGGCTGCCAGGACTTTACATGTCGACTCTCCTAATAGACAGATCCACACTCAAAGGGAGAGTCTCGTGGAAAGTTGCCATCCTGGGGCAGGTCCATTTATGATGCCCACCAGCACAGCGAATCTAGACCGACAGACATGACTGTCTCCGAACTGTTCAGCGGTCATGGAAGATCACGGGACCAGCGCCAGTCTCAAGGAACTTCGACCATGAGCGGCCAGGGACTGGCCAGCGCCTTTGATAAGGTCTAATATTCTCACACTATCTCCAAGTGCTCTGATAGCCTTCATTGACCATAAACACCAAGTCTTCGCAGCCCGGAGGTCTCGCTGTAACGCTTTACTGTTCTCGTCGCCTCTCAAAACCGACCGCCGTCTTGCCTCTTCTCATTCCACCTCAAATGGACTCGAGCAGCCTAGTCAGCGCTCTGACTTCTGACAGCAGCCCAAGCCTTATAGCCCAAGCCTTATGCCTCACGCTGTGGGCGCTTGACAGCGCAACGACATCCCCCAGTTGCTCTGAGACCTTGACAGCCCCAGCAACGAATTTGACGCCTTATGCGACGTGCAGAATCACGGTGGTGCCTCGTGCTGCGCTCAAACTCTTGACGCGCGCCCCCACGCGTCACTCGTTGACGTGCCGTTACCGTTGATGGCTTAACACTGAGATCACGCGCGTCAGGCTAAAACTCGCTGACCTCACGCCTTCTGACGCCTGCCGGTGCTCTTTCCACCAAATGACGTGACGCTCGCCATACTTGAATCAAATTATCATCCGCGGTTGAGCACATGACCCAGGGGTCATTCTTGTTCCAGCTGAAGTCACTGACCCTGTTGATATGACCTCCGTGCATGAACAGCATCTCTGGAGGGCCGTCTTCAGCATCCTCTGGAGTCTGCTCCATGCCTGCTCGACTGAGGTCCCAGAAGATGATACGTCTGTCGTCGCTGCTACTGGCCAAGATTGCGGAGTCGTGTGGGTGCCAATCAATCTTGGAAATGAGGTCCTTGTGGCCTTCGAGGGAGTGAATCTTGCCGTGGTTAGGGAAGCGCAGGTCGAAGACGCCAATGGTCTTGTCTGCTGAGCCCGTGGCGACGAGCTTGTCGAATGAGGGATGGAAAGAAAGGGTGTTGATGGCATCAGTGTGAGCGTCCTTGATGAGAATGGCTGGACGAGAGGTGTGAGGGCTGCGGATGTCCATCAGGGTAAAGGTAATGTCGTCGGCGACGGAGCCTGCACTGAATTAGCATAAGCACACGCATCGGGATGCGTTGCGACTTACCAAACAAATTGGCGCCCAGTGTCGGGTGATACTGCACGTCATTGACAGTCGCGCTGTGCTGGGTGTAGGTCGTCTTTGGCTTGACGGTCTTGTTCTCGATCCTGAAGTCCTTCTCCAAATCCCAGAGACAGACAGTGCCATCTGCACTACCGGACAGCATTTGTCCCTCGACATGCGGATTCCACTCCAACGCGAAACCCTCCTGCGTGTGACCCTTGAGCGTGGCCTGTGGCTTCGCGACATCGGCAGTAGGAACTGACGGATGCTTCGAACGGTCCCACACATATACATTGTTATCGCTCGCCCATGTCGCGATAATGTCTGGGTTCTGCGGCTGATACCGCGCCTTGTTGACTTCGGTCGGGTGCACAATCTTCTGCACAATCTTGAACTCGATCCGCTCCTTGCTCGCGCCATATCCGCCTAGCTCCTCGCTGTTCGGGTTGTAATCTTCTATCTTCGCTGGCGGGGGCTGAGGCAGGTCGAAGTGGGCGATTTGCAAGTACTCGGTGTTGCTGCCGCTGGTGTGTGTGCCGACTAGCAGGCGGTGTGTGCGCATGTTCTTGCCCGGGACTTCCTTCACGTCTGGCAGCCATTGCGCGGTGAGAGACGGCCAATCGAGCGCCCGAGAGTACATGACATCGTAGAGCAAGACGCTATTCTTCTTCCATATCTTGTACTCCTCGTTGATCAGCTTATTTTGGATTTCCTCTTGATCGGTCGTGCCTGGGTCCGCCATGTTGAGCCGACACTGCGTGACTGGTGATTCTTGTGCTGATGATTGATCTGTTCGGCGGCAACTTATAATCTAGTTGATACCTATCGGAAGAAGCAATTGATGCTGTCACTACAATAGACTGAAGTGGGTGATGACAGTAGATTTGTGGATGCTGCAGGTGCTTTAAACGACGCGTGCTTTCATGAAAGCACGCGTTGGTGGCGGATCTTCGGAATTGATCGTGTGGCACGGACCAATGACCTCGATGCAACTCGATGCTGCTGTGGCTGTCATAACATCTCTCCCTTCTTCCTTTCTTCGAAGACTCCGTGTCGCGAACGCCGCACCCCCATCTTCACCTCCTGCGGTCAACGCACGAATATTCCCGGCTGCCCGCGACACCATCCGCACATCCCGCGAGCTTGACGGACGGCCGCCGCCATGGGTACCCACTACCCACGTCGTCTAATGAAGCAATGTCAGTACTGATATGTCGCAGGTGTTCCCAAATTCTTCCGATGGATGTCGGAGCGATATCCCGCCATCTCCCAGTTGATCGCAGAGAACCGCATCCCCGAGTTCGACTGTCTCTACCTGGACATGAACGGCATTATCCACAATTGCACCCATTCAAACTCCGACAGCCAACACACCACCCACACGCCCGAAGATGAAATGTTCATCAAGATCTTCAATTACATCGAGCACCTTTTCGGCAAGATCAAGCCGCAGAAGCTGTTCTTCATGGCCATCGATGGTGTGGCGCCACGCGCGAAAATGAATCAGCAAAGAGCAAGACGTTTCAGGACAGCATTAGATGCAGAGCTTGGTCGCGAAAAGGCGCTGAAGGAGGGCAAGGAAATGCCAAAGGAGGCGCCGTTCGATTCCAATTGTATCACCCCTGGCACAGAATTCATGGCACGCCTGACGCAGCAGCTCAAGTACTTCATTGCCAAGAAAGTGTCGGAAGACAATGATTGGCAGGGCTGCGAGATCGTCTTGTCGGGCCACGAGGTGCCTGGTGAGGGTGAGCACAAGATCATGGAATACATTCGTCAGGCCAAGTCGCAGCCGAACTACGACCCGAACGTGCGTCACTGCTTATACGGCCTGGACGCTGATCTGATTATGTTGGGCCTGCTATCCCACGACCCGCACTTCTGTTTGTTGCGCGAAGAGGTCACATTCGGCAGGGCATCAAAGACCAAGAGCACGGAGCTTGAACATCAGAACTTCTACCTGATGCACCTGTGCATAGTGCGCGAGTACCTGGAGCTGGAATTCCAGGAGCTGAAAGAGCCCGGTGCTCTTGGCAACGTTCCTTTCGATATGGAGCGGATCATTGACGACTTCATCCTCATGGCCTTCTTTGTGGGCAACGACTTCCTACCTAATCTACCACACTTACACATCAACGAGGGCGCGTTGTCCCTCATGTTCAACGTGTACAAGCAGGTTCTTCCGAAAGCTGGAGGCTACATCAATGAAGGCGGTACTATCAGCCTGCCGCGTCTCGCCATCCTGTTGGATGAACTGAGTCATGTCGAATATAGGTTCTTCGAGCATGACAATCAGGACGCTAGCTGGCTGAAGGATAAGAGCGTGCAGAAGGAAGATGTGATGCAGAGAACGAAGAGGAAGTCGGGTATTCAAACGATGACATCTGGGCAGAAGGAATTGTACACGCAGGTCAAGAAATACGTCAACGCTCGGGCTGGAGACAGCGATGAGCAGACTTCGCTTGATTTGCCGTCAACTTTGAAGGCCGCGGATCGCGCTTTCGTGGAGCAACTCGCACAGAGCCTGCATCTGAACTGCAGCAACATTGCCGATGATGAAGGTACGCGTCATCTTCAGCTGTCGTTCCCAGCTCGTCCAGAAATGGACGATGATGAGGACGAGGAGGACGAGGAGGCGCAGAATGCTCTGATGCGTGTCTTTAAGCAATACGACAAGGCGAAGATCGAGGATGTATCTGCCGCGGACGCTCAGCTGAAGGCGCAGGAGAAGTATGACAAGAAATTCGTCGAATGGAAGAACAAGCACTACACCTCCAAATTTGAGTGGGGTCTTGACAACGACGAGGAGATGCGCAAGCTCACCGAAAACTACGTGCAGGGTCTGCAATGGGTGCTTTACTATTACTACCGCGGTGTGGCTTCTTGGCCATGGTACTACCAATATCACTACTCGCCGATGATCTCGGACGTCAAAAGGGGTTTGAACGCGGATATGAACTTCACTCTCGGGCAGCCATTCCGCCCATATCAGCAATTGATGGGTGTGCTGCCGGATCGATCGAAGAACATTGTCCCGCAGGTCTATTGGCCATTGATGACGGATCCGAACTCGCCCATCATCGACTTCTACCCGAGAGACTTTGAACTGGATATGAACGGCAAGAAACAGGAATGGGAGGCTGTGGTCAAGATCCCGTTCATTGACGAGCAGCGGCTCCTGTCTGCCATGGCGCCGAAAGACGCTCTGCTGTCAGAAGCTGAGAGAAGGAGGAATGACTTCGGCGTGAGCTTGAAGTTTACATATGCCGGCGAAGTGGACTACACATACCCATCTTCACTGCCCGGTATCTTTCCAGATCTGGAGCATTGCCACTGTGTGGAGAACATCTTCGAGTTGCCGACCATGGATGGTTTGGATGTGTATGTCGGACTGGTCGAGGGCGTCAAACTGGGTGAGGCTGCTTTGGCTGGCTTCCCGTCGTTGCGCACATTACCGCATTCTGGACAGCTTGGTTTCCATAACGTGAGTGTATTCCAGCAGGAGAGCCGGAACGAGAGTATGGTTATCACGCTTTTGGAGGGTGAAAAGCAGGGCACGATCGCGGACGCCAAGGCACGACTGGGCAAGGCTGTGCACGTTGGATACCCTTTCTTGTCTGAAGGCAAGGTTGTTGGTGTCAGCGACGAGATGTTCATCTATCAACTCGCGGACCCGAGCCGGCCGGCTACTGCTCAGAACATCGTACAGCGTCCGCATGAGGGTCGGGGTCTGGAAGAGTGGAAAAAGAAGGCTGACCGCATTGAGAGTGTCTACAGCAAGCGCTTGGGCATGGTCATTGGGACAGTCGAGTCACTTGTTGAGGTGCATATGCTCGTCGGTCTCAAGAAGACAGAGCAGGGTGCTACACTGAAGGAGTACGCTCCGATCCCAGGCATGGAGCCCGACTATGCTACACAGACCATCGTCGACAACGTTATTTCTGAGGACCAGCGCTTCATTGAGCGAGAGGCACAGCCCATCGATGTCGAATTCCCGATTGGCACGCGAGCGTTCTTTTTGGGCGATATGGCATACGGTCGGCCTTTGGAGGTCACTGGCCATACAGCAGACGGCAAAGCTGAAATCTGGGTCAGCATGCTATTGGAAAAGGAGCGCGAATTTGGAAAGGAGATCGCCTGGCAGGCGGAGCGCAAGACGCCGTACTTCCCCTCGTATCAAGTCGCGAAGATGCTGAACCTGCATCCATTGGTTCTGAGCAAGCTGACGTCGGCATTCAATGTCAACAGCTCTGGCTTGCGTCTGAATCTGGGTCTGAACCTCAAGTTCGAAGCAAAAAAGTTGAAAGTCCTGGGCTACTCGAGGAAGGGACAGAGTGGATGGGAGTATAGTCAGAAAGCTATCGACTTACTGACGCAGTACATGATCAGGTTCCCAGAATTTGTGGGTCGCATTTCTGCGAACCCGACCGGTGACGGATGGGAGGATACCGCCTTCTACCCTGACCCGCAAGAAGCGAAAATCAAGATGAAGGAGATTGGACAGTGGCTCAAGTCTGTTCAAACCAAGGACTTCGACAAGGTTCCACTGGAGGCCGAGCAAATGGACGGCGACACGGTCAAGATGATTGAAGCGGCTGCTGATCGGATCACTCAAGCTCAAGGCGGCAAGGTCAAAGGGCGAAATATCAAAGGCGTTCCGCGCATGGCTCTGCTCAAGCCCACCGAGGCCGAGCAGAGCACGGGCAAGCAACACTTCGGCCTGGGAGATCGGGTGGTTTACGTCCTGGACAGTGGACGGGTGCCCATCGCTATGAGGGGTACGGTCATCGGTCTCACCCGCACTTCTCGCCAAACCCTTCTCGATGTCGTCTTTGACTCGACCTTCATGGGCGGCACTACACTGAACGACCGTTGCAGCGCCTTCCGCGGCTCCACCGTACCAGCCAGCAGCGTGCTCAACCTTTCTGACAAACAGGTGGTCGCTATGTCCGAAGCAGCGAAGCAGCGGATGCCAGCACAGCAGTACGTTCCGCTGCGTCCGGGTCAGCATGTTGTGTCGCGCGCAGACGGGTATGGGTACCCAGGAGGCCAGCAGCTGCGTCAAGCGGCCGCTCCGGCACCCTTGCGCGGTTCCTTCCGTGGTGCTGTCGTAGGCCAGAATGGCAGTCCCCGTGGCGGCTTTGTTCCTCGTGGTCGTGGAGGCGGCATGAACGGCGTCAACGGGACTGCGAATCTCCCCTTTCACCCCGCAAATCGCGGCGGCGTGAATGGCACTGCACTTCGTGGTGGTCGCGGCGGTGGGCCAAGAGGTGGTGCAGCGAATCGGCAGGGTTATACTGTTGTGGATAACAGTGATCCGAGTGAGGGTGTTGTGCGCAACAATCCGAACTTTAGGCCGCAGAGCTATAACAATGCTCCGCCGCCGAGTGATCTCAATACGAGAGGTGGCAGGGGCGGTCGTGGAGGCGCTCGGGGTGGGCGGGGCAGAGGCGGAAGGGGGAGAGGACAGGTGAATGGCGAGGTTAGTGCTTGAAGGAGCAATCTGGTGATCACAGTCTAGGCTCGAGGTGACGTGCCACAGCTTGTACGAGCATCGAGATCATGCCAAGACAGGCGAAGACGGTTAGGGTGCCTCGAGCAAATGACGACCAGACAACAACACCCATCAACGGGTTGCAAATCACGGCTTGTATGACAGCCGATCAATCATGAGTCCATAACCCTTTTGACTGCACAGCTCGACAATTTGACTGTCCACGACACTCTTCCGATTCGTAGTTCATGATCGACCGCTAACGGCCGTCCCCGGCACCAGCGAGCTCACTAGTCAACGCCGCGCTCTCATTGGCTTCAAACACTTCCATCCGGTCTTTTATCTTCACTTCTTCCTCGTTCATATGCAAAGCACCACGTCATGCCTCCAGCACAGCGGCTATTGGCCGATCACGATCGCTCGCTAACGGAAGGGATCCGGCGCCAGCGAGAGGGCTAGAGATTATCGGGTTGTGATTGGTCGATGGCTGCTCAGCTGCCCTTTTTCGTTTGGACTTGTCTTGGGTCGCTTTGGGGGAGGGAGCAGAGAGGGTGGTGGTGGCATGGATGGTTGTCGTTGGATAAATGGGTTGAAAGATGGCTGTACGTGGTTGGATTAATTGGTGGGTTGGGTTGAGGTAGTGAGTGGTTGGTTGTTTGAGGTGAGTTGATCTGTATGCGACTGTTTGTTGATAGGGTGATGCGGATTGCCTACAGGGTGCGGACGAGTGAGTGGTGTGAATATTGCTTCTTGCTCGTGATAGCAGTGGATGCCGGACAGAACTATCTGCGACTAACCAATCGTGCATGTCGAGCGAAGCATGTACTATCCACATACAAGAAACCAACCTGAACCCTCGAAACTGTCCCTGCACCCATAAGCTCCCTGACTAACCACCCCTCCCACCAACCCTCTCCCTCTGCCCGCTCTGAATGGGTAGTACCAACCCCTCCTCCTCGCCCCCCTCTCGCACACCCTCATACATCATCCTCGCCAACCGCCCCGCCACATCCTCCATCCGCCCACTCAACCTCCCCACCCAACCAACCTGCTGCTGTTGAACCTCCTCCAGCTCCGCAGCAGTATCGTAGAGAGAGCACGGCGTGAAGAACTCGTCACCCCTCTCCTGCGCTGAATGACGACGACAAGGATGGCGCTGGTGGTACGTCCCGGTCTCGAGATCCTCGGCGCGCGCTCGAGGCGAGAAAGTCGCGATGGTGGGGAGAGGAGCCGTGATGGCGTGTCGCCAGGCGGGGTGGCGATGTCCGGTGTGGGGCTGGAGGAGTGATTCCTCGTCGTGCGGGCTGGGAGAGCTGAGATTGGGACTCGATGCAGATGTCGAGAGATTGCTGCCAGATCCGGGTATCGCGATCCCGAGACCGCGGTACCGCGCGCTCGTATCCACCGATAGGTTTTGGGCCTTCCTCTTCCTCGCAGCAGCACCACCAGAGGAAGGGGACGTCGAGGTGGCGAAAGCCGCTGTGTCGAGTTCGTCTAGCTCGTGCTCGCGGAGGGGATGGTATGTAGCTGTCTGATGTTTGTGGCGTCTGCGGAGGCAGCTGAAGGAGGCAGGGAAGTTGGCGAGGAAGAGGATGATCGCGGCTACGAAACAGAAGGAGAGAAGTCCGACGAGGATTCCGAGGGCCCAGATCGGCATGTCGGGGAGCGCTGGGGATCGTTCCTGCCAGCCAGGCGGTGGGGACGAGACCGTCGTTGGGGTTTGAATCTTCGTCAAGGTGGGTGTGCTTAGTGTCGCGGTCGCAAAACCATGCTTTTCCGCGAGTGTTTCGAAGGAGTTCGCGAGACTTGCGCTCGTCACTTCTGCGTCCGTCACCACGCTCTCAAAGACCATCATAGGTGTAACCTCGGGGCTAGCAGCCCGGTCGACCAAATACTTCCCCGGTATGTCCAGCGCGGACACTGAAGCGAGCTCTGCCCTCCCTGCCTCAGGACCTCCCATCCGCGCCTCGCTTGTCCCAACGACACTCGTAGTCAACGAGTGCGCAGGAGCCGTCCTCGTCTCCTGGCTCACGCCCCTCTGAGATCCTGACGTCTCCTCGAGAGCCGGAAAAGTGTAGTCCAAACGATGCGACGATGCCCGCCCCAAACCAGGATCGCCTCCCACCGGAGCCGTTGCAGGTAGCAGCCGCGCCGGCGTCACAGTGACAGTCGCCGTAGTTGTCGTGGTTCCCTGCGGCATATGCATCGTCTCCCAATACAAGATCTTGCAGCACAGTCGCGCAAGTTTGACAAAAGCGTCCTGTCAGAGGAAGATCGCCGCAAGAAGTGATCTGGGCTGTTGCGAAGCTAAAACGACATTGATCACTGGAGAGCAAACGCGTCAAGCAAAGAGAGTGAATCAGCGTAATTGCCTATTTCGGCGGCGCGGCGCAAACCGGCGCTCACGAGTGCTCGAGAAAGCCAACCTCGGTTCCATGCACTGTCCTCGCCTTTCGATACCACTGCAATCATGGCTCTTGACTGTGGACTCGACAGCCATTTCGCTCTCCTGCATGTACTGAACGCCGCTGTCATTTCTTCTCCCCTACTGACAGGACCCTAATCATCGTCCACCCTAACCTTCTTCCCCTTGGATCCACCCCCATGATCCTCCGCCCCTCTCTTTCCTGCCCCCTTCGCCACCTCTGCAATCATGGCATCCACACCAAACGGGTCATCGCCACGGTCACGCTCGAACTGCACCGGCCCTTGTCTCGCCTCCACAGCATCCGTGCCTTTGAACCCCTCCTTCGGTGCTCTGCCCAACGCCTCGAACCTCTTCGCGCCCTGGATCGCCTCCAAGGTCTCGCCGCCATCCTCACCGTCATCGTCGTCACCAACACTGGGACGGTAGATGCTATTCAAGGCGTCGCGCTCTGCGAACAATGGTTTGTCGTAAGGTTGATCTTCGTTGAACCCCGCTGCGAAACCCGAAGACTGGTTGAAGAGACGCGAGTCGTACATGGTCTCCTTGCTCTGCGTCGGCTTGGCCAGACCCAGTGCCACCTTTTCAGAGATGTCACGACCTTGCTCCCGCGCCATCATCTGCACTCTGCGCTCGTGACCCATATTTTTCTGCCGCATTTCCCGCTGAGCTTCGCGCCTCCGCTCTGCGCGCTGCTGCTCTCGTTCGCGCCGGTCACGGTCATCGTCGCGGGAAGGCGAGCGGCTGTAGCTGCGGGATCGAGAGCTGCGGGACGAATACGACGAGCGGCTGTCTGATCTGCTTCTCGAGCGTCTGGCGGAGGGCATCTGTCTGCCTCTGCCCGCCATGGCCGCTTCTCGCTCATCGCGAGCCTTCTGCGCTAGTTGACGCAGATGCTCTTCCTTTTGCTCTTTCTCCTTCTCTGCCAATCGCTGCTGCATGCGTTGTCTCTGCTGTACCTCCTCACGGGCATGCCTGTCTGCAGTGTGGAGAGCTTCTGCGAATTGTGCAAACTTGTCGTTGATCGTGACGTCCTGCAAACCCCTACCATCTGCCGCCAAGCGCTTGTCCAATGGTACAGTATAACCCTTCGGATTCTTCCAGTTTGACACGGGCGGCGGGATCCTCCATGCTTCTTGGTCTTCGGCGGTCAACTTGCGAGGCGGGGAATGCATGACGGGCGGCGGTGGACTGGGCGGACCACGAGGGATCTTCTTGATCTTGTGCTTGGGAGGCTCCATAGGATCTTGCTGCCGCTGGACAATCTTCATGATCCGATCCTGCTTCTTGCTGTTGTCACCCATCTGGTTGGCCGGCGTGTACCGCACAAATGTTGGCTCCGGCCTCGATGTACCCTTCACATTCTTCGGCTTCTGCGCAGCCAACGTGCCGTCCACCAAGCTCTGCAGCGCCCTCTGTGTCCGCTCTTTACTGGCCTCCACCTCCTCCTCGCTGGGCTTCTCCAAGCTAATCTCGCCCACATCTGCCCGCTGTCGCAGTGGAATCAGATCCTTGAAGCTCGCATGTACGATGCGCTTATCGCTATGTCCCCGCCTGGCGATCGCATCGTACTTGACCTTGCCCTCGCCGTCCACCTGGATTGCCAACGCGTTCGATGTTGAAGGCGTATTCTTCCTGCCCATATCCAATGGATACTGCGCAACAGCGATCTCGGGAAAAGCGCCACCATCTCCAAAGTCCTCTGCACTTCGCGGTCGCCATCCTGAGCGCTGTCCGTACGGTGGTGGCCCTGAGCGCTTGACGACCAATTGCTGTGATTCGAGCTCGCGGGCATCGATCACCCGCGGCCCTTTCTGCTGCGCGTGCGTCGGTACATCCTCGTCGTGGCCAGTGTACTTGGGCTTCGGCAGAGCGCTCGACAATGACAGACTCGAGCCAGTGGTCGCCATCGTTGATGTTGTCAGAAATGCGCCACCTTGAAGCGCAAGACTTTCAGACGTCAAAAGTTGCGCTTGACTCGCAACGCCAAGACCGCGTCTCCTCTACACTCGAGAGTCCACTTTCACCCTTCACCAAGATAGCATCTTTACAGGGAACGATGGTCAAAAGTCAGGAGCTCGCTCTGTGTAAAGCGGAAGATGAAATGTACGAGGCTGTCATAGCATAGACGACCCACGCCTCACGCCACCACCATGTCAGAAGAGCTCCAAGACGAAGTCATATCTATAAACTCCATCTACAACCCAACCACTCTCGCCAAACTGCCCAGCCCACAACTCACCTACGCCCTAACCCTACCGTCTCAACCCAGCATATCCGTCCGCATTGAATTCCCACCCACCTACCCAGACGCCCCTCCCTCCATCCTAGGAACCCAACATGTGGGCGACGAAGTGGCCAAAGGCGCAGGCACTCACCTTGTCGAGCTCCTCCGCGATGTCCTCTCCGACATCTATACACCCGGCGCGCCCTGCATATTCGATCTCGTCGAGGAGTCCGGCCAGAGGCTTCAGGACCTCGGGCTGGATGCACGCGAGCCAGCGGTGCAGGAGCAACAAGATGCTGAAGCGAACGGTGCGCCTGCTTGTCATGCAGCCGGGGAGCGGGATTCTGACGAGCCTATGCCACAGTCTCCAGAGGACTTGGGGGCGCCGCCGCCGTGGGTGCTGTCAGATGTGATTACGGAGAAGAAATCCATCTTCGTCGCTCGTGCTGCTGCAGTCACGTCCATCGATCAAGCGAAGCAGAATCTCGCGCATTTGCTGTCTACGGATAAGAAAGTGGCAAAGGCGACGCATAATATCACTGCGTGGCGCATCCGAGGAGAGAACGGGGTGCAGTATCAGGATTGCGATGACGATGGTGAGACGGCTGCAGGTGGAAGGTTGTTGCATTTGTTGGAGTTGATGGGGGTTTGGGATGCTATGGTGGTGGTCACGAGGTGGTATGGGGGCGTGCAGCTTGGGCCTGATAGGTTTCGGATCATCAATCAGACGGCTAGGGAAGCTTTGGTGAAGGGTGGGTTTGCGCCTGAGGGTGGGAAGGAGGGGAGCAAAAAGAAAGGGAAGAAGTGAGCTTGCACGGAACTTTGCGTCCAGTCAATGGTAGCAGGTTGTTCGCTGCGAGACCGAGGAATTGTGTCCTCCTTAACCCCGAGCCCATGTATGTCGAGTACCGATGTCAACGACGCGGACCAAGGCAATCATTACTAAACCTCGCCGAGGCTCAAAGGCCATCTACACTGCCCTCCCAGTAAAACAAGCACGCTATGAATCTGCTCGAGGCTAGCATCAAGGGAGCCCCTGGTGGCGATCGTAGTGCGGATGTTGTGGCTTGAGCCCGGCAGTAGGACACGGGACTGCTCAAGGCCTATGCGTGCCTCGACTCCAGGCGAGTCGCAGTCATGGCTTTCGCTCTGGCCTCTCTCATGCTAGACGCTGCTCCGAGTCTCGTAGCGAGGCGTTATGGTGCAGAATGGCACATCTCTAGTGTGGATCCTCGGGACGGTGCGGCTCTCCTCGACACGGTTGTTTGGTCGGTATCAAACACAGCGACGTCCATGACCGTGTGTCAGCACTCTCGGGCGCCGCTTCGGGCTTGGAGGTGCTGTCAGTCCGGCAGCCCGGATAGGTCTTGGGCACAAATCCACGTGCCAGGCTCACGACTCGAGACCCGTTGTTTCACGTTCCGGTGTAGTCCTTGCTCGCCCGCGTAGCTGCCTGAGCCTCTGGTTGAATGCTGGCTGGACATGACACTTCCGGTGACGCGCCACCAATAGATTGAGCCGCGACCTCAATGCGGACGATCGAAATCATTTTTAGCTCCCTGTCCTTCACGAGCCGAGAGCACGCCGCACACTGCTCCGCCCTTCCCAAGAGAGCCGGCCGAGTGCTCAGCTGAGTGACAGCTGACACATCCACTGCGGCTGTCACCGCCGATACCAGCCGCAGTCATCCTGTAAGCGACCCTCGAAACGGCCCAGCACAGCCATGCGCGCGCACCGCCATCCTCCCACCGTGTCCCGCTCCTCTGACAACACCGTATCCGTATCGAAGAACGCCACGCCCAGAGCAAAGTCACGAGCGGACCGCAGCGTCACGCACAATACAGCTCCCCAGACCACCGCGAACCCGGAACGCGGCCCCTGGCAACAACCGGACGCTCCTTTCCTAACCTCGCGCTCTGGTCGTCCCGGACCCCGAAAAACCTGCACCGGGACGCCCAAGATCCCGCCCACACCCACCCACCACCCAGAGCCGCCAACCCCCAACCTCACTAGTGTCTCACCCCAACACGCAGCCCAAGAAACGCAATGCACGACAAGAGCACACACCACACTTTCCGTCCTTCTAGAAGAGAGGCAGAAGCTTCATCAATCAGCAGCAACCCTAATCGTCATGCCGGGACTCCCCACGCGCGTGCGGGGGGGCCCCTTGGCGGCTGACGGCTGTCTGGCCGAGTCTGTGAACCTGGTTCGCCACGCTGCGGAGAGATTACCGGAAGTTGACGGCGGTGAAGCGGGGAGGGGGGGATCCCTGGGTTGCATTGCTGGGGGTGACGTTGTCGTCGTTGTTGTGGGAGACGGGCGGAGTGATTACAGGAGCGTGGTTCTGTTGCGGGTTGAGGTGGAGGTGGAGGTGGCGAGATGACCTGATCATTGTGTGTGCGCGCGCGCGATGCAGTGACTTTGTTTCATCAAGGGCTGCAGCGACGACGGAGAGCTTTTTCGTGCCCTGGTGCGGACGACTTCCGGGACCTCGTGTCATCAGTCTGCCCCCGTGTCCACATGCGGCACACGGTACTGTCACCCTCTCGCTTTGGTCTGGACGTGGACGGATGAAGGCACGGCATGCATGTATTCTTGATGCGGCAGGCAAAGCGCGATGTGGAGGTTGACAAAGTCCGCAACGAGACCGATGTACATGTATCGATGTGCATGTTTCATGACATATGAAAGGTATCGATCTGAGTTCCCATACCCATATCTCCTACGCAACAGCGCTTGATCCAGAGGGCCCAAGCAGCGACTTGGATCTGCAGTGACCATCACCCGAACCGCGGCCGGATTTTCGTGCCGCAAGCCGTCCGTGACCTCAGTAGTAGAGTAAGTACATTGTCGCCGCCTTGATGTAACCCTGTGGAAGCTTGCAGCACCCTTCATAAGTCGGCAGCATGTAGCTTCCGTCGTGTTTCCTGCTCACATCGTCGCGATATGTAAGATGAAGCCGGCAGTACTGGTTGCGGTAACACCTGTCCTCCTTGCAGAACATGTGCAGTGTGTTGTCATCGAAGATCTCGACCTTCATGCCCGTGGCGTGCGAGAAGAGATGCCCGTTCTTGCCACGGCTCAGCGGCTGGCAGGCGCACACCTCAGGGGTTGGGGCCCAGGTTGTGAACCGCACCCCTTCGTGTAGTCGGTGTTTTCGCAGTCTTCGTCACATTCGTATGGCCCCGCGCGCACGGCCAGAGGACCGACGGTGAAGAGCGCCACGAGCGTCGGTACGAGCCTCATTGTCCTAGCCTATCTCCGATAGATCTGTGTAGTCGGTCAAATCTAGATGTCCGAGATACGAGAAGGTCATCATGATGGAGAGCGGGCTTTCGCAAAAGTGGCAAAATTCGTCATCGCTGTTCGCAATCGCTGTCTCTAATTGTAGCATCCATACCTAGTCAAACAAGCAACCAGTCTCTAATAACGACTGTCTCTCTCTCTTTCTCTCTCTCTCTCTCTCCACCGGGTCGTGAGTACGCAAACATTAAAATGCAACCTCCCCCCTGTAGCCGTAACGACATGTGCTCATGTTCGAAGGGGGGATCCGTCAACGCCAGCCCAGCCAGTTTCGTAGTCCTCATTCCCAAATGTGGGAGGGTATCATCACGCAGTTACTCGAAGCAGTAGAAACACACAATCAATCTTGGTTGAAAAGAAAAAAACAACCGCCTCGGTTCCTCCTGTCATCATCGTCCTCCGACCGATCTTCCTACGCGAGTGCCGAGGCGATGACGAGGGAGATGCTGCGCTGTCGCCTGTGCGACTTCTTCGTCTCGATGACGTGCTCGACGGAGGTCGCTGTCGAGCATGAGTCCTTTCGATCGGAGGAGGAGGTCACCATCCTGTCGGGGACATCGTGGTCCTCGTAGTCTTCCGGGCAGGGCGGGAGCACGAGCGGTGGGGCGCGCTCATTGGCGCCGCGAGCGACCATCTTGAGCCGCGGCCTGCCCGCGGGCGCAGGTGCCAGCATCGGCGACGGTGGCGTCGGTTCCGGCTCTTCAGCGATGTCGTCCTCCCGCGACACCTGCTTGGGGTCTTTCTTGAAGAGGTTCATCGCCAACGACGAGGAGATCTTCTGGAGCTTCCGCAGGCCAGGAGACAGGGGCATGGATGGTCTCCTCTCGACCGGTGGTATGGGTTGGCGCTCCCAGTAGTCGACGGCCTGTCGGACGTCAGCTGGGCTGGGCATGGGCGGGGCCGGCGGGGTGAGTGAGGTGTTGAGGTGGGGCAGGCTGGGACGTCGCCGCAGGGTGGTCTTGGGTTGATCCGGGGGCGGCTCGTCGGCGTCGTCGACGGAGCTGGGCGTGGTCGATGCGGGCGATGACGGCGACCCCTCTGCCGATGTCCGGGGGGTGTCGCGGCGGCTGTCCAGACTACTCGTCTGACTCGCCGCGTCGGTCGAGCCCTTGCGTGACGCCGGCGAGATATGCATGATGGTGGTGGGTCGCTTCTTGCGTGACGCATTGTCAACGAGCCGGGGCATCGACACGACCTTCGCTCTGCCTGCCACCACGACTCGCACGGCTTGAGCTTCGTTGCACTGCTGCTCGGCATCGTCGCCTGTCCTCTCCAGCAGCTCGGGCAGGGACTCCTCGCTCGGGATCCTCCGCGGGCAGCTGGCCGGGCTGGGAGAGCGAGCGCTCATGTCGTCCGTGTCGACGGGTGAGGCGGGTTCTTCTTCGGAGGCGTAGCTCTGCCAGGAGAAGTGGCTCAGGGCGTTGACGACGGAGAGGGATGCGTTCTTGTGCTGGCCCTTCCACGAGTACACACGGTCATCCGGCGGCGACGACGTCGTCGTCGAGACATGACTCTCGGGCCTCAGCAAGGCCGGCCCAGGGTCGCCGTCCATGGCGACGTGTGGGTAGGTGGGATTGATGAGGAAATCCTCCATGTCTCGAGTGGTGCGGACATCGTCCATTTTGGCGCGAGCGTGCGCTCTCGTCGCGCCGTGCTCGGCGCAGCGGTCGGGCGAGTTTGACTGCGCACGCTGTGGCAGTCACAGCAGGGGTCGCACGCGAAGCGACATGCAGCTGCAGGGGCTCGAGAGAGTTCGGGTATATTCCAGAGCGGAGCTAGAGGGTCCACGGGGTGTGTGGTAGATAGCTTGTTCCACTCTGGCGTTCCCCAGGCTCCCCTGCAGCAACTCGCTTGCACGGAGGATCGGAGGATCGTCACGGATCGCGGTCGGTCAGGTGAGGTCGGTCTTGGTGTCAGATTGATGGTGGGGGGCCTCAATCAAATCATTGCCCGACTCTTCTCTGGTGTGTGTGGGTGTGTGTGTGTGTGTGTGTGTGTGGTATGATCGCAAAGCCTCTGCCGCGGCACGGGTGTTTGTGGATGGATCCTCGTGTTCAGCCGCCGCCGCGGGTCAATGGCTGGTCGGCGATGCAGATGGCGATACTACTGTGACTGTCGTGATGCCGTCGGGAGTCGGGAGCAGCAGGCCAAGCGTTGCACCGCGTCTGGACTCGTGGCAGCTGAGTGATGATGAGTGACGGGCGAAGGATGGCGTGTCGGAAGCGCCGGTGCGACGCCGAGGGGGGGAGGGGCCGCCGCACGAGGGGAGATGGGGAGGATGTGATGGAAGATGTGGGTGGGTGGCTATGGGTGTTTTCTTTAGATGATGTCGGGGCGCAGTGATGGCTGCCGCGCCGCCATCAATACATCATCATCACCATCAGGTGTCCTGCTTGATGATGAGGAGCCCATCGCCGTTTCGCCGGTCCAAAACCAAGGCTTTAAGGTGGTGATCACAAAAAAAACCCCCCGGCCCTGGCCGCCAGAGGCGCACGGCGTCATTGGCTTTGTGTGGGTTGGAAGCTTAATCTCTGATTGATTATTATTAACTCACCGACCCACGCCCAACCGGACACACCACCTGCACACCGGCACATGACACACGACACCGATCAATGCCACATCTCAACGAGACATGTCCCCCATCATCTACCCACAACACAACTCGCGAGATCCCCTCCGTCGCCACCGATGCGCATGGCCTTGATCTCACCACTCGTCGCCCCATGCTGCCGAGGTCGTTATGCAACCTGCACAACTCTGCACGAACGATGATGCCCAGAACCCACCCGACAGATAGATGTACACCCATCTTGTCACACTTCGATCGCCGCGCTGCACACTCACGCGAGCCACGCTGCAGAGCATGACGGATCATCAGTCATGCCGGCATCGTTCCTCTTGATGGTGGTGACGAGTGCCGAGTCCTCCAAGCACATGTACCGCCGGCAGCTCTCCTGACGCGCTTCCATCATCTGTGTGTAGATTGCTCGCGTCGCAGAGTGGGAGGCCTCGCTGTCCAATAAATGATCCCCATGTCCCCCGCGTGACTGCCAGCGGCTTCCCTCCTGATCATCACAGCGCTGCATCCTTTGACCGTCCAGTCGACGGAGCGACAGCCGGAGGTAGGCCCGTCTCGCTATGGAGGACCTGCATGGGCGATCTGGGATTGGGGCGGAATCCCGAGATCGGCATCACGTTGCGTGCCCGACGAAGACCACCCGTTCGTTCTTGATACATCGCGACGGAGAGCCTAAGGCATGCACGGCGCAACATACATCTCGCGAAATTCTCTCCGACCCCCCGCCGATCCCCCATCCCTGGACGTTGACGTCTATCTGTTACGGCAGCCAAGCAACCTGACCGGAGGATAATAGACTTTCGAGCATCGACGCCGCAACGGTTTTGACGTGTAACGGTCGGCAGAACCTGTCGTCTCACCCCCCGACGTGGGGTTGCTGCGGCTGTCCTCCACCCACCTCGAAGCCCGACTCCATCCTGGGCATCGTCTGTGTCCGGCCATCATCGCGATGGTCATCATGATCGATGACGACGCTGAAGCTCGGGATAGATTGCGCGCGACAGAACGTCTCATCAATAATAAGGTACTTGCCTCTCGTGACAGCTGTCGCCGCGTCACTCGCGCAACATATGTGGATTATCGTGCATGCAGCGCCATGCATACCTGGATGAATACCATTCAGACTGCCATCTCAAGGTGCCGATCGACTCTCCGGCCAGCACCCACATTCTACCAACAAGAATCAGGGAGGGCCATACTGTCACGTCGTCGATCATGACCGAGCGAAAGGTCGTCGGTCATGATGCCACTGAGGGCCGCCATGGATCGAGGTAGCGATGGACATTTGCATGGTACACTACTGTCATCACACACATGTCGGGCAGAGGGGTGGTGAATCAAATGCAAATTCTCTGAGGACCTGCATCAGGTCGGACGGATCGTGCAGGCCTGCCTGGCAGCGCCATCTTGCTCGTCCTCATGCCGTGTCGGTGCTTTGTGTCCTCCTCTCATGTGCGTTATGTCAATGATGTGCTCTATGTCCTCCTCCCATCAGGCGTGGATCGGAAGACTCCCGTCCTATGTCGCCGATTCAGCGGCCCTCTGTCCCCCTCATCGGGCTTATTAGGAACATGTGTTGGCGCTGAGACGCATCGCAAACCGGGGAAAAGACCAACTTGGCACGGGTTCCTATAGTGGAGGCACGCGCGACAGACAGGTGCTAGATATCTCGTAAGCGATCGCCATCGACCCATCGACCGGATCCATCGTAGATGTCAGTGACTCTGCCAAGCTCCTTAGGCCTCAACGAGCCGACCATGCCACCGACGCCGACCACGAGCGCCAATGCCAGTCGAAAGTACAGCCCACCCTTTCCCGCCTCGCAAGGTTTGCAAGACGAGCGTCGCATCGATCAACCGTCAGCTTGCTCGTCGTGCGCTTGCCCGAGAAAGACCTGTCACCTGGCCTCTGTACGCTCCTCGATCACACGCCCTTTTCTTCTGGGCTGGTCTCGGCTTCGTTTGCATCGTGTACACGCACTTCCGTCAGAGCATGACGGTCGTCTAGTCAACGGCGTCACCCCACTTGGCTCCCAGAACAGTCTCCTGGTCACTCACGGCTGATTGGGGACGGGTCGTGCACTGCTCGTGCCCCAAGGTCTCGTATAATAACAAGATGGCCCGCATCGATCGTGCGCGGCCCAACCCTCGAGCACGAATGCCAAGGGCCCCAGGTGTCGACGGGCGGGCGCGGGCTTCTCAGTGATCCCTCACCACTGTCGCAACACGACCTACCACCATGATACCCATCCTCCTCATTATAATGACCGCTGACGCTTGTGTATACGAGAAACATAGAGCGTGTCCCAAGTCGGGCGTCGAACTTTTTATGCTCTGTGCTGAAGATTGTTCCTGCTCCCGCCTTCGGAACGTGGTTGCGTGAGGGACGGTCTGAAACAGCAGCAATGCACAGTACGCCTTGTTGAAGCCGGCATGCGAAATGATCAATGCTGTGGATTGAAGCACCGCCTGAAGATCGCGGGGCGCTTGCTGGCCGTTTGCTGCCGGTGACTCCGGATCCATGTATCCCCGGGGGCCCTTGTTTGGCATCATGGTTTTTTGGGGCTACATACCACCTGACGGACATGGACATGTCACGGGAGGCATTGAGGTCAAGCGCCTGTGGTTATCATTACGCTGTCGTTGGACACAGCCAGCGTCGAAGTGTTGCAGACTTTCCGCCATGGTCATGAACCTGAGGCTCCTTCGAGACATACAGACTTGACGATGCAGCACTGCTCTCTCGCCACGAGTCACATGACGTACGAATCCTGGCGTCGGCGGACGGACGAGGCGCCGTGCAGAATGGGCATGGAAGTGACTATAGCTCTCCGGTCTACCAAGTCCTGGGCATGGAAGGACTAGGACATAGCAGGCACTCGGCACCGTCCCCCGACACACTCTTTCCCCTTTACAGTATATTAGCTTGCGACGTTGTACGACTTCGTGGGCGCCGTGTGCGAGGATGGCGCCATCCGCGCCCGCACCGTTGCACGAGAGGCAGCACACGACACGGGAAACATCTCTCAACGGCGTCTTCAGGTGGGCGGGCATGGACGGTTTGACGGTTGGAACTTGGGCCCTTGGCACGTCGTACCGCCGCTGAAAGGGCTGGGTACTCTCGGTCTCGGATCGGCGGCTGGCCTTCTTGCCATGGCCCATCACACGGCCGCCACGCGCCCCGTCCCACGAGGACCAGCGAGCTGGATGGACGGTCCCAGAAGGCTCATCAGGTCGTCGGGTCTTCATCTCCTGCTGCATGCAGCGACACCTGCAGCATCTCCTGAAGCACTAAGGGCCAGACGGTCGGGAAGCGATGCTAAGGTAATCTCCAACCGCTCGCACAACAGAATGTATCATCTATTTCTTCGCACACCCGTCGCGGGAGGTAGGACCGTAGGAGGTGCTGTACAGTACTGGTCTCCCAAGGGTCGCTTGGCATCACATACTGATGCCCACCTCATGGCTTGATGCTTGCTTCGGTAAATCACTTATACTGACATCCGTCAGGGTCCCACCTTTTACCCTCAGCGTGCGTGGAAGGATCTCCCAACCAAATCGCCGTACACGCGACTCCAAACGACCACACCTCCGTGATCCATCACATTGTGTACTCATCACAGAACGTCTCTGTCGAGACCGCACATGATCTGCCGCTATCCCCGCGGATTTCGGAAACACCCTGTACCTGCAGTGCCACCAACGCAGTCCCGTCCTATTTGGTGGTCCAGGAACCCACTCGTCCCCGTGAATCTCAAGGCTCTTATTATTGTTATCAACGCCTCGGAACACCATCATTCAAGTTTGGACAGCCGTGATGTGAGTGCTGGCGCACGTCACGAATAAGGGAACATCGACTATGAAGTCCTGATGCGGCCACAATCCTTCTTGCGGTCTGCGATCGCAGCAACATTGCTCGGTGGCTGCTTCCCGTCTTCGTTTGCACATTCGGTGGCAGTGGCCGGGGCCTGGCCGACGGTTGCCTCCCCTCGACAGGCGCGGCGAGGGTCGCAAGGCGGTGATGAGTGCATTGTAAGTCGCGACATCCATAACAACTTTGGTTTCACCGGACTATGGCTCAAGCAACCCCATCAGAGACATTGCTCTTCATCGGTCGAAGAATCGTTGCCCTCCTGTCGACCGGACGATACAAAGTGTCTATGCGAGAACAAGAAATACATCCACGCTGTCCGTTCATGTGTCGTCGTCAACTGCACACTGCACGATGTCACAGGTACGGAACCTCTCAATCTCTCTGTTTGCCACGCACTGATGCTTTCACAGCGTGGGAGAAGGAACGTGCGAGGACGTGCGACCTTCCGGTACGGGACCGCTCAAGCACTGTCATGTCTATCGAATGGGTCTTCGGTTCGATAGCGATCATGGCCGTCATGATGCGCTTGGTGGCAAGAGAGAGCACTGTTGCAGGCCAGGGCTGGGATGATGCCATGGTGCTATGTTCGCTAGCCTTGATGATCTTCATGGCGATCCTGCAAACACTCAGTAAGAGCGGCTCATGCCCTACCATGCATCGGACCGACTGACAGCTCGTAGTGGTAGGAAATGGCTTTGGCAAAGGTGCGCTCCAGAGTTTTGTGGACCGAATGAGTGCCAAGGACTGACTCGGCAGATATATGGGGTGTCCCATACAAGAGTATCGAAAAGTTCATGCTGGTGCGTATGGCTGGCTATGCTCACCATGATCAGCAGCGACTGACAGGAATCGGCCCCAGTATCAGTGGATCTGCGACATGATCTATGTTCCACAGGTCATCACCATGAAGAGTAAGACCCCGAACAGCCTCGCTGTAGGCGCAAGCATGCTGACAACCAAATGCCTAGTGTCGATTATCCTACTATACCTGCGGATATTCCCGGCAGGCGTCAGTCGAAAGTACTCGAAGCCTCCCTCTCCATCCCACCGACGACCAAGCTGACCGGATCCTGTGTAGCTTCCGGATCCTCTGCTGGGCCTCCATGGCCGGAGGCGTCTTCTTCATCGTCACTGCAGTGGTGAGTGTCGCGTCCACGACAGGCCCGAGTCCGTCCCAAATCTGACGGCAATCGCAGTTCCTGTTGGCCTTCGCCTGTCATCCCATCCGGCTCGCATGGACTCAATTGTATCAAGGCCACGAGAAGCAATGCATCCCGTACCCAGCCATCTTCTATCTGGCGTTCAGCGCCAATCTGGTATCGGACCTGGTCACTTTCATCATGCCGGTGCCTCTACTGCAAGTACATCCGCTCTGTACATCGTCAAGCCTCGCACTGACCTCTCGTAGCCTCAACATGGAGAGCCTCTCAACGCGCAAAATGTTCATCACGAGTTTCATGTTCCTCCTCGGGATAGTGTGAGCCGACCCCGACCTGGCCATCTCCCAGATCGGGGCCACTGACACGGTTTTAGCGTCACCATGGCCTGCAGCGTGCGCCTCGCCTGGGTCCACAGTTTCGTGTACTCGACGAACTTCACCCACGACCACGTCGGCTTCGACGTGATGTCATTCCTCGAGCATGCCCTGGGCATCGTCTTCGCGTGCATCCCCACCGCCTCCCGCCTCATCCGCAAGAGCTACCACGACGTCAAGAACTGCCTGAGCACGATGCCCACCAACTTCTCCTTCTCGCCTCGCATCACGACAGGGTCCTCGAGCAAGGAATCCAAAGCTCTCAGCGCCAACAGTCAACTCTCACGAGGCGGGATCGTGGTCAACCAGACGTTCTCGCAGAAGTGCAGTCGGCGGAGCGCGGTTGAGGAGTTGGACGATGAGCTGGAGTTGGTGGGACTCGGGACGGCGGACTGGAGGGCGGATCGGGACGAGATGGCGTATCGGGTCACGAGAGCGGAGTACAAGGCGCCGTCCCTGGTGGAGAGCGTCGTGGGTGCGCCGGAGAGGCGGCCGAGCTAGAGCTCCATCTCGTGGTCTCTCGCCATGATTGAGACGACGTGATGCCGCTGATGGTATGGAATGACGACGACAAGGCTGATGTAGACTTTGCCACCACCGTCCCGTGTGACGAGGGTCCTACAAGCTGGAGACGAACGACACAAAACACGAGGAGGACCGCAGGCAGAGTAGAACAAGATGAAGGGACGGACGCCAACAGGCATCGCCACAATGCCCTCTCGCTCATCAAAAGCCCGAATCGCCCAGCACTTCAACCCGAGTGACTCAGTCCTCATGCAAAAGCGTCGTCCACGCAGGCTCTGCTGGACCTGACACTGCAGCCACCCCGACCGTCTGGCAGACGCTACCTCGACGCCCTTGATCCCCCACGCGAGCGCCCCGCGCCTCCCCGGCGTGCACGAAGCGCGTCAGGCGCAGTGTCGTGTGGAGAGAGGCTCTGGGACCAACGTCCATGGGTGTGGGGTGCTTTTCAATGGGAAGGAGAGATGACGAGTCTTGATGTATTTGTACGTCGTATGTATAGTAGAAGACAGGACGGACGGAACTGTCCTGACCAGCGACCAAAAAAAAAAAAAGGTTCCCGTGTCGGCATTTTACAATAGACGTATTGTGAATCGGAAGATGCCCATTGGAGGGAGATTGAGGGAAGCAGTGATTTTCCATTCCCCTTCTGAATGAACAACACAGTCGCCTCCCTTCGGTCCAACCCGGCGTCCCACCACACCATGCCGAGTCGCCAAGGTTCTAGCATGAGACACCACCCAGATGGGACGGGGATCCGGCGTGATCGGCGTCAACAGACGTGACGGATGATGTATCGGCCTTAACCTTCCAGCTCAACGAAATCGGGGCCCTCCCTAGAATCGACGCATGGTCATTTACTAGTATGCCGAGCCGCTTCGGCAGCGACCCAGCGTTGACCGGGTGGATCATCGCCCAGCGACTGCGACTGATGACAGTCTACCACACGTGTATGTATCTCTTCCGCGTGGAATCGCCAAGACCGCCTGTTCCCGGATCGCATCCAGTCCGCCTCGGGGATTGGGCCGAAACATTTTTCCCGAGACATTTTTTCTTTTGGTTGAATGTCGCACCTCGACGTCGAAAGTGATACTAGCATGAACTCCGCGTCTTGCATTTGCCCAGAGCAGCTTGCGAGACGGGCATCCCGTAGACCTTGTCAGTCTGTTTCCCCAGCACTAAGCGTACACGACATGCCCCTTTGCACATGGAGCTCATGATGTTCGAGGTCTTTTGCGGCCTTGAAAAGCATCATCTCGACTTCCAGTAGATGCTGGCTCTGGGGTATGAGATGAGACGAGCTCGGCCGGATACCCACTTCCAGCTGAGCGCCGATCAGGGCCTGAGGGTTTGGATCGCGAGATGCCACATGCCATCGTACAGTGCTGGCGCGAGGTAGTCGACGACGAGTATCACATCGAGTATCCCATCAAGTACCTCAACGAGTACTCCATCGGGTACATCATCGAGTATCTATCTCATCGAGCGTCCCATCGAGTAGCTCATCGAGTAGCTCATCAAAAAGCCTAACGAGCACGTCGTGCTCCGTCCCAACCACACCGCCGCACATGAGCTCCCTCCGCCGTCACCCCTATGAAGATCCATATAACCCTAGAGGATGTCCTGAAGCAGTGTCCAGGCTTGGCAAAGTGCCCATGTCGTCCAGAGTCCCGCATCCTTCTGTTCCCTCTCGAAAGGATTCATTTGCTCCTTCTCGACGTCCAGAAGGCAGAAAGCAGGTCTGCTCAATCACACTTGCGGCGACACGGGATAGCGTCGTCCCTCTGGCTTGGAAGTCTACGACCCAGATGGTTGCCTGGGCACCGTGAAAGCTGATTCCGCCCTCCAACGCTCTCACCACAACCGCAATTCCCAGCTCTGCCCATTGACCCCGTGGACTTGCCTAGCTCTCGTCATATCCTCTCCAACCTTACACCACTTCTGACGACCCATCGTGCATCAGCTCTTCACGACTGAAACTGCAAATTTCTTTAAACATCCCATCTTGTTCCCCACCCATCACTTCACACCACTCCCCGCCCCACCAACCCCACCCCCAATCGCCCCCGTACCAGCAGCTCCCGAGCGCCCAGCCCCCCCAATCCTCCCCACCCTCGTCCCTCTACCCCCAACAACCCTCCCCACCAACCTCCCGACCGGCCGCACCACCCCCCTCGCAAACCAAGGCGTCATCACCACACACCCCACAATCCGCACCGGCAACAAAGCCTTAATAACCGCATACGCCGTCGCCAATTCCGCCACAATCCTCACCCCGTCACCGCCCTCCTCCCACCACCTCCCCTCCACACCACGGACCTCGCCCTCCCCCTCGCCAACCCACCCCCGGCGCCTCGCGAACCTCGCAAACCTGCCCACCGAATCCTCGACCCACGCGCCCTCCGAGAGATACGGCGGCAGGTAGTCGGTGTAGTGGAAGAAGGCGGCGAGGCCGAAGAGGGGGACGACGGCCGTGAGTTCGTGCAGGAGGAGGAAGGAGGTGATGTGGGAGACGGGGGCGTCGCGGAGCGGGGTCGTGAAGCGGTGGAGGAAGGTGGGGAGGCGGGCTTCGAGGCGGGAGATGCGGCTGGTGGGTGTGGGAGTGGGAGGGCTGGTGGAGTAGAAGCGGCGGAGGTTCGCTATGCGGCGAGGGAGCATGGCCGCGAGGTCGTGGGTGACCTGTAGTGGTCGTGCACGGGCGGGTAGTGGTGATGCGAGGTGCGAGTGGTTGTTGGTGCAACGCCAGGTCATCATCAAGGGTCCTGCCACTAGCGTGGTGGAGCATCTGACCAACGAGAAGGGTACTCAGTCATACTGGATCATTATTTCTTGACCGATTCACGCTCTGCCTACATGTACGCCTCAAAGTCCCGCCCTGTGGTATCGACTAGACCTAGACGCTCCGACCAAAACGACATGAATACTCTACCGCCGACCAATACACGGGTCCCTTCGCTTGCTCGCCTCACTCCTATTGCACCTGCGCCACGATCTCACTTGCACGGCTCAGACTCTCCACCATTTGCTGACACTCCTTCCGCCTCCGGATCGTGTACTCACTCTCCTTCAACAGCTCATCCAGCTCCTGCGTCCGGTACATGTTTTCCAGCAGCTCCCTCTGCATCTCCTCCTTCGTGTGCCTGTGGGTCACAACAAGTCAGCGCTCGTCCGACCATGCTTTTCAACATCATGGTCCACTTACTCAACCAAATTCAACATGATAGCCTTCGGCACCATATCGATCATCGTCCTCCTCACAATATTGTAATAACTCGTGATCAACAGCTTAATCACCTCCACCTCCTGCGTCTCCTTCTCACTCAACGTTCCGCTCGCCTTCAGCGTCGGCGGCGGCGGCTCCATCGCCGCCATCTTCTTCTTATTCTTGCTCGCGAAGAAGCTCCCAAAGAATCCACTCCCCTGCTCACCATTCAAATCGAGGCTTGGCGAAGCACTCCTCGGCGGCGCCATTTGCGCAGAAGCCGGGAGAGGTTTGCCAGTCTTCGGGTCGACCTGGACGGGTTTCTGCGCGATGTGTCGTTCGTTGACGATGGCCATGGCGCGGTGGCCGTTCAGGAAGTCTGGGTGGCCAGTGTTGACGTAGCAGGCTTCCATGGCGACGAGGTCTTTGACAAGCTTGTTGGTCGGATCCATGGCTTTCTTGAAGAAGGAGATAACGACGGTCTGGAACTTGTCTCGGAGGCCGGGATAACGCTTGAACAGTGGCTTCTGCAGTAATTGACCCAAAATGCGCACCAGCTCGTCGTAGACCAGACTCACACATTTCAGGGACGGCTCTTCTAACCGCTTGATCTGCTGCTTGACGATGAGTTCGAAAGCAGTGGTGCCGACGAACAGCGCAGGTGAAGAACCCGACGAGTTGTATAGGATCGTGCGGATGTCGATATCCTTGACCTGGTCAAAGGGGTCGACAGCTTTGACACCGTTGCTGTACAGCTCGTGGTATACGAAAGAGATACGCGCACCACCGCTCAACTCGATCGAGCTGAGCTCTGCATTGTGTCCCTCCAGCACTGTCCTGTACTCGTTCGAGAATTCCGTGATGATGTTCAGTACGATATTTGCACTGTTTCCAAGCATGCTGTCGCCCAGACTTTGGAGCTCAGCACTGTATTTTTGCAAGCTCGCCGATATCCTGGCCTTGATATCCGGTAGCGTCTGCTTGATGTGCATCATGAGGATGAGGTTGAGTTTCCGTGCCAAATACGGGGTCCCGCAGTAGCTCGCCTTATTCCTATAAGCCTTGTGGTTCTCAAAGAAGTTCCTCTCGTTCTCCAACGCAGCACTGATCGCCTTCTTCGTCTCGATATCACGCTGCCCGCGGTTGACCACTGGCACGTATCCCAGCCGCAGAGGAATGATGCGGCCAGCAAGGATATCCACGACATCCGTTCCCTCGTCCATGAGATCGACCTTTGTGAGCACACCGATTGTCCGCTGTCCCTCCGGATCTACTTCTCGTGCCAGCTTCAGACCATCCGAGTTGGCCAGGTCCGTATTTGCTGCCGTGACCGCCAGGATGATGGCGTTCGGCTTGCTAATCTGCTTCAAAACCATCTCCTTGATCTGCCTCTCGATATCTCTTGGCTGGTCACCCACCGGCACCTTCGTCAGACCCGGCAAATCCACCAGTGTCAACGTCAGGACGTTGGGCGAGTATATCCGCAAGTTGATCGGCGCTGGTGAGATGCCAGCGTTGCGGCCGGTCTTGCTCTCCGTCTCTTTCACAATCTCATCGCGGATCTTGTTGAAGTCGTAGAACTTCTGGCCCGGAATGTGTAGGAACTCTCCCCACTCCTCAATATTGCTCTGCGCGTCCGTGGTCTTGATCTCGGTCTCGGCATCTTGCACGCCGTTCGCCTGGGTCTTCGGTAGGGGCGCGCGGTTGATGAGCTGGAGGATAAGCGGCCGCCGTGTGACGATACCGGTGCCGCGCGGTAGAAAGTCTCGGCCGACGATGTTCTCCAGCACCGAACTCTTTCCTGATGATTGCGATCCCACTACAGCGATCTGCGGCAGGTCTATCGGGTTTTGGACCTGTGCGCAGATGGTCAGTGTCCTGCTTCTGCCGAACCGCCTGATGATCTACTGCTACGCACGCCGACAGTGGTAAACACATCCTGGAGCTTGTTGACCAATGTAATCAGCCCCGGATCGTTCACGTTTATTCTATGGATTCCGTCAGCCGTGATCGCGTTTCTGCTATACCATGAAGCTGCCCTACGCGTTTGGATTCGTCTGCGCCATAGTGGCTGGCTGGCTGGCTGGCTGGCTGTGTCTCTGAGTCTGCTTGTTGTTGGTGGCCCGGCGCGGGCTGAAGCGGATCGAGTCTGGGATCAAATTTCCGGGTGTTGGATGGAGAGAAAGAGGGCGTGAAGTGTCAACGGGCAGTATTGTGATAATGTGGAAGCCTCATAGCAGCTGCACCCTGACGACGCAATGTTTCGCGCGCCACGAGCTCAACAAGGCCCGGCCCGTGCTGGACGCCGATCTTCACATGGGTGGATGTGTTGCAGCCTGCAGGGCTTGGATTATTGACACCAGAGTTGACATGAGAGTACCTTAGGGACATTGACATCAAGGCTTGATATTGACGTATAGGTTGACATTGACACAAACCCTGAGTATTGCGACTTGCTCCTCCATGACCAACTGATAACCGGAGTACAACAGCCTTGACAGTGCTCGCACAGTTTATGCCAACCCGCACGCTACCTTACATATATACACAACACACACACAACCCCAGATGTCACCTCACTACTCATCACTGACCGACGCAAACTTCTCCTGTAAAGTATTCAACAGATCCTCATACTTCTTCACAATCGTCTCCTCGCCGTCCGAAGGTAGCTCGAACTTCATGCTCCTGAGCTTGTTCTGAATCTCAGACGTGTTCTCCCGGACCTTGCTCCAGCTCTGTCCCTGCCCAATGGCTTTCTGCGCCTCGTCGTGATAGGCCATCATGTTCTTCATCATCCAGAAAGTCTTCCACAATGGGCAGAACTGGTCATAGTCCGAGTAGCCGTTCTGCTGCAAAAAGTCTTCCTTGATGAGGGTGGCGATGTCCAGCGTGATCTTGTCTGCGTCGCCCAGGGCGGATTTGCCGACCAGCTGCACGACTTGGTCGAGATCTTCGGAAGTCGACAGGATTTCGGCGAAACGCTCACGGAGACGCGGGAATTCTGGGTTGTTCTTCTGGTAGAAAGCTTCGAGCGTGTTGGTGTATTTCGAGTACGACGCCGAAGTGTTGATCGACGGAAAGTGCTTCCGCTGAGCGAGCTTCTTGTCCAGACCCCAGAAGACTTGCACGATACCGAGAGTTGAGCTAGTGACGGGATCCGAAAAGTCACCACCCGGCGGGCTCACGGCTCCGACGATAGAGACCGCACCTTTCCTCTCCGGAGAGCCGAGGGCGACGACACGACCCGCGCGCTCGTAGAAAGAGGCCAGTTTAGCGCCGAGGTACGCCGGGAAACCTTGATCAGCAGGCATCTCTCCCAGACGACCGGAGATTTCACGCAGAGCCTCAGCCCATCGGGACGTCGAGTCAGCCATCATGGCCACGGCTTTGCCCTGGTCCCTGAAGTATTCGGCAACAGTAACTGGAAAAGATGTTAATCGGTGTCAATAACCCACAGACAGGTTGACTTACTTCCGGTGTAGATTGAGGCCTCACGCGCAGCGACAGGCATATTTGAGGTATTGGCGATGAGACAAGTACGTTTCATGATGGGCTCTTGCCGACCATCGACGTCAATGGTAAGCTATCACAGAGTCAGCACATCACACAACATGACGGGGTCGATACTAGTGAGGTTGGTAAGTCTCACCTCTGGGAAATCCATCAACACTTCGGCCATCTCATTTCCACGCTCACCGCATCCGACGTAAACAATAATGTCCGAGTTGGAGAACTTGGACACAGACTGCGAAATCACAGTCTTGCCGCATCCGAAAGCACCGGGAATACAGACTGTACCACCCTGCACACCAGGGAACAGCGCGTCGAGCACTCTCTGTCCAACGATGAACGGCTCCTGCGAGCTCAGCTTGTCCGTCACCGGCCTTGGCACACGTACGGGCCACTCATGCATCATGCTATACTCGCTCTTCTTGCCTTCGAATTCCACCTCCAAGATCTTGGTGTCGACGGTGTAGGAGCCTTTCTTGGGCATCTTAGTGATGGTTCCACGGGCACGGGGCGGCAGCAGGATGCGGTGCTCGTTGAGCAAAGAGTTCTCGTAGACGGTACCGAAACAGTCGCCGCCAGTAATGTGGTCGCCCTCCTTGAACTTGTCGGAAGGAGTGAACTCCCATTTCTTCTGGCGGTCGAGGGAGGGCACGTCGATGCCACGGGGAATATAAATGCCTGTCAATACCGTATTAGCTTCCCGCCTTTGTTTGTGGATCTTACGTCTGCATACTATTCGTCTCGTCACTGATTCCCTTCAGCGGTCTCTGAATACCATCATAGATGGTCTCCATCAGACCCGGGCCCAACTCAACAGACAATGGCTTGCCGGTCCGAAACACAGGGTCGCCAACAGTGACGCCAGCAGTCTCCTCATACACCTGAATCGTAGCCTTGTCTGCATCGATGCGAATGACTTCTCCGACCAATTGGTCATGGCCGACCTTGCACAGCTCGTACATGGCACATCCGATCATGTTCTCGGCGACAATGACCGGGCCAGAGACGGAGAAGATGGAGCCCTGCTGCGTCTCATCTTGAGTGCTGGCCGTGGCCTTGGGCTTCGCGTTCTTGGGAGGCATGTCTACGGGAGGTTGTGGTGCTCCCGGACTTGCTTGTTCTTGACTTGCGTCTAACGAGACCGGCTCTTCTGCCTGCTCCACGTAGTCTTCTTGCAGAGGGAGCTTGAGCGGGCTTGGCGGACGCGGATGCAATGGCGTCTTCGATGCCAGCACAGGACTAGTAGGCGCAGTGGGCGGTAAAGCGACCTCTTCTGGTCTGCGCAACGGCTCCTCGTCAACGTCGGTCGTGCCGTCCAGGCCAAAGATCGGTGGCGGCTTCCAAGTCGGGGCGGTTTGCGGTCGCTGTGCGAGGGAGCGCCGGTCAATGTCCTTCTGGCGGACGAGGTCGAGCAAGGAAGGACGAGCTTTGAGGCGAGGTCGAGGATGAATCCCGAGCATACACAGCACGTTGTGAGGTTGAGCCTCCGTCGATGAGCTCTAGCTACATGTACGAGCTCAAGGTGGAAGAGGTCGTGCCAAGACCTGGTGACGACGGTGCACGGGCCTCCAACACCTCCACTCCGCTCGACGATGAGGTATGAGCGAGCACCACATTGAGAACAAGAATCATGTGATGAATCGATATGTTGGAAGGACTACAAGTTCATCACCACGAGACACATGACTCAGGATAACAAGATGCCCATTGGGCAAGCAATGCTGTCCCCAATGCTGTCACGGTACTATGGGGCGCTCCTCAATGACAGTGATTGTTGGACTGGCTGATACCACTGACTGCGGATGAATCCATCGACAGCTCATCGATCTGTCTGGCTCTGACTAGGCGGAGTCCATCTGGTGTTACGGTCGACGGCTGGTTGAGGAAGCGTCACGATCGACCATAGATCCGTAGCTAACAAGGAAATGGAGGTAGTTGGAGCCATATCAATACGAGAGGCATCAAGCTCGGATATCCAGGTTCGCCGGGCCATATCATGGAGGCAAGTCCATCGAGAGGGAGGATCGTACTCAATCGGGATCTTCCGCCGGGGAATGATCAATGCCATTGCATGCGATGGCTGGAAGTTTGCCTGCCTCGTACGATGGCAAAATGATCGTATTGTCTCCCAATACGTCCATGACGATCACTGACGGCTACATGATAGAGTCATAATCACTACCTTTCATGATACTCTCTTGTGTCAACTCACGTCTGCCACAAAACAGAGTCAAATCCTAACGGCTCATAATACTGTCTTTTGCCAACTCACGTTCTCCTTCTACGCATCCAATGGCAGCGTCAGCTATGGCTGAGCCAATCAACGCTTCACCAGGAGCATCGATCGAAAGTGCAGTCGCACCGCCAAATTCTTCCAATGATCGGACCACCGCTCCGTCACCACCTGCATCCACCTTTCCACCAACAGTTTACTGCTCGATCCCGCCCGTGAGGACATCGGCGGTTCTCGAGCATCACACGTAGAGGATTGACAACATCCCCACACGAAGATCATCAAGGCATCAGCTGGCAGCTTTGCTTCATGGTTTCGCCAATTGACCAGGAGCTTTTGAAGGCGGAGAGGAGAGCCCAAACCCCGCCAGAGACAGATTTAGGACTTCACAGTCTTGCAAAATCCCGGAATTGGCCTTTGCAGACTTTGCATCCGCGTCCACTGGTCTCGAGTTGGTCAAGAATCCGGCGCTACTTGAGCCGGATGTGTGGGACACCCGTGGCCCTCAGAGGCACACGTAGGCCGGGAGAATATCTCCCATACTAATGTCTATGAAGTCATAACATCTGTAAGCTTGCTCTCACGGCTCTTGCACTTGTGTATGAGGCATTGGCAGTCCACGGTAAATCTCACGGACCATCCGCATTGCCCTTGCAGGTCCTGCAGCAGCAGCCCTGACCCCGATACCGCCCACGGGGTCTATCAGGCCTATCCTCTGGGACCATGGCCTGAACTGGGAAGGTTAACATCAGGCATAGCAGTGTCGTAGTTGCACTGTGACGACCTAGAGCTTCATTCTGCGTTGTGGCTCGCTTGTAACCTTGGCAGACGGAGCAGAGAACCTGCAATATGCGGTGTAGGGAGGTTCCGACCGACTCAGTCCGTAGCCTAGGACGAAATGATGGACGGGTGTGAAGATGATCCTGGCAACGACGACGTGGGCCGTGTCTTTGTGTATCCGAAGGAGTCGACGAGGAGTACCTATACTAGACTTTCCAAGTCTCCTCGCGTACGAGCCAAAGAGAAGCAATCCGAAAAGGATCTTTCCCGAGCATCTAATCGTTGACTTCGGCCTGGACGGAGTCGTGAGAAGATTTGCTAGATGGCGCAGCAGCGTCACATAGAAGAGATCTTATTGTAAGCATTTGCACCTAGTCGTCATGTCCTTTCTTCTTAAAAATTTGCCACTAAGCAACGATGGTTCGAACCCGCGGCAGTCCGATCTCTAACAAATGGAATGCAGACAGTCCACCATCCGCCATGTGGCCAAATGGTCGAGTCAAGACTAGCACCGCTCCAGATTTCTGCCTGGGGTCCGTGTATCAGAAAAATCGATGGGATCTATACATGCAAGCTCAGACAGCTTCTAGACACGCTGTCGCAACGACGTCCTTGGTAATCTTATCCACGGCCTTCTTCAAAAATTCCAGATCTCGTCCTTCCACACACGGATGGGACGAAGGCCGCAAGGAGCCAGCCTCGAATGTCTGGGTCGGTCCTTTAGTACAAAGTCTGTTTCCACATGCGTACAAGAAGTTACAGAACTATCGTACGGATATGGCAACAGACTGCAATCTATGCCCAACGTCTGTGTAATCCCGAAGACCTGGTACAGCTCAAGGCGGACATGCAGGGCCCTGGCAGATCAATTTGCCACACGGCTGGCCGGCGCCATTCGTACAGTCGTAAAAGACCTTATAATCGGCCGTGAGCGCGCGGCAGCGGCAGTGGCGGCCTTCGTCGACGGCGCAATCTTTGTATTTCACCCACGCCAGGCCCGACTTCGGACAGTGTTCCTACGACGATGAGAAGACGTATGATTAGTGGGGCGGATCGCGCATGGGTGCTAAGGGACAGTCTAAGGAGACACATACTAGCGTGTGGCTGAGTTCACTGCAGCGCTGTAATTGGTGTCAGTAGGTAACATTGTCACCAACGCCTGTACCTGAACTGAGTTGATCGAGACTTACGTATCCGCCTGCGTTCCCTGGGTCACAGATATCTTGGTCTTCAGGGCGCTTGCGTTTCGGCGACGGTGTCGGCGTTGCGAGTTCTGCCAGAAACAGACATAGTAATGCAAGGCTGATGCGCATCTCGATTGATGTCGTCACGCACGAGAGCGAGTCGACGTGCGGGCAGTGATAGCGGACGGTAAAGGGAGGATCTGCGGCAAGGCTATCAGAGAAAGAGTGGTAGTTGAAAGTAGGATCAGTGCCACGCAGCAACTCGCCGGCGCCTCTTCAAGAATGAAGAGGCGAATTTGTAGGCGAGTCACGAGAAATACCAGGGACATCATCGCAGACATCATCGCTGTAAGCCTGGAACTAGGAGCTGCGCGGCCGTGTTCAGTCAGCTTGGCTTATACCGGATGACAAGGATGGCCTAGCTACACAACTCAATAAGGCATTCAGGAGATGGCTTGCCGACTTGGACCTCAGGTTACCCAGCTCGGATCCGCTCTTGTCATCCGAGACGAGATAATAATAATAATAATCATCCGACCGGACGCTTACTTCAAGCGAGACACCGAGGCATCGAGGCAATAGTCTTCGAGCAAAGCGTCAAGAATACCTTTTGTGGCGGAATTCTTTGGCGGGCTATGCTGGTCGCGTTTATTTCTCGAGGCCTCGCACACTTCGAGCAATCTTGTGGATGACGCTCGCACAGATTTTGGCCCATGACATCGCACTCATCGACGCACGCGAGCTGAGTGCCGTTACTGCCGACCCTTGATGCGACAGCCCAGACCGAGGAGAACCTAGGCCTTATTCAACCGGAAAATATACCTAATGAATACAGCTGCAGAATTGGAAGTGGTGGATCCTGGAAGATAGCGCAAGCAGCGCCTGGAAGTCCCAAGGGAACGGAATCGTTGCGGGTCCGGAAGAGGTATGGTCGTATGTCTGAATAGAATAGGGGAGTGGACGGCGTTGTGAATACATCTCGAGCCGTTCCTGGAGCGTGGGCTGATAGACGCATTCCCAGGTCTGACCGGCATGGCTTCACCGGCGGTATCTTGACCCAGGGTGGTGGAGTTGTCGACGCCCGGTGCAAGGACGGAATGTCCTGTGGGAGGTGACAGTCCGCGTGAAGTGCGCCCATTCACTGCCACTGGGTTGGGAGATGTCCGTACGGCCCATTGCCAATCTGTCGGGGATCACATGATTAGCGGGTAGTAAGGTGATAGATCGTCTAGCAAGTCATCTATCTCATCTATATCAACTGCTCATCAATGCACTGCCAATCAGTCATTAGAATGATGGAGGTTTTGTACAGGTCTTGAGAGCATCAATGCCGTTGGTGTTCCTACTATCTACATGTATCGCCAGATGGTCCCAGAGAGATTTGACGTCATGTCACGTATGGCAAGTAAGGTAGATATATCATTATTTAATCACTTCATGTCTGAACGTCTCCTTCAAGACCCCCCATCTCAAACAAATACCAAACCACCAAAAACACACAGCGACGATCACAATGTCCACAGGCAAAGAAGTCTTCATCATCGGCCCAGGCTTCATCGGCTGGAACGTCCTGGACCTCCTCATCGCAGAAGGCTACACAGTCACAGGCTTCGTCCGCCGTCAAGAACACGCCGACCAGATCAATGCCTCAGGAGCCACAGCCGTCATAGGCGACCTAGGAGACAGGACCAACATCACCGAACACGCCGCGCAGGCCGACATCGTGATCCACACCGCCACCGCCGACCATTTGCCCAGTGTCCAAGCGGTCCTGGATGGCGTCAAGCAGCGAGCGCGGAAGGGGCAGATGACCATCTATATCCATACATCCGGCACTTCAGTCCTCGATGATGGGGCGGAGGGTTCCAGGAAGTCGGAGAAGGTCTACCATGATAACGTGAGGTCTGAGATCGATTCCGTGCCAGAGAGCGCGCCGCATCGGGAGATCGACCTGGCTATTGTCCAGGCACAGGAGGAACTGGGGGAGAAGGCGAAGATTGCCATCATGATCCCGTACGTAAGCACAGTGATCGTAACCTCCCTCCATGAGAATATGACCTACGCTAACCTCCAACCTGTCCCAGACCCCTAATCTACGGCTGTAGGTCCCCAATTCTTACCACATCCCCTCTTCCATTAACCCCGACCCAGTCAACCCCGCCCACAATCGCCTCACAATCCAAATCCCCACCCTAACCCGCTTCGCCCTCAAACACCACTACGCCGCGCACGTCGGCCCCGGCCACCCCGTCGAATCCAACATCCACGTCCTCGACCTCGCGCGCGCCTACATCACCCTCCTGCACCACCTCGAGGTCACCGCACCCTCTCAACCCCTGTCACACCCTTACTACTTCTGCGAGAGCACCGGCTCCTCCGAACCCTCGTGGCGGGAAATCGCCGACCTGATCGGGCAGAAACTGTTCGAAGCGGGAAGGATCCCGGATCCAAAGCCTCGGATGTTGCCGCGGGAGCTGTACGGGGATGTGTTTGGGGCGTTCACGGGCGCGGTGATTGGGTTGAATTCGCGGAGTCGGGCGGTGCGGTTGAGGGAGTTAGGGTGGGCGCCGAGGGAGAAGGATTGGCGGGCGAGTTTTGTGGAGGATGAGTTGCCAGTGATTCTGAGGGAGGGTGTGGAGGGTTTTGGGGGGTATCAGGGGACTGTGGCGAGTTAGGCGTGGTGTTGCCCTGATGGGATATACCTCCTTTCGCGTCCCGCGATGACCAAGACAGGACCCCAATCACCCTGCCACTGCTTGCGATTTGCATCTCAGTAGGCAGCCCCTCCCTCGCCAGACGACCCACTTGCACCGCATTGATGAAAAAGGATCTTCCGCGTCTAGCATCAAGTCTTTTGATCCCAAATTGTGTTCCATAGTGTGGACTGCTTAGGGCACCTTGTTCAAATTGGGAGGGCGATGTTGAAGAACGCCACAAGCAGCGACAATGGGGAGGTTTGCTAGCTTGCAGGACAACCAGCACACTCTTTCTCTTCCCCCTTGAGAGACATCAGTAGCAGGAACTACCACACTCTTTCACTTCTTCTTTATTATGCGGAGACAAGCAAACCGTCTCTTCGTCTTTACATAACTACGACTATTCTTCTTCTTCCTCTTCTTCTTCGGGACACACACATATAACCACAGTTATGACCGCATATCTATATATTCTATTACAGTACCGTTTCTACCGCGTCCACAGAGCAAGCGAGCCGAGAGTATACCGTAACAGAGGATGTCTCCAATCTGGAACGCCTGATTCGATTTGACGAAGGAGCGGGTTCTCCGACGATGTTTGGCCCTTATAAGGGCCACCCCCAGGTCCTGAGCTATACCGATCATACCGATGATTCACCACTGTCACCCCTGTCTTTCTGGAGTGTGCCGGATGTTCTCGATATTCCCCTAAATCGACACCTTCTCAGACGTACGAAAGAAACTCCTCACCCCCCACTCTTGTCTCAGGCACATAGATCTCGACGCTCCCGCACGCCTCATCAATCAACGCACCTCATATTCCTCCCCCTCGACACTCCAGCCCAGCCCCAGAATCGACACCACCACCGCCACCCACCACACCAAAACCTCCCTCACCCCTCAGCTCCCCTCTACTCCCGCACCATCTCCCCACGAGGCCCCGGCACAGCCACATCGTCGTGATCGAACCAGTAGCACTCGTAGGCCGCCTTCCAATCATCCGGCTTCGGCCTCGACCCTGGAGGATTGCCCCGCCTCTCCTCGAGGTAGTTCAACATAGTGTCGCCGCACGGCTTGGGACACTCGCATTGCGGGGGCCTGGCGCGGTCGGTCGTCAGTAAACGATGGGTACGAAAAGGGGGGCAGGAGGGAATGCACTTACAAAGCACCGAGCGGCAACGCACGAACGGACTCCTTCTCCTCCTCGATCCACGCCAGCATCTTGGCGCGCTCGTCGACCCTGCACCTAATGACCGCCTCCCACTTCTTCCTGATCTGCGTCTTGATGTACCCGGTCAAGCAGACCTGAGGGATCCCCAGCAGGTATTCAGCCGCCCACAGCAGGATCCAGTCGTGCAGGACCTTCTGACACGGCAAACGGTTCCACTCGAAATCCGGGTACGTTTCTTGGAGGTCTTCGACCTGCCACGATGCGTCATACTGCACCGCGATCCAGGGGCTGTATGTGCTGTCGGTCGTGGACCGGAAGTGGAGCTCTAGGGATCTGAGATTCGGCAAGGCGCGGAGAGCGGGACCGAGGGTGGACGGCTCTTCGTCGAGGACGGGGGGCATGGGGCAGCCGAACATGGTGGCGTAGGCCAGGTTGGGTAAGTCGAGTTGGATGTGCCGCATGTATTTGAGGCTTTGTGGCTGGAGGAAGCTGAGAGTCGGGGAAACCGTGGGGGGAGCGGGATGACCTTGCCAGACGATGCCGAGATTCTCGCGCGGATGCTGTGTGCTATACCGCTTTGTCGTGTCGGTCCAGAGGACCTCGAGGGCCAGTCGCCGGGTCGCCCTGTTGATTTGGAAGAGGGCAGCGTTGACTGGTCGCAAGCGCGCCAATCTGGTCTTGTCGTTTTTGGGGACGAAGTGGTCCCTCGGCGTGCCGCCAGTGAGATGCAAAAATGGACGCCACCAAGTCCCAGAGGGGTCTAGTCGCGTGGTGTAGATGGGTTCGATGTGTTCACCGATGGCAAACAACAGGATCTTCTTCTGCAGCTCGGGGGCAAGATGGGTAAAGGGGAAAGCTTTGCCGTTGCCGCGCCAACTGCGGAGCTGCGCTTCGTGGAACACCTTGGTGCAGGCCGGCATGGTCGGGTCAGGCAAGCCCTGCAGGAGCTGCTCCAGCGTGATCCATCGGTCGTCGTCCCTGACCATGACGGTCGACGTGGCCCACCCGTGCTCGACGTCGCAGACCATCTTCAGCTGCAGCTTGATGAACAGCTCATTGCGCACCAGACAATGCACAACGGGCACCGTCTCGTAGGGCTCCACGCACAGCGTCGGCGCGACATTCAGCGCCTCGATCTGCAGCGGATCCGACTCGTGGCGGGGGGACTTCTTGTTGTACTGCTCGAGGATGAGTTTGGTCTGCCAGTACACGGCATCTTGGGGATTGGGGACTTGGAATTTGAGCGCGCGGTAGAACTCGCTGCGCTTGGAACGCGTGATAGGGTTCTGGACGAACCTCTCACGGTGCGCGCGGATCGGGAGCCCCCTGCCCTCCGCGTCGATCCCCAAGCCCGTGCCATTCATGGTCGAGGATGCTGAGGGTGATCTGTTATTGGATTCGGTATAGTTGAAGCAGGTGTGCAATGGTCGACTCTCCGTCGCGTCGATATAAGAAGACCAAGTCGAGCCCGAAGCCCTCGAGTCTTTGAGACCAACAACGCCGCCGGCGCCGACAAGGCGAAGCACAAACTCGATATCCGTAGGCAGGAAGATAATGTCTAGCCAAGGACTCAGGCTCTTGTGAGTGTCGGTCAATGCTCCAATGCGTCGATGCCAGAGTGCAGAACCAGCAATGCAATGTCGATGTTGGTAGTAGGAGAAAGGAAGTTAATCTTGCAGATCCAAGTCGAGAAATATCGAGAACGAGGCGGCCTGTGCACGCTAGCGTTGTAGCTCCTTTTCATGTGAAAGCACCGCGGGCTGCACTATTCACAAGTCCCCCCCTTCTCTAGCTCACGCGAAGGCAGTATGCACTCTCGATAGCCAGGCTATGCGTTCGTCTGACCAAGCGTTAGGTGATGCGCTCGCCCTGACCAATCGCTCCTTGAGAAGCCCAGCGCGATAGCGATCTCATTAGAGGAGGCAGAGAGGAGGTCGAGATCAAGGACCAAAAGTCCTATGCAGTCATTCGATTCAACCTTCACATGAAAAAAGCACCACCAGCCGCATAATTCACAACTCGTTCCCCCTCTCAAGCTTATGCAAAAGACAGCACGCAATCTTAAACCACAACACAGAGAGCAGGGTCCAGGGGACCGTGGCTAAGGGGCCCTTCAAGCTGGTAGATAGCTGGACACGATCCACACACTCCATACCAAGTCATTGTCCCCACATATCGTGACTGCCTTGACAATATGGTAGCTTTGATGTGAAAAGACCACCAGCCGAGGCCACCATCCTTCGGCACCCATCGTCTCCATACGACCAGTCCCCGGGCGAACCGTATCGAGCACCAACCGGACGGACTCGCCGGCAGACGACCCTCCGGTCCATGCACGTAACCGACGCATGATCGACGTAGATCCCTCCTTCACATTAAATCACATCTCGCCATAGTGATCGAAAGGCAGCACACATCCTAACAGGCCCCAGTGCGAAATCGATCTCGATAAGGGAGGCGGAGGAGGAGTTCGAGACTGGAAATACCAGAAAAGGCCCACGTAGTAACTCGATTCCCCTTCACATATCGAAAGAAGCACCGTCCAGCCTCGCACCCACAACCCCAACCCACCCCTGCAGCCCGCGCAAAGAGCAGATTCACACAGAGAATTCCGACGTTGTGATATCTGGATCTGGATCCAGCGGGAGGAATCGACCTCAAATCCATTCCCGCCCAAGTCTTGTTATGCACGCAACTGCGAAAGCGGACACCCTACATGTCGTGATGATCGGGAAGAAATGAATTGAATGAGATGGTGCTCCGTCTAGCACGATTGGCGTAAAGCGCTTCTCATTAACCTTCACCAGCTGCGGCACTGCTCTCTCCAACATGACTGCGTAGAGCGATTCTCATCTCCTCGCGCCCGCTGCGGCACTGCTCGCTCCAGACACGACTAGGACGGGGACGGCCTGATAGAGCGAGCGAGAGAGAGAGAGAGTCAAAGGTCTGATCCCTCGACTGCTTACTCATACCCCTTTTTCGCGGCGTGGCAGAACAGGGTGGGATCGTGCATGGCTCCAGAACGCGATCGGAGAATACTAGATGGATGGATCGGGGGTGTGGTCGAAGTGGGGGTGGGATGCTGTGCACGCCGATTTTCCTGCGCAGTCTTGAGCGCTGCTTCATGCGCCGCCGGCTTGTCAACCGTAGGTAGATACTGGAGAAGCGACGGCTGTCTTGGAGATTCGAGCGTGTGAATGGGTTGCATGTGGGACTTTCGAATCCTTAGAATCGGGGGTGGAGATGACAGGAGGGGATGTGTCTGTGGAGGCGGGGGAGGAGACAGGACGAGCGGGCCGGGACATACTCACGAGCCGCAGTCGTCGGTGATTTACTCGTGTGCTAGATCTGCTGCTGGAGATGCCAACGATCCATGTGCCTAGCTGTCGTGGTGGGGTCAAGACCGCGAGTCGAGCGTCCAAGTTCTGTAGCAGCCGCCGACGGTGGAGCGGAAAGGCTAGTTCGCCGCCGCACATGCCACCCAGCGCGTTCCCATCATAACCTGCATCGCACGCGGCTCTCAAAGATCAACCCCCCATCCTCACCATCCTCAGCCCCCGGCAACCCTCACGCCCTCGCCCTCCGCCCCTAACACCCCATACAAACGCACCACCCTCAACACATCCGCACTTCTGCCCTCCCCCTTTGCCGACCGCAACGCCGCCGCCAGATCCAACAGCAGCGTCTTCCTGACCGCGTCGACCCGCGACCTCCGCGCCAGCAAGAACGGATGACTCGACCCCAACCGCTCCACCAACCGCTCCAACCGCACATACTGCTGCGCCTGCCTCTCCAGCCGTGTGATCTGCATGGAAGCGAGGAGGAGACTTCCCTCATCCTCCTCCTCATCCTCCTCGACATCATCATCATCATCATCATCATCCGTCCCATCACCCTCGGTCACGCGCAACCCAGTCTCCAGCTCGCCCAACCCCTCCTCGACCTCCAGCAGCGCCCGCCCCACCCCGACGTCCCGACTCAAGGCCCGCCTCTCCCCCAGCAACGCCTGGACCTCCCTCTGGCGCTCGCCGACCGCCTTCCGCACGCCCTCGACCTCCCTCCGGAACCCCAGCACGCCGACCCGCACGCCCTCGACCCGCTCCTCGCCGCCCTTGAGGTCGCCGCCGAGGGAGAGGAATTCCTCGTAGTTGCCATTGACGAGGTCCAGTAACTCGCGGTTCAGGAGCTGGGAGCGCTGGCGGAGATCGGCGCGCAGGTCCTCGAGGGTCTGGTGGCGGTGGCGGAGGGAGGAGAGGTAGGTTTGGGGGTCGAAGTCGGGGACGAGGAAGTCGTGGCGGGGAAGTTCGGTGGGGTAGGGGAGGTCGTCGTCGTCGTCGTCTTCGGAGATGGGGGAGTGGACGGGAGAGGAGAAGTAGGTGCGGGGTTTAGTGTCTCGGGGGGGTGGGGTGGAGGCGGCGGTGGTGCTGGTGGAGGGGAGGTAGAAGTTGGACATGGTGGGGATCGGTGGGAGTGCTAGTTGGTATGGGGCATTGAGGCCATGTGGAGAGAGATGGTGGAGCGAGTCAGACAGATGGGGGGTGCTAGAAAGACACGAGTCATGCGGATGTTGATCCGGGCCGAGTGACGCCATGCAAGAGTTGAGCTGCCCCTCCCTCTACGGCGGATCACTTAACCGAACGCACCTCATATGACGGCGTGAACGGAATTTACCTTAGGGGACGATAGAAGTGATTACTCAGGTAGGACGACTGCTATTCATTAATCAATATATTCATTCACAGACCCCCCGCCCCCCCCCTCCCCTCCATCAACATCACCACAGATGCCGCCGCCCCCCGCCCCCCCGCCGCCGGTGGAGGACCACGACGCCATGCTGTCGCGCAAGTTCGGGCGGGAAGTGGCCAACTACTTCTCCGGTTCCCCCCTCAACCGCCTCGGCTTCCTCCGCGCCGACCGCGTCTTCCTCGCCCAGGCCCTGCGCCACCCCTCCACCGCCTTCCTGCTGTGCCACCACCTGCAGCCGCTGGTCCGGGAAGGTGCCAGTGACCGTCTGGCCTTCGTGACCTACGACGACGTCCGGGCGGTGGTGGGCGACGACCCGTACGCCGACACCGAGGAGGCGGCGGTGGCCCAGTACGACTCCGCCCGCTATGTGCCGCAGATGATCTTCCTGGGCGTCGACGAGAGGGAGGCGGCGCGGGGCCTGAGCTATCAGGGCAAGGGCAACAACGTCTACCGCGGCGTCCCCTACTTCGCCGTCGACGTCACCCCCCGCTCATCCATCAAGGACGCCGCCGAGTCCCTCATCGCCACCCTCAAAGCTCGGGGCTTGACCTTCGCCCAGGGTCGCGTCATGGACATCCACGCCAGTGACGGTAAGTCATCCCCTCCCACTCTCCCCCGAACACGCCAACCATCACTCATCACCCCCAGCCGCCATCTACGCCGAAGCCCGCCAGCTCCTCGACTGGAACCTGCGCAACCCCTTCTGCGCCGCCTGCGGCCAACCCACCCTCTCCGTCAACGCCGGCTTCAAACGCACCTGCCCCCCCACCGACCTCGCCCGCCTCCGCATCGGCGCCGTCCAGACGGGCGCCCCGGCCGCTCCCCCCTCCCCCGACCGCCCCGACTGCGCCACCCGCCAGGGCATCTCCAACCTCTGCTTCCCCCGCACCGACCCCACCGTCATCATGGCCGTCGTCAACCACGCCGGCGACCGCCTCCTGCTCGGCCGCCAGCGGCGCTGGCCCCCGCACTGGTACTCCACCCTCGCCGGCTTCGCCGAGCCCGCCGAGAGCATCGAGGAGGCCGTCCGCCGCGAGGTCTACGAGGAAGCCGGCGTGCGCGTCGGCCGCGTCGTCCTCCACTCCACCCAGCCCTGGCCCTACCCCGCCAACCTCATGATCGGCGCCGTCGGCCAGACCGTCCCGACCCCGGACGGCGAGACGATCGATCTGGGCAACGATCCCGAGTTGGACGACGCCAAGTGGTTCGCCTTTGACGAGGTGCGCGAGGCCTTGCGCGTCGGTACGAGTGGCTTGGGCGACCCGGCCGGCCCCGAGTACAAGGAGGGGGGGTTGAGGTTGCCGCCGAGCACCGCCATCGCGAATCAGCTGATGACGAGTGTGGTGAATGGATTTGTGGGGGCGGGTGTGAAGTTGTGATTATTTGTGAAGCTATCATCTATGCGGGAAGTCATGATCTAGTGTGAAGCTATGATCCATGTCTGAAGCTATGATCTGATGTAAAGCTATGGTCTCTGCGTGAAGCTATGATTGATCTTTGTGTGAAGCTATGATCGAGCCGTGTGTGGGAGGATCCGTCGGGGACCTTGATGTCCAGAAGATCGTGAGTGATGAATAGAGCTCTCTTACGTGGATGCCAGTCTACAGACCTATCAGACACAATTCTCGATATCTCATGTCATGCCATACACAGACATCCATTGCGCGGCTATACCGCAAATTTTAAGGTTCGCCTCTTACCGCTTCCGACGTCTCCCTTGGTCCGCACTAGTACGATCGAGTCCACCTCCTCGCTCTCCACCTCAACCACCCCGTCCCAACTCCCAGAACATCCCTCTAGGAAAACAACACCGATCCAAGCAGCCAAGGCCAACCCCCCAACCCCCACAACCCACCACCCCCAATCCACCAAACAAAAAAATGTCCCCCTTCACCCGCCTCATCGGTGACCATCCCCCTCCCCCCTTTCTCTCCTCCTCTAACCCAAACTAAGCAGACAGAATCCTCACATCCAAATACAACAAGCCGTTCCCCGTCACCCTACTGCCGTCCGCCATCGGGTACTACCTGGGTGTCAAGCAGGGCGAGCGGCAGGCGCAGGTGCTGGAGGAGATTCGGGCGTTGGGGGAGGGGGATTTGAGGGGCGTGAGGGAGATTGCTGGGAGGCCGAGGTAGGGGGGTTTGTTTTTGTGGAAGGGGAGGGAGGTGAGGGGAGGGGAGGTTTGGATCCTATCGAAGAGTTCATCCTTGGATCCAGCAATTCATCATCAGATGCATCGACAGTCGAATTTTTATCCCCCAGCCCTTTCCTTCGCTCTTCCGCTCACTCACTCTGTCTCTCTCACTCATATCCCTGCTGTGAAAAAGAAATTCCTCGACACCCCCATCTCATATCCTCACCCTTCTGTCTGGAAAGAGGCGCATGCTATCCCCGTCGAGAGCAGAAGGTTTGGATCGATACGGGAATAGGGTCGGCTTTGGCTAGCCCTCGACTCTTTCAAACTCTCATGTCAAGTCTTCAAGTGAACGGTTATTGCTATAACGCGAGGATATCATAAGGACAGCCACAAGAGGAGGTTATATCAGCGCTCGAGCGTATCAGATGGACAGGGATCCTGACGACGTGGGTAGGAGCTACATGTCTTGGCTTCGATCTATTGTATGGAAGGATTACTTCTCGTTCAGAGGCTGGGACCGCTAGGCTTTGGGACTTTACAGTTTTTGATCTCTGTGGATGACTTGGTGCATGAGGACTGACGGGGGTCTCGTAGCCGATTAACAACCGAGAGGTGAATGTTCTCTTGTAGATCTTCCTGATACGCTACTCTGGCGATGCATTGATGGACAGCCGGGGAACAATCGTGGTGATTCTACTGGTGCTCTATCAAGACTGTTGGAGTGAAGCATGATGAGGACCGCCCTGGTACGGGAGTGGATGAATGCGGTGTCGGACGAGCGCTTGCGAAAAGAAGGTGCACGACTACCTGTGACATGGTGCTAGCTAGAATACAACACGGTGCCCGTCCAACCCATCTGGTGTGTCTACTGGATATCATGCCGAAGATGCACCAACACAATGACCCGGACTAAGATAAACGACACCCCAATCACCAACCGCCCTCCCGACCTCAACACTCCGCCAAGCGCCAGAACATCACCCACCCCCTACGTCTCCGAGATCGCCGAATCCCTCAACCGCCAATCCGCCTCCTCCTTCCCCCTCGGCGGCCGCTCCCCGAACCCAAACCCCTCCACACCCACCATCTGGCCCGCACTCAACGTGCTCGGGAACCCCTGCGAACTGACGCCCCTCAACCGCTGGTTCTCCATCTCCTGCTCCGCCAGCTTCGCCCGCACACTTGCCAGCTCCTCATACAGATGCTCCACGCGCGCCCGCAGCTCCGACTCCTCGGACGAGGGATTCGGCGCCGCCGGCACAAAGTCGAAGCCGTAGTTGGGGTAGTTGCCTTGGCCGCAGAAGTCCATGATGGCGTCGGCGATCTTCTGCTGGAAGTTGATCGAGATGCCGCGGTCCATGCAGAAGCGGAAGGCGGTGTTGGTGACGCTCTCCGTGTTGGTGTATTCGATCAGAGCGGGCCCGGTGACGCCGCCGAGGTCCACGGGCACGGCGAATTTGCGTGGGCGGTCGACGGGGAGTTCGGTGGTGATGCGAGGCATTTTTCTCCCCAGGCCGGCCATGTTGGTCGTGGCGGTGGTGAAGGTGGTGGCGGGTCGCTGGGTGCCGGTGGACGGGGGCGTGATGATTTCGTAGAATCTGGTGGAGTGGCTCGAGGCGATCGCGGAATCGAAAGACATGAGGCGATGACGAGGGTGTGGTCAGAATTTGGGGATGTCTTCCATTATAAGCGTCCAAAGGCAGCAGCAAGAAAAGAGGGGCGCCGCAGCGCACTCCGTGATTCTTGCGCCCATGAAACGGGCATCCCAGACGTTTGGGCGATGCGTTTCGACGGCGCAATCTTCCTGGCCGAACAAACAAGGCTGCGGTGTTGCTGATCGCGAATCTGAAGCTTGAGGGCCGGCAGGGATCCGGGTTTGGGGAGGCCCTGCGCGTGCCCGGCCAAGCCGAAGGTATAAACTGTATCTCGCCGTGTCGTGCAGTCTCTCGCTCGATCGATTGATGCCTAAACGTCCTGTATGTACTTGAGGTGCTGCGTATGCGCATGTCGTGTATCATCCTGCCTCCCATGAGATGAACAACTGGATACGTTCTGTAACGGTCTCCGTCACAGTCCTATCCGGGTGTTATGTTTTTTTTTATTTTTTGGCTGATCGACTGACTGACATATTTTCTAATCAGAAATGTACCATTCGTCGAGACTCTCTCTCTTGTTCTCGCTGCCTAGCTCAGTGGGTACACGTACTTGCGAATTAGCAGGGCGATCATGAATAGGTGTACCGAGTCAGCTCGCGATCAAGCTTCGCCCGCATTGAGCGATCGTTTCAGGCAGAGTAGGCAAAGTGAAATGATTGACAAGCAGTTGACAGAACTGGTTCCGTATTTAGCAAACAATCGAGCAAGCAGGAAATAGCGCTGCAATGACGATGCAGTCTGCCGTTGGCTGAGGAGATGTTTCTGTCAAATTGGGCAAATACGTGCATACCGCCATCTGGACTTCCAGCAGGGAAAATGATTGGGTCATTCTGAGCCAGTGCTGTGGACGTGCTGATCATTGATTGTATCATCCAACCAACCGTGTGAGTGGTTGATAACGATCAGTAACTTGATAGGACGGTGAACTGCTTGAGGAATTGACGGCTAGTGACTACTGGGTGATGCGGTGTAGTGGCTCGGACCAGCTATATTGATGTGGTGAGAATTCACAGGCCAGGTGTCATTATCGACTAGGTAGTCAGTCAATTCATCACTTGACCCATGAGATTACTGTGGCCGTCCATCAATCGTGACAAATTCCCACGCTGTCGTCTGCGCCCGCTCATCATGAAAGGATGCCCGACAAATGTTGACATGCAGCGTGGCGCTACGTCTGGCGAGGCGGCCACCCGTTGAGCCCAAGGTTGAGCACGGCAGGATTGTCACGAAGTTCTTGCGAGCGTTGCTGCAACTCATCGACGTCCCAATTGGCCCAGAGATAGCGACCAGTGGGGATCGACTTGCCTTCGGGGGAAGAGAGCCACAAGGCAAAGTGGGCAGGTAGATCGACTGTGCTACAGTCAGTAGGTGCATTGAACCAACGTCTTGACGCCTCGTAATACCTTCATCCCACGGCAAACTCGCACGTGCGGCAGCAATATCGTCCGCCATCTCCAAGCCCCTGGCTGACAACGCGGTGTCGATGATGCCAGGTTGAACCGAGTAGGCTCTCAGGAGGCCTGCATTTTCCTGGGCAAAGTGCTCGATCAGCTTTGCCTGCGCAATCTTGCTTGATGGATATGAGGCGGGTGCCTTCACGCGCGACACGGCTGGTGGGATATGTGCCAAGCCCGAGCTGATGGAAATGTATACTGGGTCTATGTCGCTCTTGTGCTTGACGAATTGCTGCACGAGGATGAGTGTGCCTTTGACGTTGACCTCGAAGGCCCTCCAGAAATCTGAGATATCGGCATCTGTGACTTCGCTGTTGTCGGATAGATGGGCTGCACAATTCACCAGGGTGTCGATGGGCCCTAGGGTGGACTTCACATCGGTGAGGACTCTGGCCACGGCTGCCGCATCTGCGACATCGAGAGAGTAGGCGACAGCTTTGACAGCAGGATGATTAGAACCTAGCTCGGTCTTGACGTTGTTTAATGGGTCCAGTCTGCGGCCAGTCAAGACGACTGCTTTTGCCCCGGCGGCAGCGAAGGCCTTCGCCGTAGCTGCTCCGATTCCCGTGCCAGCTCCGGTGATCAGCACGATTCTGTCGTTGGCCTGGAGCTCAGGTCGCTGAGGGTCGATGGAGAGGTATGACTTGGAGTGGTACTCCTTGGTGAAGGAAGGCAGGCTCGACATGGTGAGTGTGTGTAGGGTTATAGATGTTACCTAGGTAAAGTCAGATGGACTCAAATGTCACGGAGACTTTCTCCTTGGTAGGAGGACCGGTGAGGCTGAATCACGGCTGGAACCGTGGCCCGATGCCGTATTTATGCTATGCGACGTGCATTCTGCGCCAAGGACTGTGGCGGTCGAAGCTCGAGATAGAATCTCAAGCCTCGATCGAAAGCTTGGGACAGGATCGTGGCCAGGACAGTGTGGCGGGCGGGTGCTTGGCTTCAATTGGGGAGTGCTTCAGCTGAAGTTCACCACGCCCTTGGCGATCATGACGCGACGTGCATCACGTGCATAAAGGTGCATGTATGTAGCAGATAGCCGTAGCTCATCATATGTCCGTCAAACACGTCGAGGTCGTCCAAAGAGTCAAAGGAATTCATGCAGAGAAGACATCGCTCTCGTTCCGCACCAGAGCTCCTCCTTCCTGCCTTGGCATCGCAATCTCTTGGACATCTACGACATCGCCCTGCGCCAAAGATGCCAGTATGCAGAGAGGCGCTTCTATCGTTTGGACAGGACGCTTGGTAGCGAGTCATTCGACAATACTCCAGTATTTCTTGTCTGTCCCGAGCACTTCGAAGTCTAGATGGTAATTCTCGGGCTTAGTCGTCGAGCACAATATCAGCCCAGAGTCTCTCAAAGAGGTCTTGAGCCTCCGCTACTTCTGACACTGTAGCGCAATCGAGAACTTAGGTGCACGATGGAACACCGTCCGGCCGGCAGGAAAAGTCGAGACCTTTGCTCGTCCAGCTGGTCGAACAAGCCAACAGCTTGCACATTATGCTGACCGAACCACGCAGATCCACTGTTCTGCCTCCAACACACCCAGCTCGACAGGCTCTGGTGACTCTGGCGACACCGTCGAACCAGCGATGGTCTCGATAGCTACCGCGGCCGTAAGCATCGCCAATCCTGGAGATGATCAATCTGAACCACGCGGGCGACAATAGGATGCTGTAGACCGCTGGTTGAATTGGCATGACGCTTCAATAAATGTCTTCAAATCGGTCATGAGATTGCTGCGGACCGCGTGTGTGAAATCCACCTGAAGGTTACGTCCACGAGAGGTCATAGCCAGTGCGGAGAGCATCACGCGTCCGACTGTGCACGACGGCCGTCGCTACAGGGATTATGGATCCGGAATAGCTTAGCGTTGAATAAGTACGCTTTAGCTACCTGTCTGCGCTCCAGTCCGCGAGGTCCTCTCACGCCAAGCTCACACGGCATCCATGCTAGCCCTCGTGCTCAACGTCTCGTTCCTGTTCCCAAGTCGACTGATTTCCAGAAAGGCATCACATCCATAGCCCTCCAGGCTATGCAGCGCGAGACTTCCCGCCCAATACTCGGCGTAGATCTTGCTCATCGGCAGACCCATGCCGAGCCGCAGATCGGGCGGGCGGCTCGACAGACTGGTCAGGCTCGACCCGAACTTCTCCTTCGTAGCCTGTGTCGCTTGGGCGCTCGGCTCCGACCCGGATTCCGCAGGCATCTTCAGTTCCTGTAGCGTGCCGGCCAGCCTTGGGACGTGCGCCAGATTCTGGAGTCGCGCCTGTCGTCGAGGCCCTTTAGCGAAAGACCAGAGGTACGGCAGGACTTCTCGGTCGACGCCACCTCCTTGGTCCGAGACGCGAAGGATGATGTGCTGGGCGGCCTCGCAAATGAGGACTTCAATGGGCGGTGGTTCCGGGTCCCTCGAGGACTCCGGATCCCACGTCTCGACTACCGCTTGGATGCTGTTCCTCAGTAGCTCTCCGATGATGTACTCCAGATGACTAGGGATGTACGGGAAAGCAGTACCCAGATGGCCTCGCAGCACGACTCTCGGGATCTTGACGTCGGGACCATAGGCCTTGGCGATGAGGTCGGAAATGGTGGTCGTGCAGCGCTCGATGATCTCGCGAGCACTGCATTTGAGGAAGATCTCACCCACGAACTCGTCCTCGGGCGCGTCGGGCGTCGGCTTGGCGTTGGGGAAATGCCAAGGGGAATGGAACGTCTCGGTCAACGCGAGGTGTTGCTCCGCTATCACGCGTCGACTGATGCGCGAGCGGAGCAAGGTCGTGATGAAGCGGTCACAAGCGTCTGGTGGGACTGACGTCTGGATCTCCAGGATGCCCATGGCGAGACGTGGAATCACCGCGAGATGCTCTCCCAGGCATCGCTGGAGGACATTGCAGAAGTGGTCATTCTCCGAGAGGCTCTGGATCTCGGCGACCTTGCGCAGCTGTTCGAAGGCGTGGTAGTAGAGCTCATAGACGTGACTGATGTGTCGATTCGTCAGAGCCGAGTACGGGAGGGTCTGCATGTCCCGCAGGCGGTGGGCGAGCCTGGTCGGCAGCTCCAAGCGGACATAGTTGGCGGAGCGGAGGAGACGGCCTTCGGTCAGGGTGCGGCCGAAGAAGGTCAGTTGGCGGAGGCTGATGGGACGCGCCTCTCGCCGCACCCAGGCGTCCAGGACATCCGACGGACGCCACGGCGGCGGGACTGTGCCGTCCCGGTTGTGGGGAGGGGCTGCCGATGATGATGCCCTCAACACCGGGACAGCGGTCGGCAGAGACAGCAGCAGCGAGCTCCATCGAGTCTTGGTCTTGGGAGGAGTCGATCGTGCGAGCATGCTGTGAGCTGTGAATGAGTTAATCAAATGGTTAGACAATCATTGCTGGACCCATTTGACTGATCGGACCGGGAGCTGCCTCTATCGACAAGCAACGCCAAGACTTTACCCCTCTGCCCGTACGGCCCAGGATGTGATGGTCTGTCGAGGTCCTCAGTTAGATGCCGGGGCACGGTGCGATATCTCACACGTCACCTCCATCAATCTGTCAATCAATCTGTCAATCAATCTTCTTCAATTTCCCTCGCTCATCCCTCATTGATTCGATCAATCATTACAAGCACCAATTAGCGAATAGGTGAGTCCCTTAACAGATCATCAGATGCTCCACATCATCACGCCCGCCGAGACTCGAGCATGTGGGATGACACGACTCGCGTGCTCAGTCAGTCTCTGGTGAATAATGATCATGATTAAGGTCACGTCAATGAGGCCATACATGAAACATGTGAGCCGCGCATTGCCGAAACAGTTGCAATGTTTGCCCGCCGATCAACACATGTTTCTATGCTATGGCAATGGACGGAGGAGCACTGAGGCTCTCCAGGTCTGCTTATGTAGGTATCTAGAGTGACGTACGTGCAGCTTTTGACCTCCCTCCCATTGCTCCTCGCACATGTACCACACGCCTTGCGCTGCGACTGCCTCCCACGGCTTGACGAACAATCCCCCCCCCCTCTTCCTCCATACTATCAGCCCACATCACCCACCCGCGCCAGATCAACACCTGCATCGCGAGCCGTCGAATCGTACCTTGGTCACCATTGAGCACAGCTTGCGCACACCGAGAAGCCCACCAGGCGACAGCCCACCATGGACAATGTAAGCGGTTCCACCGCAGACCTGAACCACCTCTGTCCGCCTTCGCACGTGCTCGCCCAGGGCACGCTTGTACGTGTACTCATCATCGAGAGCTGACCATCATCGCCCGCAGCTCGCCAGTGACATGCTGTTGGACAGCGACTACGACGAGAAGCGACTGACGCCCCAAGACGACACCGACAACCTGGCCATCATCAGCCCGGACGACGCCGACAGCATGATCGACGACGCCGACACACAAGCCGAGCCCGCGGCGCCGCTGGCGACCGACCACGACGCCATGAAGGAACGCTTCCTGCCCACCAACCCAGATCTCGAGACGGAGGCAGAGACGGTATTCACATGGGACATCAAGAACTGGCGCGTGCTGCAGAGGAAAGAGCACGGGCCGATATTCCACTGCGCAGGACACCCGTGGCGGATCCTCTTCTTTCCCGCGGGGAACGCGGCGAACGAGAGTGTCTCGTTCTACCTGGAGCAGGGCTTTGACACAGACAAGGGAGAGAAGGCGCCGGATGACTGGTATGCCTGCGCGCAGTTCATGCTGGTGCTGTCCAACCCCAACGATCCCACCATATACATCCATCACGAGGCGAGTCATCGCTTCACCATTGACGAGGGGGACTGGGGCTTTACCCGCTTCGCAGACAAGAGCCGCATCTTCGCTCCCAAGTTCGACGGCCATGATCGGCCGCTGGTCGAGAATGACGGCGCCACGATGACGGCGTACGTGAGGGTCCTGAAGGATCCCACGGGCGTGCTGTGGCACAACTTCGTCAACTACGACAGCAAGAAGGAGACGGGGATGGTGGGTCTGCGCAATCAGGGCGCCACATGCTACCTCAACTCGCTCCTGCAGTCTCTCTACCTGACGGGCGCATTCCGGAAAGCCGTGTATCAAATACCCACGGCGACCGACGAAGAGAAGGCGAACTCGGCGTCGGCATATGCATTACAACGATTATTCTACCGCCTGCAGGCGGACACGGCGGCGGTCAGCACTCAGGAGCTGACACATTCCTTTGGTTGGGAAAGTAGGCAGATCTTCGAGCAACAGGATGTGCAAGAGCTGAGCCGTATCTTGATGGAGAAGCTGGAGGCGCGCATGAAAGGCACCGAGGCGGAGGACGCACTGCCGAAGATGTTCGTGGGCAAGATGAAGACCTATCTGAAGTGCATCAACGTCGACTACGAGAGTAGCAGAGTGGAAGACTTCTGGGATCTCCAGCTGAACGTGTCCGGGTGCAGGACCGTAGACGATAGCTTCAAGGAGTATGTCCAGGTGGAGACGCTCGAGGGCGACAACAAGTACGCGGCGGAGGGTTATGGGCTGCAGGACGCGAAGAAGGGCGTCATCTTCGAGACATTTCCGCAAGTGCTCCATCTCCAACTGAAGCGCTTCGAGTACGACTTCCAGCGTGACGCGATGATGAAAGTCAACGATCGATACGAGTTCCCGGAAGTGCTGGATCTGGAGCCATACCTGGATGAGAAGACCGATAGATCAGAACCATACCGATACCACTTGCATGGTGTGCTGGTCCACTCTGGAGATCTGAACGCTGGCCACTATTATGCCTTTCTCAAGCCGGAGAAGAACGGCGACTTCTTTCGATTCGACGACGACCGCGTGACGCGCGCGACAAAGCGGGAAGCCATCGATGAGAACTTTGGCGGCGACTATGTAAACGCGACAAATGGGCAGCTCATCAAAGGTCAGAACCCATACACGCGACAATGGTCGAACAAGCGATCAAACAACGCATACATGCTGGTATATATCCGCGAGAGCAGGTTGGATCAGATCTTGCCTCCGGAGAGCGAAGTGCAGCCGCCAGCCCATCTGCCGACCAGGATCGCAGAGGAGCGGGCCATTGCCGAGAAGAAGAGGAAGGACCGCGAGGAGGCCCATCTGTACATGAACGTCTTCGTCGCCACAGAAGCGAACTTCAAGGCCTTTGGTGGCGTTGACATCGTGTCGTGGGCCGATGCCTCAGACCAACCGGACGCACCCCCCGCTTCGCCCAAGACGTACAAGTTATTGAAGGCGATGACGATCGCCGACTTTACCAGACATGTGGCCGAGGATCTGCAGATCGCCCCCGAGCTGCTCAGACCATGGGTCATGGTCAACAGGCAGAACGGCACTGTACGACCGGACAACCCGCTGTCCTATGTCGACATGACCCTCACCGCTGCGGCGGACAAGTTTAGCACGCGATCTGGAGGGTTCAGGGTGTTCATGGAAGAAGCGCTGCGCGATGCGGATGGCAAGCCTTGGTGGCCAAACGAGAAGTCGGACGTGCCGGCATCACCGGCGATGAACGGCAGCATCGCGCAGCCTGCCCTGCCCATCATGATCTTCCTCAAGCACTTCGACGTTCACAAGCAGGAGCTGCATGGCGTCGGTCATGTGTACATGAATCCGTCAGATAAGGTCCAGGATATCGCACCGCAGATCCTGCAGCTCATGGGGTGGGAGACCGGCGTCTCGCTGGAGCTGTACGAGGAGATCAAGCAGACGTACATCGAACGCATGAAGCCCAAGCAGACCCTCGTCGCCTCTGAGATTCAGGACGGCGACATCATCTGTTTCCAGAGGCACCTTGAAGAGGCGGAAGCGACGGCATTACGCCAGATGAACCCGGCCGCTTGTCTGGATGCTGTGGCCTTCTACGACTACCTGGTCAATCGCATCCAGGTCCAATTCATGCCCAGGTTCATCCCGCCGCAGCACTTTCAGGTCCACAATGAGGGCGACGAGCAATTCCAACTCACCCTCTCCAAGAAGGACACCTACGAAGTCCTCGCTCACAAGGTGGCGGAACACCTCACCTCGGTCAGCACGTCTGCCGTCCACCCGGACCACCTCCGCTTCATGACTGCCAACGTGCAGTCCGGCAAGCCCCGCACCGTTGTCAAGCGTCAGGCAAGTACCAACTTGACGAGCATCCTGTTCGGCACGTCCGGCTATGCCGCTTATGGCTACTCACCCACTCAGCTCACCGACCATCTCTACTATGAGGTTCTGGAGATGAGCTTGACCGACTTGGAGCAGCGCAAGAACGTCAAGATCACCTGGCTGAGCGACGGCATTGCCAAGGAGGAGCCACTCGATTTGCTGGTGCACAAGCAAAGTCAATTCACGGATGTCCTGGCTGCTTTGCAGAGAAAAGTGAATCTGCCAGACGAGATCCTGGATCAGATCCGGTTCTACGAGGCTCACAGCAACAAGGTGTACAAGATTCTGCCGGCGACCCAATCCGTCGTGACCCTCAACGAGTTCATGCAGGTGTATGCTGAGCGCGTGCCAGAAGAGGAGAAGGAGATGGACAGGGAGAAGGGCGACAGGTTGGTGTACTGTCTCCACTTTGAGAAGGAGCCGAGCAAAGGACATGGTGTGCCGTTCATCCTATTGCTGAAGGAGGGCGAAGTGTTCACAGAGACCAAGGAGAGACTGTCCAAGCGTACAGGCATCAAGGGCAAGAATCTGGAGAAGGTGCGGTTTGCGGTGATCAAAGGGGGTCAGAATTACAGTCGGCCTGTGTGGATTGAGGATGGCAAGTCGGCTTGAGTTTGGAGGAGTGCGTGGAGGCTGGTGGCTGACCTGTGCGCAGATGACATCCTGTCCGAGAAGATGGGACCCGAGGACCATCTCGGCCTGGAGCACCCGAACCGCAACCGCAACCAGTGGGTCAGATATGAGAGCCTCAACATCCGGTAAGTCCCTTGACGACACTGATCAGGAGCATACTGGCAGTTTTATCGCTGTCATCATGGACACGGAGATGTAAACATATGAGCGAAGCATCAGGCAATGGGCTGGCGTGAGCATGATTGGGCCATCGAGGTGTGCAGTGATGAGAGTCGGTTTCCTTTGGCGCGGCGTTCCAGGGGCAGATGACAGCGGAAATGGGGGGAAGGGCGTATAAGGCGTTGGGGTAGGGGCGCGGAAGCGACTAGAGCGGAAACCATCAGGGAGGGGGGGGNGGGGGGGGGGGAAGGGGGGTTTAGAGAAGATGTGGACTGCATAGCGCTGCGTATGAACATATGCGAGCGATGTTCCCTGCATCTGTCTCGATCGACATGTGACAAAGGCGCAGCCGCCACACACAGCCACAGTATACACGTCATGGCGTCGCGTGAATGGCGCGGGAAACGCGTCGCAAAAAGTTGGATTGCCTTTTCGTCATACGAACACCATTCAAATATCAGCAACCTCCATTTCCTCATCTCTAACGACATAACAACATCGTCACCACCAGCATCATTGAGTCCACATCTCATCCAGCGGCATAGAGAACACAGACTTCGTACCACCTCCCCAGCTATCACCACCATGGCTCTCGGCGCCATCATCGTGGTCATCATCACCATCTTCAGCACGCCTCACCACCCCCCTCTCCCTCCTCCTCCTCCTCCTCCTCCCACCACCGCCCCAGCTAACCCCACCCACCCCAGTCCCCCCCCTCGGCGCCTTCTTCGTAGCCGGCTGCGGCGCCGACCTCCTCATCAACATCCTCCTCACCATCCTCGGCTACTTCCCGGGCCATATCCACGGTGACCATGCCCCGCCATCGACCCGGCGTTCTGGTGTGCGACGGCTGATATCCTGCTAGCTTTCTACCTCGAGTACCAGTACTATCACCGTCGCGACGCGATCCAAGAGGGTGCGGCGGTGCCGCTGCCGCATGCGCCGGGGTGCTATAGCGATCGGATTCAGAATCCGCAGAATCATGGGGTTAGGAGTCGCGTGCCTGTGGCTGCGCCGCCGGGTGGGGCTGCTGGGGTGCCGCCGCCGGGGTATGGGCAGGAGTATGGGACTATGCCGGCGCAGAGGGTTTGATGGGGTGGGATGTGTGAGAGGGTGAAGTGAGGGGCGGGATGGGGATTGTGGTGGCTTGTTCTGTAGGAGAGTAGTGCTTTGCTTATCGACAGCAGACGGGAGGAGGGTATGGGCTGCAGGTTGCATTGCGTTGAGGGGTTCGGCGCGGTAGTATGATACCCAGAATGCGAGTTTGTTCGTTTCGTAGGCCTCGTTGGCTCCATACGACAGGTCTTGTCTCTGCCTTCACCGGTCGGACATTGCCTCGCCAACGGACCCATCAACGCACCGCACTGCACCACGACGGTGATCACCGGACTGCAGCTCACGTCACTGCGAGAGGTGTCAGATTAGTCCAAGGAGCTCCATCTCTCGCAGACGCCTGGCACACCCGTGCGAGCCGCGACGGCAACACGACTACCATGCTCTTATGCTTGCATGACCCAGGAGCCCATATCATGGCCCCATGAAGCACAAACGCCCCTTTACTACGGCAATCACATGTCCGCGCAACTTGCACGAGAGTCTGAGGCGCTGCTCTGCAGATCGTACACAGTTCACTTCACGAAAGCCCGATCACATGCTTGCTGATCCTGCGGCGACGGGGACATCACAAAAGGTCTCGTGACTTACATTCTCTCCTCTGACAACCACCATCCACTTCGCCACCATGAGCTCTCTCCGACGCCGCCTCCCGCCAAGCGGAGACGGTACTAAGGCCTCGTTCCTCTCGACCCGGGGCATGTACCTCTGACACTCACTGATTTCATGCAAACCCAGGCTCAACCTCACGGAAGACTTCCACCGTCATCGTCGGGGACGAGAAAGCAGACGTTCGCAAGTCCCCAGGTCTTTTTTCTGACGAAGAGCTCTCCGACTTCTTCGAGACCTGCCGCAAGGGTGCGCTACTATCCCGCACCATCGACATGACCGAGACGAGTCCCGATCGAATCCGAGATGTATCTGCCGTGGCTGTACATTGGAGAGCTGGTCCTGGACGAGCACTCGGAGCAAGGGATCGTCAAGGCCGAGCGTCGCTGCGTCGCTCAGCGGCGCTCTTCGGCAGTCTTCGAGCTCGCGGGCCTGGGTGAGTTCGTGCAAGATACCGAGTTTTCGAAACGCAGTCCTCGATGCGGTCTACGATATCATCTGGTCGTGTAAGGCTGAACCGAGTCCGCGGATTTTCGGCGCGATACTTCGCCAGGCTCGCTGGAAAGGCATCCGTGCGTGGGCTCATAGTCGACTGCTTCGCTTATTATACGGGCTGCATTAACGATGGGTGTGAAGAGCTGTACCCATCTGAGCTGATCTGGGATGTCATGATGCGCCTGGAGCAAAGTCAGCGTGATGGGATGGAGATCCAATCGCCGCTTCGGAATAAGGACAGTCATTATGAGCCCGACGCGGAGCATCCGGTCTGCATTTGAGGCTAGTCGTGGTGGTCGTCGCGGTTTGTCACCGCGAGCAAACAAGGGGGGATGATGACCACGATCACTCCAATTCGAGAACTGCCGTGTTCTTGCGGATCAATTTGGGGATGTTCGAAAATGCGACTGTAGCTACAGACATTGAATTTATCACAAGTGAGGTTTCACGATTTTTCTCATGACTGAGACTCATCGACTTGACATCGAGACCCAATCAGTGCACATTGCCATGAACGTAGGTGTGGCATCCCTCAAGGTCTTGAGCTGACCATCGCGATCTCGAGACCTAGCAAGACTAATCCGGACCCCTACGGCCGTAATTGTGCTGGACAGGAGGTGCTGCTAGAGATGGAGTCGTCTCGGCCGGCGCTGACGTCGTCGCAGGCACAGTTTCGAGCCCGTAGAGGACGACACAGGAACCCCATCACTCAGTCAAACGACGTGCCCTCGGGCGGCGGCACCCCCGTGCACCCAATCCCCGGAACGGCAATGTCGTACGCGTAGACGTCCAAGGCAAAGTACCGCAAGGTCGCGCTATTCCGGACCGCGATGGCAGAATCGTTCTTGGCGATCGCGAGGACGTCTTCGTAACTATCGTAGTAGTCGCGCACGACGGTCTCGCCGATCTTTTCGGTGTGGAAGAGGCGGTGCAGCAGGTCGCTGGCGAAGTAGGCCGCGTTCGGGCTCCCCGCCACCGTGTAGCCGTAGCCACAGAGACCCGCGAGGGGCCAGCGTGTCGTGAAGGACCGTTCGCAGATGACGGTCTCGTCGGAGGCGTTCTCGCCGCGCGAGTGTCCTGCCCAGGCTACGTGACTGTGAGCATCTCGCGTGCTTTTTGCGGAATAGGGATGGAGCACTCACTATCGGGGTGTGCTGCACAGTTGCCGTCGACATCATCGCAGCGAAATAGGACACCCGTTTTGTCGTTGTTGAGGACCTTGTCGTACCAGCCCGCAGGCTCGGCGGTGGCAGCATGGCCGAAGTACTTCACAAAATAGCTTGAGCTGTTGCCAAATCTCCGGATGTGGTCCTTGGCGTGTTGCGCCAGGAGCTTCAGCTCGCCGAAGGCTTGACGGAGCAATGCGGTCTCTGTGCTGTTGCAGGAGGCGTGGATGGGATATTCATGCACCCAGCCGTCAGACCATAGTGGTGGTGTCGTAGCTTGCTGCTCCAGGACGAGAGCCAAAGACAGCGTGTCTCTGGGCTCAAACGGTGCTGCCAAAACTGCAGCGGCGAAAGCCAGCAGATGAGTGCGGAACATCATGATGCCCGTCGATCAGTCGAAGTACTATGTCTATGGCCCAACAGTGTTGAGTGGATGAGTCCAAGACTGTTCGCATGAGGTAGGCGGAGACCTCGCCTCTTTATACCTTCTGACGGCCAGTGTCCCACGCCCGTATTTAGTCATACAGATGCCAAGGCCGTTGTCGGTAGCAAAATTGCCAAGTCTCTGCGCCGTCCGCACATCGGCAAGGTATTCTGCTTTCGCTATCGTCGTAAGACATGGCTAGTCGTGTGTGCTGAGACAATTTGTAGCATCAAGGTCGGCACAGGGATCAGTTGATTCACGATTAAAGCGACCGAGCCAAGAACGAACTCGATGGGCACCTTGATGTCCAAGGCAGAAAACACTCACTGGGGCATTCCCTCCAAATCGACGAAAGTGCCTGGCTGACTCCGACTGCTCTGGTCGGAAAGGTCCGGGGGAGACGATCGGGATCTCATGATTAAAAGGATTCTCCAGTGATGACGTTTTGGCCAATCAGTTTCCATTACGGTGGAAGCGCTTGCCGACGGGTTGGTCTTCGAGTTGAGTCTGGTGAGAACAGCGTCCAAGTCCACTGCGGTAAAATTCCACTTGAGGCCAGTGCGTTTATCGTAAAAACCTGATGTTCCTCGAGAGATCATACAACGCGAAGAGTCATTGGTTTGATCGCGGTCGCCGGCAGCTCAGGGTTCCCACACTGCCAGGCAAGAGACCTCGCTCTGTAGCAAACGCCATTCTGTAGATCTGTGCTCTGAGGAGGCTGAACTGGTCTGGCTGGTAATTCATGCCTGGTGAGCAAATCATGTGAGGTAGCGTTCGAACAGCGAATTGCCACACACTTCTTTATCAGACGGCTCGGTCCCGGAGAGAGCTGAATGTAACTTATGGGATGGGAAGGAAGACGAGAGGAGGCACGGCCATGGCAGACGGCCGCGGAGTTGCTTCGTTATTCTGCAGGCTGTGAGCATGCCCATTTCCTCAGACTCGATCTGGTCATTCCTGGTACACTTCATTCGCAAGGAGGGACATCTTCGTCATGATCGTGGTATCTGCATTTGTCTGCATTCTTCCAGTCTGCAGTCTGGCTCACCGACAGCCGTGCTTCCGCCCAAGCAATTGCAAGGTCCTTGTAGAACTCTAGGGGCAGTGTTTTGTGCGACGATCTGAGCCAGTCGCTCAGAACTTCGCGCGCGTGCCAATCGAACACCAACCGACGCAGTGCGCTGTTCTCGGGCGTCGAGCCGTACGCTAGATTGACGCAGGTGTTGCTTGGACCTCTTTTAAGCCTCGAGCAGTTGTTACGGATTCGGTCTACGACCGTGTTTCGAAGGAGGGTGTCTCCCAGGACGTCCCCAACCAGGTAAAGCTCGGCCAAAGAGTCGCAATGGATCTCGGAATTGGACTCGTCGGGCGTCTGAGCGCCATCGACTATGACAATCTCGCCGCTGTAAGCCCATTGGACGTAAATTGAGAACACATCGGGTTTAAGGTCAGGCAGCCTGATGGTCCTTTCGGCGTTCTCTTTGAACTCCTTGTTGCAGGCCGCTCGGAAGAACGAGGAATGATTGCATATTACTGGGCCGGTGGAGGAGAAATGGTCTCTCTTCTTGTCCAGGCATTACGGTGAAAACATCCGAGAAACTCAATCTATTAATGTCAGTCCGGACCGATAACCAAAGGTTGATAGAGATCCTACAGCTTGCTCTTGGCAGCATGTGTGATGTTTGGGCCCATGATGGGTGATCTGGTGCTATGCTGTTCTATCGAGATGCGTAGAACTAGAACTTCTCCCAGGTATTACGTCAGCAGCATAACAAGAGCCTCTTCCTCCATCTCGACCAAGACCCGATTACCAAGTGGACTGATCAGCAGGTTCTTGGTCCAACGACCTTATCACGTTTCATCAGACGCCAATAAAGCACTCAAGGCCAAGACAGCATGGGCCTGGCGCCAGCCGTATTGCGTTCTAGTCCAACACAAGTGTCGATCCTTCAAGAAGCGGTCCATCTCTGAGCTCTGGTGCAGAAGACTCACCCAGCTCGTCGCCGCCCGGACTTCCACAGGAACATGAACAATGTCACTCCCAGACCCCACCCTCTCACCCCCGAAGCTCGATTCCTTCCCCTCTGCTAACTCACATACCCATCCTCACCCCTGCCCAGCTCGCTTCCCTTCCCTATCGACCAGACATATACCCGGGAGCACGAGATGTCCAGACCTGCTATGGCCGCATGCGAGTGTACGAATGGGGTCCGGAGACAGGTAGGAGAGTGATGATGGTGCACGGAGATGCGAAGTGTGCGCCGCTGTGGAGAGACATAGCCGGAGGATTGGTGGGCAGAGGTTGTCGTGTCATAGTGCTCGGTATGGACGCCCTGCTAGGATATATCGGTGGAATGTGAGCGGCTCATGGGTCGGACAGATCTTTGGGGACGTGGCTACAGTTCCTCTCCCAATGTGATGCACGAGAGCCGAATCTTCGCACTCCAGATCCTATTCGCTGCTTCATCGTCACCTCTGCCGTGGTGCTTGGAGCCTTTGAGCATAATCGGTTTCTCACTAGGTGGCTCTATCACCATGGACTTCACGGCATCCTTCCCACATATGGTGCGGAGCGTCGTGCTGCTAGGACCCGCGGGGATGCTGAGGAGCCTACCAGAGGAATATTTGGTGTTGCAGAGCGCGGTGTGTGACGGCAAACGAGGCGAAGCGGAGATGAGGCGTCTCGTGGCGTCTGCGCTTGGCGTTGAAGAAAATGCGGTGGAAGAGGAGCAAAGCAGCACAGATGATAGAGAGGGCATCGATGGTCCAGCCATCGTCCGCTGGCAGTTCAAGAATCACCAAGGGCATGCGAGATCCTTCGCGAGCACTGTCGCCAACGGACCATTGCAGAACCAGCGTGAAGTGTGGCAGGAAGCATGCGATGTTTTGAGAGCGAAACAGGAGGCGCGAGGTGGGATGGAGAGGCTTGTGGTGGTGTGCGGGAGTGAGGATAACGTTGTGCCCGCGGAGCATGTGAGGGAGGATCTGGACGGCATGATGGGGAAGGAGGAGTTTGTGTATGAGACAGTGCCTGGTGGACATGGGTTCCCGTTAAGTGTCGAGAATGGAAGGCGTATCGTCGAAATCGTGGCGAAAGAGTGGAGGCTCTGAACGTTGGGACCGCAGTCAGAGCGTGAAGCAGGCTGTACGAGGCATCAGATATGTAAGAATAGAGGTCGATTAGAGGTGAAGCTTCCATCGTCATCGCTCAACACCTGATCATTTCGCAAGCCGGTCATCACGTCGATACTGTCAACGAGTAAAGGTTCATCACTATGTCTGTCAGTCGATTATCTGGGCGGACCATCTCTACAGTGCGCAGTCCACTCATGGAGCAGACGCATCAACTAGGTGAGAGGACGAATTCAAAGTTTGGTGTTAGGAAGTCGAACCGTGGCCCTTTCGAAAAAGATATTCCATCACTCCAACCAACACCTCCTGTCGGCGACAAGGTGCACCCAAAACACCCAAAAAAAAAACTTGTAGCACTCTTTGTTTGCATGTGTCATCCTTAGTGCAGGGGCCATGCTAATCTTCTCTGTATTGTTTCAAATTGACCAAATGCCCGAAGGCAAGTGACTCGGCTTAGAGAAAAGAATATATCCAGACCAAGCTGACCCGACATTCTACCGAGCTGCGCGAATCATGGTGCGAGGGGACGGCGGCGAGGTCGAATCGCTCACACCGGACCATGATTGTCTTATTCTCCATCTCTCACGTCTGCCCGTCTCCTGGCATTCCAGCCTTTCGTGGACCATCGCTTCTGGGTGGTCGATATGGAGCCGTCATCGTGGAGGTCACTGGGAATAACATAGTGCGGATGCATTGTCGACCATCCTGACCACATGCACGTTTGGCCTCGTGATGGGGCTTTCAAGGCCTCTCACATTGGAAGTTAAGGAGAGCAGATATGTCTCTTTGATCATGAATGCGACATAGCGATTGGATAGGAGGCATGGCTCGGCGAAATTGAACGTGTGCGAAGAGCTCCCCCCACGCCATGCTAATGCAAGGTACAGGATACCCTTACCCATCGCTCACCAACGAAGCGAAGTAGCAGCAGACCATCAGGGGGCGATCACGAGCAGCACGCCCAGGGCCTAGTTGCCGCGACATGCAATATCCCCTTGATGAAACCGCAGTGCCAATGGACGAATGTACTCAGAGTGACTGGTAGATCAATCATCACCACCTTGAGAAGAAATTAAAGTCACCAGTTATATACGCCACTAACACCAAAAGGGGTGTCTGTCTAACGGAATACGATACGGACCATCGAGAGAAAGACACGCGCCAGTACTAAGTCACGAGCCTTGCCTGTCGATTCCTCAGACATAGCGTGAGAGATGATACCCGACGTCCAGACAGATCCTCATCATTCACAGACAGACTCTGGACCTTCCATGCCGCTGGTCGGACAGTCCATGCCTGCTGTGCGGCCCTACTGATCTATGCAACCCGTCAGCCTCCACAATCTTCCACGAGAGCTGCCAAGTCTACTCACCCTCCGGGTTATTGTCGTCAGCGCCCTCTGCCTCCGGATGCTCGGCGTAGGTGTTGATGATACGCTTCTCTTTGGGGCCCATCCAGGCATGGTGATCGTCCTCTCCCTCCGGATCCTCGGCGTAGGTGTTGATAATGCGCTTTACCTTAGGCCCACTTTGGGGATCATCGTCTTCCTCTACCTCCGGGTTCTCGGCGTAAGTGTTGATAATCCGCTTCTCCAAATATTCGCCACGAGCACCGTGAGAATCGACCGCATCTCTACCACGGACTGGAGCAGCGTGCTCCGCGGGTCCGTTGTACGCTCTTTTGTCTGCTGGCGGACGGCTGTCAGTCCGGCACCAGCGTCGTGGCAAGGCTTCAAGAAAATGTACCTGAGTGCAGGGCAGGAGCAGCGATGGTCATGCCTGTGAAGGCGCAAAGAACGAGCGTAGCAGTCTTCATGGTGGTCACTGTTAGTGTCGCAGGATTCAAAAGACAGATGGATCAATCTTGACGCCAGCGTCGCCGACCTGGAGATGTTAGCTTCCTCTTATATGCAAGTCCGCTTCATGAAAGATGCGGAAACTGCGGCTCTATCGCCTTCCACATGACCCTGATAAACTGCTTTCTCCAGCCCGAATCCCTCATCCTTAGGGTGGTCTAGAACACCCTTACGCATTGATGCTTCGGTGTAACGTGCGGACAGGTGCCCGTGGGTGCGTGCTATCCTCTAGGATGACAGAACTCCATGCGGCACCTTTCCTCATGGATACGAGAATTACGTGAGAGCTGTGCCTCGTCAGCGGAGTCAATGGACAGAAGTGCTCGAGCACAATCATCGGCTTCCTGACGCTCCGTCAAGATGTAGCTGCTCGCTTGTCGCTTGGCAGCGTGCATTTGTTAGCCACAATAACGAAGTCTTGGAGTCATCATACGCTTGACGGTGCAACGTATTCCAATAGTTACCAAATCCGAGAGAACACTGCTAGATGCTCTTCACAATAGCTGCATTCACCTGCAGCACTTCTGACCAACGCAGAAGCTTATGGAGGCTTAGCGGCCATCGTGGCGCAGCATGCACGAATCCATAATTTTGTATCTCGGTGTCGCGGGCAGCTCAGCAAAGACACACTCGTACATGCTCATGCAGATGGAGCAGAACAGCATCGACGGCAAGGTCCAGGAGTCCTGGCCATCAGAACTCGCGGCGGAGACAAGCGTTGCTGTCCTGTGGTACCAAAAGGACGTGGAGTGGCAAGCTACAAAGAGGTAAACATATGGCATCACTTTTCATCTCGACGGCTATTCATCGTTGTTCCAGTCGATACCGACAAGATTGCTGTTGGTTGTTCCATGATCAACAGTCTATCGGACATGAGTGGGCGTCGAGTCCTCCTGGCGGTCCAGGTACTCCACCCTTTACCATATCCGCTCCACTACAGCGTCCGACAGCTTGAATAGCCGATGACAAAGACTTCCCTCCACCTCGACAGCCTCGTATCCGGCCCGCCATGATGCCATGTGACCAGCTCACCAGTCCTAGTTGCGGACGGGAGCATGGCGTGCTACCCAGTGCATCAGCAAGGATTCTGTCGAGCTGAACATGCTGGACTCTTGCTCATCAATCGCGCACGAGATCCAAGCTGAGGTGACATTTGCACCCCCTGTGCAGTCTCCGTGTAAGAATGCGCCATCTCCGAGACCGTCGGGTGAGACCGAAGGGTGGTGGACGAATAGGATGATGCCCGTCAATTCCGCCCATGTGAGGCGTGGGGGGGCCAGTTGCTTCTCGGCTCAAAGCTCACGACGACTCTGCTGGTGACCAATGTGCTCGTAAGATGTTGGTGTTGACAAGCCGGGACCCTTCGCCGGCAATTCCACTTCCATCGTCCGAAGCTCATTTGAGGCAGAGCGCAAAGGTCAGGAGTGCGAAACATCGCACCCATCATTGTATCTCACACCTTCGACTTCCCCAGACTAGCATCTTAGATACTCACAAGTGACCCTTTGACCCGATCGCAGGTCGAAAGGACGTGACGCAATCAGCCCTCACTCGCCACTCCCCCATACCACAACCCTCCCGTCCCCACCCGCACTCGCCCACATCCCCCTCGCCTGATTCCACGCCACAGCAGCCACCACATCCTTCTTCTCGCTCCCCTTCCCACCCCCAACTCCCTCTCCGCCACCCTCCCTATGCCACAACCTCTGCATCATCCCCCCACTCTCCACATCCCACACCACGACCGCCCCATCCTCACTCCCGGCAACCACCACACCATCATTCATCCCCAACACCGACCTAACCCGATACGTCTCATTGCGATACTCCGCCGCCCTAAAACTCTGCAAACACCTCCCCGACGGCCGATCCATCAACCTCCCCGTGCCCCCCAGAACCGACACCAAATACGCCTCCCCGCCTCGCGTCGGACAAACACTCACCACGCTCCCGCCCACCACATCCCCATCCACAACCCCCATCCGCACATCATAAACCCTGACCCTCCCATCCACGCTCCCCGCAAACATCTCCCCGCCAACGACCCGCACACAACTCACCGCGTCCCTCGCCTCCCCAAACCACATCATCGCCCTCTCGCCCCTCGCCCTCAAATCCCACACGCCGACCCTCCCATCCCAACTCCCGCTCACAACCACACTGTCCCCCTCCCCCCCCAACGCACACGTCTCCACCCGACCCACGTGCCCCACGAAGCGCCGCACCGTCGTGGCCGTCGCGACGTCCCATACGAACACCGTCTTGTCGCCCCCGACGGACACGAATCTCGAGTTATCGTCCGAGACCGCGAGATCCAGGACCTCGTAGCCGTGGGCCGAGTACGTCTGGATGAGTTTGGCCGTCGAGGGGTTGAAGAGGCGGACTTGGCGGTCTGAGGAGCCCGTGAGGAGGTATTGGCCGGATCCGGAGGAGAAGGCGAGGGCGTGGACGGGGCCGTTGTGCGAGGTGAGGGTTGCTATGGGAGTTGTGGGGAAGGGTGGCATGATGGCATGACCTTGACAATTTCTCGAGGTTGTGGTGGCGGTTTGGTGAGGGACAGGGTGGTGAGGCGGAGAAGAACCTTAGTAGTCCAGTAATGTCTCCCGGGTTATTGATTAATCGCGCTGCGCTAGTAGTCTCTGCCCCCGGACTAGTATTTTCAGTTCGAGGCCGTGTAATTGTGTAGAAGTAAAAGGACCTTGAACTCTGACAAGGTGCTTGCCTTGTCTACATGAGGTTACATGCCAAGCCTCGCTAATAAGCATATGACGACCTACCACCCGACTTCATGTCCCGTCAAAGATCAAAAAGCCCCTCACGCATTATTGTTAACGCAGAATCGAAATATTCCCATATCGCTAAATAACATACACCCCTTTTCCTGCCGGGCCAACAATACACGGTAGCAAATGCTGGGCATCTCCATTCCCAGCTGTATCCGCTACTCCACGCCTCTGCCCGCGCCAATCGAATACTGAAAGTACAGCAACAAAGTCAAGATTTGGTATCGTTCTGCATGCGCCGTCCAAAACCAACGACCTATCCTCCTTTCGCGACTGCGCGTCGCAAGCATGATTTCTTACGGCACTCGCACCCAGCGAGCTTTTCTCGGATGTAGATTCTGCTCATTCCACTGCCACCGCTCAACGCCTGCCAGTCCTGCTCATCGAACCCTGCAGGTTCTCCACTTCCTGCTCCAGCTGTTTGATGACAGCATGGCTGCTCTCCAAATCCTTGTTCAGGCGATCCCGCTCGGCAATCAGCTTCTGCTCCCACTGCCTGAATCGCTGCTCTTCGACCTTGACTTGCTCTGTGAATCTCTTCCTGAGCGCCTCCTCCTCTTCCTTGAACTTGGGGTTATCCAGCTTCCGCGGCCGTGCCTCGCCAAACTTCCTCGTCTCCATCTGTTGCGCGCGGTATGCTTCGTAGTGGTTCTCTTCAGTCGTGTGGATGAGGTCAAGCATGTGCGTGCGGATGAGAATGGCGCGCAGCTTCTTGAAATCGCAGTGCTCCTCGTTCTCGACTTCAGCGACACCCCAGGCGTACTGACGTCCCTTGACAGTGCGACCATCAGGCGTGGGAACGTCGCGCTCGGAGCCGATGACGGAGAAAGGCATGGCAGAAATCAGGGAGCGGGCGTGCTGGAGACCAGCCTCGTCGTCTTCCTCGAGAGGCGGCTGGTAGATCTTGATGCCTTGCGCCTCAATCACAGCTCGGATCTGGGAAAGTCAGTAAGTGCGATCTTCAGCCGAGTCGGCCAGACTTACGCGATGCTTGAATTTGGCAAGGTCAGACGGAGACAGCGTGTCAGCCTTGGCGACGACCGGGATCAGATTGACACGGGTGCACAGCCGTTTCATCACTTCAATGTCCAAAGGCTTCAGAGTGTGACCGGTCGGGCGGATGAAGTACAAGCAGGCGTGCACACGGAGGTCGATCTTCTCGGTACGGCGTGGCTGCTGCTCCTGAAGCATGTAGCTCTCGTGCTGGTCGTCCAAGAACTCGATGATTGGTTGCCAGCTGTCGCGGTTGTTCACGTAGTCTCCGAAGCCTGGGGTGTCGATGACGGTCAAGCGGACCTTGAAGAACTTCTCCTCCAGCTCGGCCTTGGTGATTTCAATCTCGACGGTCTTGTCGACCTGCTTCGCGTGACGTCTGCGGTGGTCGGCGTAGTTCTTGATGGTGGTGGAGAAGAGGGTATTGATGAAGGTGGTCTTGCCCAAGCCCGACTCGCCGGCCACCATGATGGTGAAGGCGGCGCCGCGCTTGGCCACAATCTTGTGGCGCTGGTTGGGAAGCTGTACAGCACGTCAATCACGATTCCATTGTCCACTACTGGCTCTTGTACGCACGTTGGCAATGCCAATGGGACTCATGACGCCCGACTCGCTGGCCATGTCTGACGGTGGGAAAGGAGATTCGCTTGCTGTCGTCGATGTGGTGATATCTCCAGGGGAAGGCTGCTAGTCCTCGGGGTCTTCTGCGCCACCGATCATGTCAGCCATGGAGTCTCGGAAGCGAATGGTCGGTGTTGGGGGGAGGTGGTAGTCTAGTGGAGAGGGAGAGGGAGAGGACACGCGCGTCGATCGAAACGTACCGCCAGCTCTCAAACGAGGGAATCTTGAGTCGCGCGGGTCTTGGCGCGAGGGTGATCAAGGTCAATGTTGGGTGGAGCGTCGTATTATGATCAGGGTCAGGCGGGTGGGTGGAAGGTGGTGCGATGGAAGGCAAGGTGGACCGCCGAAAAGGAGAGGTAAGGCGGACCCTGGCGAATTGGCAAAGCATCCGTGCGTCTTCCCCACGTTTGGCTACTGCAGCGTCAATTGTGTAGGTAATAAATAACTTAGCTCCAAACTCCATTGGCACCTATTTGATATCTGTCTGGGGGGGGGGGAGGGGGGTCCAGTACAGACATAATGATATTTTATGGATAGGGAGATATATGGAGGCTTGAGGGGCTGTGACTATGCTGTAACAAACGATGCTCAAATCAAGCCTAATAATCCGGTCCGTTCATTGCCTCCAACTCTACTGGAAGTGCAACGCTACGGCACGAACCGCTGCGGCCGGGCCGGATCTCTGACCGAGATATTTTCCTCGAAAGCATCGTCTCTCGCGACTGACTCCCCATGAATGGACTGATATTTAGCGAGGCGTTCCGGGGCTCACCATGAAGACAGACTTCAAGGTACGGCGCAAGTCACAGCTCTCTCAAGCAAACCTCCATTGACCTTCAACATAGTTCTCAAACCTGTTGGGCACAGTATACCGGAAAGGCAATCTGGTGTATACAGAAGATGGAACTTGCCTCCTATCACCAGTCGGCAATCGCGTGACTGTGTTTGATCTGGTCAACAACAAGTCACATACACTACCCTTTTCACATCGACAGAACATCGCCAGGATAGCATTACACCCGAATGGCCAGCTCTTGTTGACGGTCGATGATTCGGGCTACGCCATACTCAGCCATTTCCAGAGACGGATAGTGCTCTATCATTTCTCCTTAAAGGGACCAGTGTCTTCGCTGGTCTTCTCGCCCACCGGATCACACTTTGCTGTTGCGTTAGGCCGGAAGATCGAGGTCTGGAAGACGCCATCGACGCCTGGGTCACAACCCGACGTAGACACTGATGAAGGCGTTGGTCTTGAGTTCGCGCCCTTCGTCAGGCACAGACAGTACGTCGCACATCATGACACGGTGCAAACCATCGAATGGAGCCACGACGGACGCTTTTTCTTGTCAGCCAGCAAGGATTTGACTGCACGAATATGGAGTCTCGATCCTGAGGAAGGCTTCACACCCACTGTGCTTGCAGGGCACAGGACGGCAGTATATGCGGCGTGGTTCAGCAATGACCAGGAGACCATATGGACGGTCTCGAAAGATGGCGCACTATTCCGATGGCAATATCTTCCGCCACCTGACGCCGACCCAGAGAACATTCGCGAAGAAGACGAGCGGTGGCGTATCAGTGATCGGCACTACTTCTTCCAAGATCAAGCAAACCTGACGACAGCCGCGTTCCATGCGCCGTCTAACTTGCTAGTTACCGGCTTCTCCAATGGCTTGTTCATGCTGCATGAGCTACCTGATTTCAGCGAGATCCACAAGCTCTCGATATCCGCCTCAAATATCGATACAATCTCGATCAACAGAACAGGCGAATGGTTGGCATTCGGCTCATCCGCTCTCGGTCAGCTGCTCGTGTGGGAGTGGCAGTCGGAATCGTATATCCTGAAACAGCAGGGCCATTTCGACAGCATGAATGCTTTGACGTACAGTCCAAGCGGCGATCGAATCATCACGTGCGCAGACGACGGCAAGATCAAGGTGTGGGATACTGCTTCTGGCTTCTGCATTGTCACATTTACAGAGCATACTTCTGGTGTCACTGCGTGTGAGTTTGCGCGACGCGGCAATGTGCTCTTCACGGCATCACTTGATGGCAGCGTCCGTGCATTTGACTTGATCAGATACCGGTGCTTCCGCACTTTCACGGCACCAAAGAGACTAAGCTTCAGCTCGATTGCCGTCGATCCTTCTGGTGAAGTAGTGGCAGCTGGAAGCTTAGACGACTTTGACATCCACATCTGGAACGTGCAAACAGGCCAACTTCTTGATCAACTCGCGGGACATGAAGGTCCGGTCTCGAGCTTGGCGTTCGCGCCAAACGGCGGCAACTTAGTATCCGGATCCTGGGACAAAACAGTCCGCATCTGGTCTGTTTTTGCGCGAACACAAACGTCAGAGCCTCTCCAATTGCAAGCGGATGTCCTGTGCGTGACAATTCGACCCGACAGCAAACAGATCGCAGTCTCCACCCTCGATGGCCAGCTTACATTCTGGTCTCTGAGCGAAGCGACCCAACAGGCCGGCGTAGACGGCCGACGAGACGTTTCCGGAGGCCGCAAGATCTCGGACCGCAGGACCGCAGCCAACGTCGCCGGCACAAAGAGCTTCAACAACATCGCCTATAGTGCCGATGGAACAGTAGTACTCGCCGGAGGCAACAGCAAATACATCTGCCTCTACTCCGTCGAAACCGGCGTCCTCCTACACAAATACACCGTGAGCATCAACCTCAGCCTCCAAGGCACCCAAGAATTCCTCAACTCCCGCCTACTCACCGAAGCCGGACCTCAAGGCCTCCTCGACGAACAGGGTGAAGCCTCCGACCTCGAAGATCGCCTCGACAAGTCTCTCCCGGGCTCCAAACGAGGCGATGCCGGACAGCGGAAACAAGCGCCCGAAGTACGAGTGCCCGGCGTGACCTTCTCCCCAACCGGTCGCGCCTTCTGCGCCGCAAGCACCGAAGGCCTGCTCGTCTACAGCCTAGACGCGGGCGTACAATTCGACCCTTTCGATCTCGACATCGACGTCACACCAGCCAGCACCCTCCAAACCCTCGCGAAACAAGAATACCTAAAAGCACTCGTCATGTCCTTTCGCCTGAGCAACACCCAATTGACCACCCGCGTCTACCGCTCCACACCGACCTCCGACATCCCGCTCGTGGTTCGAGACCTCCCACTCATCTACCTCGAACGCCTACTCCGGCACGCTGCCAAAGAAGCGGATACCAGTCCGCATATGGAGATGAATCTGCTGTGGTTGGAGGCATTGCTGCGGACGCACGGGAGGGTGTTGAAGGACCGACAGGGAGAGTTCGCGGAGGTGATGAGGCTGGTGCAGAGGGCCGTGGGGAGATGGCAGGGGGAGATTCTGAGGGTGGCGGAGAAGAACGAGAGGATGGTGGAGTATTTGCTTGGGCAGCCCAGGAAGGGCGGGGCGGAGGTGAAGATGGTGGAGGTGGGGAGTGCGGCGGTGGAGGACATGAGTGTGGACGATGAGAAGAGTAGTGAGGGTGGGAGCTGGGAGGGGTTGGAGTGATGACTTTCCTCTTCGTTTGGTGTGTATTGGTATTGATCAAGCTGGGGAAACCAAGAACGAGTATAAGAGTGAGAAGAGAACCACGAGACCAATCGATGGGTCTGCTAGAGAAGTCCTGCGCACACACAGCACTTATGCAAGCAAGCAAGCAATATTGCCTCTTCAGTCACAAAACGCACAGCAACATCTCTCCTCCTCTCCCGCCAGTTCAACCCGCCGCATCCACTCTCCGTGACTAGAAAAAAAAGCCCGATAGTATGCCTAACGCGCCGAACATCCACGATACCTGAATCAAAGGCACACGAAGACGCCGGCAGCCATTTCAGCTCAAAAGAGCAGACGAAGGGCGCGAACAGGAGTGCATAGCGCACAGACGATAGGAAGGGGATAACACACATCTGTACCCATCACACCACGTCCCACAAACGTCTCGTAAGCCCTGCATTCCCCGCCCTCAAAAGGTCTCCAAGAAGATTTTCAAAGATGATTGTCCTTCCGAAACTTATCCCAAGCCTCATTCAGCGTGCTAAACACCGCCCCGCTAATCATACGCTGCTCCGTCGTGGCGTCTTGAGGGATCTGTCCCCGATCAACGTCAGCGTCACGCGACACAACTATCTTCCCTTTCGAATGAAAAAAAAAAACATACCTTGTCCGGATGCACTTTCGCAATGGCCTTCATGTACACAATCTTGACTTTATTCGGCATCACGAGATCGCTCATCCCGACCTTTTTCCACCCTGCGCTCTCCCACAGCACGGAGTCGAGAGACTGGAGTAATGCTCGCAGATTATCGGCTTTGCCGCCTTTCCAGGCAGTCAATCTCGCGTCCACCTGGTCTGCCAGTGCGAACTTCTCGTCATCCGCGCGCTCGGCCGCCGCGTTCGCTTCACGTAATTTCTTGACTGCTTGAGCTTCTGAAGCGCTCGTGATGGTGGGCCGTTGCATTGAATTTCCTAGGCTCTTCGCGGGTGGTGCAGCTTTGCGCGGGGCGGATACCGTGCCGGAGACGGATTTGGGCGCAGCGGCTTTGGGAGCAGCGGCTTTCTCGCAGCGGTCGCGACCGCGGATGCTGATGGCGCCGCCTACACCAGCGGAGATGGCTTGACGCCAGACGTTGCCCGCATCGACCCATTTCTCCATGTGCTCGAGAGCTTCGGCTTTGCGCATGAGAGCTTTGCCGTAGAATTCCTTCATGTCTTTTGATCCTTCGCCGGCGCCGAGGTCGATGGACTCGCCTGCGCCTTGGCTGACGCCGATGGTTTCGAGGGCTTTGTCTGCGTCGGAGACTGCAGTCTTGGCGTCTCCAGTCTTGAGTGCTGTGAGCGACCGGTTGGAAAGGACGATGATCGTGATCGGGTGGGATGCAGGTAGTGGCGTTAGTGCTGCGGTGTATGACTGATGAGCAGCATCGAAGTCTCCTCGCTTGAAAGCTTCGCCGCCTGCTTTGCGATGACGAGCTGATGTTGCTAATGCCGCAGGTGAGGCAGATGGTATGTTCCGTAGTGGCGCTGAGGGCCGGACAGGTGTTGGTGCTGGTGGAGGGCGCGAACTGGAAGGGACTGGAGCTGATTTGTTTGGCTGCACCGACGCTGGACTGAACAAGTCGATTTCGGGCTCTGGGGTTGGTTCTGGCTGAGGCGTTGTCTTTTTCCGCCTTGCTGGACTGATATATGCCTGCGCAGACTGATCTTCGACCTCTTGCCTGCTGAGTTTCGTTGCAGGTCGCTTGTCTTGTTGTGGCGCCTGTTGCTGCATGAACCTTGGCTGCATCGTGGGGCGAGATGGGAGTGCAGTTTCGACAGGCGTCCGCTCTCGAGAAGGCACATCAGCTGGCATGGCAGCTAGTCGCGATGGCTTCTGCGGCCTTTCACGAGGCGCGTCAAGCATTGCAGCCTCATCAGTCGTCTCAATGCGCCGTTGAGGAGCACGTTTCTGACTGCTCGTTCTGCTCGGCTCCGCCGGTTCCTGCATCCACTTTGGCTGGGCAGGGTCTCGTTCTTGCTGAAACTCTGCCACAGTCTTCGCCATCTGTTTCTGACTAGCCTTCCACAAAGAATTTGCTCCCTTGAACAGCTTGCTCCCAAACTCTTGCGCCATCTGTGCTGCGTCCTTCTCGCCATTAGCAGGCGACCTGCTGTCCTGTCGTCTTGTCGCTGAGCCCGACCGTTCCTCTCGCATCCATGCTGGCATCCCATTACTATCCTGCTCGCCGCGCTGCCGCCTGTGCGGGCTCCTGCTTGGAGCTGCTGGGCTGCGGCGTCCATTCTGACCTGACTCAGTTCTTGCTTTCTGCTTTGACTCTTCGTGAGCCTGTTGCAACAGCCATCCCACCGCACCCTCCACATCACCTCCGTTCTCCGCCAGTGCAGTCTTGGCAGTGTCTTCTGGAAAGCCCATGTCGATCAACTCGGCCAAAGCTTGGTCCTCGGGCTCATGTCCACTCTTTGCTGAAGCCTGCATCTGCTCAAACACCTCGTCCGCCTCATGTTGCGCCGATACAGGAACCTTCTGCGCCGGCCGCTCGCTCACCGGCTTACCCAAGTCACCCAATATGTCGTCGTCGTTGATGGTACTAGCGGGAGCTGTGGCGTGACCATTGCTGTTCTGTGGTGCAGCGCCAAGACCAAAGGGATCGTCGTCGTCGAAACCTCCATTGCTGGCCGCTACAGGCTGAGAGGGCTGCGTGATGGCTGGTGTGCTCCTCCCGCTTGCTCCTGCTGACGCTGGCGGCGGGAAGTGGCTCGCCTTGTTGACAGGCGCTTGTGCCGCCTTGTTGAACGCCGCCAAGACGTCGTCGTCGTCGTCGTCTTGCGCCAGGACCTGTTGCTGCGCAGGCGACCGTCCTCGCGGCTCCGGCGTCGCTCTTCCACTTCCCAAGTTGTCCCATAACGCCGACTGCTCCTGCTGCTGTCTTCGCTTCTCCTCAATCAATTGTTTCTGTCGTTCTTGGATCGACAAGTTGGCGCTCGGTTTCTGTTGCGCCTTGGACGCGAACAAGTGGCTGAAGGAGTCATTGGTCGACTTCGCTGAGCCATTGACGGTGCTGGTCGGTCTGCTGAGATTAGCTGGCGAAGCAACGCCAGATGACGATGGCTGAGGACTGATGCGGAAGTTGTTGTAGGATGATGACGTCGGGTTGAGCGGCGCCGTCGGGGCTGATTTGGACGGAGCCTGCCAATCTTCGCCCAGGAGATCGTCCATGATCGATATTGGCTATCGAAGGATCATGGCGCATCTGCAATTAATGGAAACAACAAAGTCACGGGGGCATTGACAAACAAGCAACATACGTGAGCTTGTGACAGTCTTGGCGTTCGGCTCATTGTCGGCAGAATTGCTCCCTACCTTCCTTAGTCGGGTCCGGTTCACAACTTCACATGTAACACAAGAGTGCACAACATTATTATTACATTTTGTCGGTCGTACCAAGCGAATGGCGAGCACTGGCAACATATCGAAGGGACCTCTTCCCTCGCTCCTTTATTCGAGAGACATGTCGATGCTCCACCCGGCAGCAAACTTATAAAGCTCAGGGTTGTAACTCATATCTCGCCTCATCGATGTCAAGAATTATTGATAACACCATCCGATCCAACATCAGATCCGATCCAAGGCCCTAGGTGCATGGCCCCCCATGAATTCTGAGTCAAATTGACGTCCGGCATGTGATTGACGAAGATGCAGATATCATTCCAACGCGAGTCTGATTGTCTCCAAGCCTCTAGTCTGGAATCACGCGGCCTGAGCACTTGGGTATATTTGACTATTCGGCACAGTGTGGAACAGTTGCCAGTGTGCAGGACGACAGAGGTCAATCATGAATTCATGATGCACGGCTCTCGAAAGCGATGCTCACGAAGCTAAATGTACGGCCTTCATCCCTCCTTGTCTGCAACGCTGGTCATGTCTGGCGATAGATTGCGGGTTCGTCTTCCAGTTGGCCCACCGCTCAAACCGTCCGGCTTCGGTGGCGACGCCATTCTTACCCTGTTCGTTTTCCTCTCTTTCTCTGCCCTACCATAGCACAGGATTGGATCGTGGGAACGGGAGATCGCGTCAATTTATTGTCAACCCGAACGCCGATAACAACATCGACCAAGTGAGCGACAGGCATCTTGCTCAATCTTATCCGGGCTGTATAAAACACGGATCTCTGAAAGATCCCAACTGCAATGCCGATCTCTCTCCCCAACCAGTCCTCTATCAAGATTCTTCCGAAGGTTGAACCGCTAGGTGGCGTGATGGCGAAAACCTCGAAATGACCAGATTCCGGATGGCTGCGGGAGGTGTTGCTGTACCTGGGCCACAGACACGGTGATCCCGTGTCATACACCAGCACTCAGTGCAGACACCCTCTCACGAGCGGCGCGACTCTCTTCCGACTGGCCTTTACGTTCCTCTGATCCCAGATCCAGAGACCCTTGACTTCCTGCCCGGCATCGCCGCAATCGAGCTTCTTTTCCTCAAGCTCAAGTTCCTCTCTGCATTCTTCCGTGAAACGCTTCGCTGCCTCTTCAGCTTTTCCGTCATGCAGAATAAGCAGGAGACATTCCCGCTCAAACTGCCTAGAAGACTCAGAGGTATACGCCGTCATGAGCATGTAGAGATGCAGATCCCTCTCCTTGGCGAAATGACCAAGATCTGCGGTGAAGTTGCCAGAGGCCTTCGTCTTCAGATACTCCAACGGTTTAACTGCAGAAGAAATACCTATCTTCATTCCATTCTCACTCCACTCCTTATAATCCTTCCTCAACACCCCATCAAGATCCATACCACTCAGATCCGCCTTCGCCTCACTGATCTCGGCGAAAAACTTTTCCCGATCATAAGTCTTGCCCATCTTGGGACTGACATTGATCCTCGCCTCAAGATACCTGACAGCCTTTTTATCTGCATCCGTGACTTTGCTGGCATCCTGCATGTTATACGTATCGATCAGAATCGAGGCCAGCGAGAGTTTCGCGACCTGCGCGTCCCAGGTAGAAGCGTAGGCGGTGTCGTCCAGGAACCCGAAGTCGCGGGAGCCGTTGGAGGCGCCGATGGAGGTGGAGAAAGCCGCGAGGTCGTCCCACATTGGACGGAGGTGGTTGACCACAAGGCTGTTACAGCTGCCACTTTTCTCGATGATTCGTGGGCTGGCAGTTGAAGACACCGCTCTCTCGTCCTCATGATGATCAATACAACCCACCACAGCCTCCGAGTACCACTTTCCCAACCCGCCACCCATCCGATTCCAGTCCACAAGCACCCACTCGGTCCGCTCCAACGGCATCGGCATCTCGCCCAAATCATCCAGCGTGACCAGTTCCTCGGGTTTGACGTCCACGTGTTTGAGCAGCGCCGTCAGTTCCGGTCGGAGTGGCAAGTCCTTGGCTGGGATGTTGGCGACGGGGATCATGAAGGTGTTGGCGCGGCGGTTCTCGAGGGAGCTGGAGTGGATGTAGCTGTAGACGAGGGCGCAGGTGATGCTGTCGAGATCGGCGGATTCGTTGCCGAGGACGAAGGATGCTGGGGTTTTCTGATGGAGGGTTTGGTGGAGGTGGCGTTTGGCTTGGAGGAGGAAGGTGCGGATGGACATGCGGGCCATGGTGGTGGTGGTTGATCATGTGTGTTTGCGGGATGGTCGTTCTTGATGGAAGATGTGCTGGATGGCGGTCTCAGGGTGGTGGCACCCGCAGAGCAGTCGATGGTGATGCGGCAGTCAACTGGTAGATGTCAATGCGTGTGTGATGGGTGACCATTGACAAGTCAATTGTGACGTCGTAGTTGCCGTGGTTAGCTAAGTATATTGAGTGTCGAGTCGCTGGTCAAGGTCTGAATTGAACAGTAAGTATTAATTAGCTCGACGCTAGTAGGCCCCGCATGTGACAGACAGAGAGACAGACGGTACAACCCCCAGGCACCCGGGACTTCACTCTTCTAGAAGATACCTCATAGATCTCTTCAGCTCCCACGCTGTGGATTTCAGATACACGTTGACTCCGTCACACATCGCCCAGGTAAGCGCCTCAGTCACTCTCCACCAACCCCCGCCCATGTGCTCCCGAGTGCAGCTCTGACATGCATCATGGATTAGGAAGGCACGACATGGCGACGGAATTCAGCAAAGGCAAGAGCGCACTCGCCGACAAGAGATACGACGAAGCCATCGACTGCTTCACCAAAGCCCTCGCGCAGTCGCCCACCTCGCCCGATTACCTCATCCACCGCAGCACCGCCTACCAGCGCGCGGGAAAGTACGACGCCGCGCTTGCCGACGCGGATGATGCCGTGCTCGCCGCCCAGAAGAGAGGAAGGCGCGAGGCCATCCTCGAGGCGCAGTTCCGCCGGGGCTGCACCCTGTACAGTCTGGGAAGGTACGGGGATGCGCAGTACATTCTCGGCATTTGCGGCAAGATGAACGAGAAGCACAATCCCACCCACTTGTGGTTCCAGAAGGCCAAGTTGGCGCTGCGGGGTCTGCCGGAGGGCGATGAGAAGAGGAAGGTGGTGGTGAAGGAGACGCCCGACGCGCCTGCCGTCCCCGACGAGGGCGAGAGCAAGAGCGACACCGCATCGGCAACAGCGACCCGCGTCGCTCCTGCCGCTCCTGCCACGGCGACACCACAGCAGACGCCCGCCGACAAGATCCGACATGAGTGGTATCAGAACAACGACAAGCTCTTCTTCACCCTAATGGCCAAAGGTGTCCCCAAGGAGAAGGCCCACATTGAGGTTCTGGAGCGCTCCCTCACCATCTCCTTCCCACTCGTCACCGGCTCCGACTACAATCTCACCTTTGACCCTCTGATGGAAGCCGTCGACCCATCGACCAGCACCGTCACCATCACCCCATACAAGGTCGAAATCACTCTCGTCAAAAAGACCCCCGGCATCAAATGGAAGGCGCTCGAGGACCCCACCGCCACCTCGACCGTCGAGGCGCCCACCAATACCGACGACCACATGAAAAACGCCGTCCTCACCACAGAAACCACCACCAAAGCCCCCGCCTACCCCACCTCGTCCAAGTCCGGCCCAAAAGACTGGGATGCCCTCGGCGGCAATGACGACGACGACGATGACGCAGGCGGTGACGAGGCGAACTCGTTCTTCAAGAAGCTCTTCAAAGGGGCGTCGCCGGATGTGCAGAAGGCGATGATGAAGAGTTACACCGAGAGTAACGGGACGGCCCTGAGTACGAATTGGGATGAGGTGAGCAAGGGCCGGGTGGAGACTGTGCCGCCGGAGGGGATGCAGGCGAATAAGTGGGAGTCGTGAGGGGTGGGATGTGTATCATTATCGAGCGTTATGAGCATGGCGTTGGGGTCAAAGGCTCATGAGGGCTAGTTTGCCTGGCAGATGGCAGTCAGGTGTCCTGATAGTCTTGCAGTATCCGTGTCCAGAACCATTTAGATTCACAGTCATTCCATGTCTCACACTCGCCAAACTCTCCAGCAAATCACAGTCGCTGTCATGTAGATCAAAATCGAATCGACTGGAATGTCATCTCCATCATTCTAATTATCATCAAGAACTAACAAAATTATCATCGAGAACCAACAACACATCAATCCTCATATTCTAGAAGCAAGGAGCCAACTCATCTTGCCATACACCACACCTACCGACTGGACAAATCACCCGTCAACCATCCACTCTCTCTGCCTGGGTAAGGCAAGGGACCGACCCGATAGCAAGAGGCCACTGACAGACCAACACACCACCATCACAATACTAAGGTACCATACACATCAAAGACAGCCAGGTACCTGAAAGTCCCGTCCGTATACAAACATGACCTCGGAGTCGAATTTCTCTTCTGACCAAACTACAACCCACACCATCAACTCCCTCCCGCCCCATCCCGCCGGGCATCGCAGTGCCCAAGACGAGACAATGCACCATACACATGCACACAACACACAGCTGCTCGTCCTTCCAGGGAGGGACGGACCAATGACCACCGACGACTCAAGATCTATACACGGCATCAGATCCAAAGAACCGTCCCCGTCCCTCTCGAATACACTCCCCATGAAGCGAAAACAAAAACGCCACGCTATGCCCCCCCCCCCTCCTCCACTCACGCTCCCCCAACCGGCCACCTCGCCTTCAACCCCTCGCTCCAACGCGCGTACAGCACGTCCGCCAGCACCCCCACATGCTCGAGCCCGACCCCCACCTCCACCCTCGCCCCCGGCATCTTCTCCTCCAAAGCAGCACTCGCCTCCTTCTCCTTCTCCGCCAAAGCCTGCCTCGACCGCATCTTCCGCAGATGCGGGTTCTGCGGGTTCATGACCAGTTTCCCCGGCGCAGCCTTCGATGGCGAAGGGGAGGTGATGGTGGAGGAGGAGGTAGAGGGGCGTTTGGATTTCGGGGGCGAGGGAGGAGGCGGCGGGGTGCTTTCCTCCTTCGTCGGGGAGAGGGAGTGTTCGCTCGCGAGGAGGACGCCGCTCTTCTTCGCCGGACTCAGCCTAAGAGATGCGAGTTGAGCGTTTGCGACCCGTTGCGGGAGGAGCGCGGAGACGAGTTTGGGGTCGGATTGGAGACGGTCCATGATGGCTTTGAGGAGGATCAGTTCGCCTTCCGGGTCCAGCTCGTCGAGTTTGGACCAAGCTTCTGCGACTCCACTCAGGACGTCGCGCTTCTCGCGGTCGCCCGTGGCTGCGTAGCTTTCTTGGAACGCCGGGTCGATGCATTTCGTGAAGCAGCGACGGCCGAGGATGGCTTCCTTGGTGGTCGCGACAGGTTGCGCGGGTCGTTGCGGCGGCTGGGGGGGTTTGTTCTCGGCGTCGCTGTCGAAGACGCTGTCTTGTGGCGAGGTGGCGGCCTGCGGAGGGGTGACGGGACGGCTGGAGCTGGAGGAGACGCGTTTGAATTGCCGGACGGTGGAGGTGCTGTTGCCGAAGGACATGTCGAGGCCGAGGGGTTGTTTGGGCACGGCTTGGGCGCTGACTCGGCGGGCGGTCGGGGTGTTGCCGGATACATGTCTGCTCACTCGGCGGGCGGTGGGTGAGCTTATGGAGGCTTTGCGGGCTGTGATGGCCGAGACTCTTCTCGCACTACTCAGGCGAGTCTTGGGCGTGCGGATCGTTGAGGGGTCTTTCACTGGCGTGGTGTTGGCCGAGTTTGTGATCTCGCCTAGGGGTGAAGCATCGAGCCTCATGTCCTCCATGGCGGCCGTTGCTTGGTCCACGTCTGAGCCATCGCCAGAAGGTATCCTTTCCAGCTTGCGCCTCTTGACCGTCTGTCTCGGGTTTGTTGGCATGACACGATGGCTGGACGATGGTCGAACAGTCTCAAACACCCACTCATCATCTTCCTCTTCACGACTCATCGGCTTGAGGGTCTCCTCGTAGTATTTCGTGTCCTTCTCTCGTGCCAGACCGCTCACCTCATACCTCCTCGTCTTCTGAACAAGCTCTTGCAGCAACTCAGTCTTTCCGGCGCGCCTGATGAATGCATGCTTCAACAGCGCCCGCGCCGAAGGTCTCTTCTCCGCATCCTTGTTCAAACATAACGCGACAAACTCTTTGAACTCCCTCGACCACTTGTTGCCCTCCAGCCTCGGCGGCCTCTCCTTGGGAATCAGGAACAGCACCTTCATCGGATGTACATCGCTCCGCGGCGGCTCCCCCAACGCCATCTCCATCGCTGTGATGCCTAGCGACCATATATCCGCATGGAAATCATACCCATACTCCTGTATGACCTCCGGCGCCATCCAAAACGGCGTTCCCACGAACGTCAATCGCTGACTCTTGATATTCGTCAGCTGCGCCGCCACGCCAAAGTCTGCGATCTTGACCCTGCCATCTTCCGAGAGCAGGATGTTGGCCGCTTTGATGTCTCGATGGATCTTGCCCGTGCTGTGCAGGTAATCCAGTCCCTCCAGCATCTCCCGCATGATGATAGCGATGTACTGCTCCGCTATCGGTCCGGGCTTGAGGAGATCCAGACAGCTGCCTCCGCCCAGATATTCCATGACGATCCAGAGCTTCGTGCCGCGGACAAAAGATGCCCGGTATCGAGTGACATGTTCGCTGGAGCAGGTGGCGAGGAGACTGATCTCCTGCTGTATCTCGCGGATGTCGTCGTCACTCCCCTCAAGGTCGATGTGCTTGATGGCGACATACTCGCCGGTGGCCTTCTCCAGTGCCTTGTAGACGACGCCGAAGGATCCGCCTGGATGTGTGGTCAGCCTTTCTCCCTCGTTTCCGTTCATCATGCCTCCTCCACTTACTGCCGAGCTGCTCCAGCACTTGGTATTCGTCGGCCATCACGCAGGGTACAAGCTCTCAGCTCTGCTCAGCTCCACTCCTGCTAGCTTCTCCTCGGCGTCTGCGTCGGGTCTGATCAATGCAGATATCACAACTTCCGCACGGCGCTGGGAGAGTCGCTGTTGAATAAGGAGCATAAGGATAGGTAGCAATTAAGGGGCAGTTCCAAGCCCGGCGCATGAAAAGATGTATGCGACTGCGCTTGGCGCAAAGCACGTCTGCTGGTCTCTGCTTGAAGGCCCGCTAGCATCCATTCGATGGCAGCTCGGCAAATCGTGTTTACACATCGTCACTTCTCCCCTAGCAACGCCACTAGCGGTCCGGCCCGCATGTTCCTGGCACGTGCAAACTGTGCATGCATCATGCATGTCTGTGTTTCATGGATCGAAAGGAAGGATGTGGTGGTAACACGGCTTGCACGAGCGCTATGGATGAAACCCAAGTGTCATGAGCGATTACGTTGTTTGACCACAACACATCTGTTGCACAACACCGTTTTCGACCCGGTCAACCAAACGGCGGCTGACCACGGACCAACGACCCGACGTCGCAGACCCTGCAGCAAATCTCACGCGGCCTTTCCGCACAGACTGTTTTGCCCGCCCAGCCGGATCTTGGGTACATGTAGCATTGGGACTCGTATAACTTCCTGACGACAGCCGAAGATACACATACATTACTCGCTTTGCTTGTTATGCAAACAGAGACTGCCTTGAACGTGTGCGAGCTATTTTCAAGGAGTGGGGATTGCCAACACCTCCCTCGTTTGTCCTCATTCGAAAGCGGCGGTATGACGAAGATGATCCATACTTCCAGGCATTAGCCTCACGAAATCTCGACGGCCCCTTCAGGCACGCCCTTCACACTCTTCAATCTCCTCGAGAAGAACTGCATGACGGGCATCATCTCGTCTCTGTCCCTTGGCATGCTGTCCCCAGGCCTCCTATACCTCCTGATCTCGACGTGCTCGAACAGCCGCTTCAGCTTGTCTTCGGATGTGTCAGTGACGGCAGACTCGCCGGCCCCAGCGCAGACAAGGACCGGGGTCTTGCATTTGTTGACCAGAGCCGCAGGAGCCTCCGCTGGTAACCCGGCACCGATACTGATCACGCCGCCCAGCTCGGTCTGTGAGGGCGATTTGGGTAGATTGTGGATAGCGACTGTGGATATCAGCGCTAGAATCCTTGATCAGAAAATGTGAGCACATACGAGCAGTCATGAGGGCCAGCATGCCGCCTTGTCCAAAGCCAAAGACTACGATCTCTCCCGCCTTGTACCCGCATGTCTCCATCAGATCGTCCTCTATCAGCCCCTTCAGCAACGCCGTGCTCAACTTGAACCCTGCGTCGGCGTCCAGCCCGCCATTGCCCGAGTCGAAGATGATGTCGTCACCCCAGTGGAAGCCGTCAAGATCTAGCAGATTCGCAGGTCCTTGGACAGAGATGCAGGCAGTCTCTGGGAGATTCAGCTGGGAGCCAAGCTTGGTGAAAGAGTCATCTGAGAAACGCGTCAGATGAAGTCGAGAGGACTGCTAGACGACTTCGCTCACGTTTGTCTCCAAGGCCGTGCAGCAGGACGAGGATGTTGGTTGGTGCATCGCTCTTTGGTGCTACGGAGATCTGTCAGTAGCTTCGATCGTCCGGTCTTTGACTGTTGTGTGATTTTGGCTGAGCTGGCAGCGCATGCATTGCTAGCTGCTGATGTAGGACGGCATGCAAGGTCACACGCCGGACAGCTTTGCATCCATCAATGTCATCGCGAAGCTATCATCACGAGCTGGACGCCTCATTGCCTGTGGCGCAGTCTCAATGCCTGCTCCGGCATGATGGTGACAGCTGAGCATCGGTGGACCATGGAAGCGTAGTCACTTACGTGGCGTGATGCTCAGCTTGACATTGCTCGGGAAGTCAGAGAGCTGTGGCAGTCGGCCCATGATGAAGCTTCAGGTGGTGATGATCGCCTTCTGCCTCGCCAATCGAGAGGGTATGTTGATCAGGACCTTGATGTGCAATCCCGTCGCATGTGTGCAAGCTGCACCGCCTCACAGTCTCGGAATGATCAGAAGCCTGCCACGAACCTGGTCTTCCAGGCCCAGTTCATGTTTTCTCTTGATGCGACGTCGTAGCGCCCGGTGTACATGTATGCAGCGTCCAAGCACTGCCACTGCGGGTCGGAAGAGCTCCAGCGGACGGCGCGATTGCTTGCTGGCGTCCAGACCGATCTTGATTGAGCTTGTTCCTGGCCTTGGCGATGACGCTGCACGCGCGCTCCTGATGAAACGCCAGCCTCGAACGTGGACCTCCAGATACGTCAATGGAGGATACATGGACCTACCTAAAACGATCCACAGATGCTATTTCGAGACTCTGAGGTGTTCGCTCGCCGTCATCGAGGACGAACGAATAGCTGTAATAAATGCCAGGGTCGAGCATGTGAAGCACCTGCAGCTGCCCCCGACGCGTTTCACCAGAAGCTCGACTACTAGTACCAGCATACATGTCTTCACCAACGGCATCTGCACCTGCGGGAGCTCTGGCCAATATTGACGCAACTCACGCGCTCAGGGTCCCCCGTGCCTGCCTACACTGCCCCACCAACAGGTTCGAGGGGCAACATTGGAAAGTATAAGTATTTCTTCTTGAACCCACTCTACTTCTACCGTCCACTACTCACATCACCCACCCACCCACACACCCACCACACACACACATCAAACCCTTGATTCTCCCTCCAAATAACCAATCTTCCTTCACACAACAACACTGCCCGTCAAGATGTTCGGCTGGGACGACAACCGTCAAAACTACGACCAGGTCTACAACCAGGACCAGCCCGACCACGAGGGCAAGTTCAGCCATGAGCTTCTCGCTGGTGGCGCCGCCTTCGGGGCCATGAAGATCTTCGAGGACCAGCAGCGCAAGGAGGGTGAGCAGACCAGTTGTCCCCCGCCTGTTGGATACTGATGCTGAACACTTGACAGGCAAGCAGGTCAACCATGCCTTCGCCAAAGAACTTATCGCCGGCATCGCTGGCGGTGAGGTCGACAAGCTCTGCGAGACCAAGGGCGCCGATTACATCGACCGTGAGCGAGCCAAGCACGAGGCGAAGAAGCGCGCCGAGAGCATGTACGACCAGCACTACGGTAAGTACAACCTCGTCGGACAAGGAGACTCCCCGATCCTGACGGACTTTAGGCCAATACGACCAGTACGACCCGCAGCAGCAGCAGCCACACGGCCAGCTCCGTGACCAATTCGGTGGTGGTGACAACTGGTAAATCACCCAATAAGATGGTAGTCACGACTCCTGTCAAGGCAGGCATATGTTCCAGCCAGCACTTCGAGCTCGGCTTAGAGAAGCGTGGACTACGAGAAAAGCGCGAATGCTGTGACGGAGGAGGCCACGAGCCCATGATCTCGGGCTAGCATTATAGCTATGCTATGAAATTAAAACAAGTTGGTCAATACCAACTACCTGCTCCGATGCGGAAGTTTTTGTCTCACTGGCGGTGGATTGGCGTGCTCCACCGTGCCGTCTACTCGAATGCTATGCTTCCATTCTCGGCGACGGCGACCGCGTATAAGTGTAATGATATGGTTTTCAAGAGGTACAGGTATCAACTCGGTGCTGTCTTTGCTCTCTCGTGGTCCAGATGGGCAGCAGCAAGAAGTTCTGAATGCTGGTGTGAAGTTTATTCGGACGGTGTGGTGAAATTAGAGGCAAGCATTTTAGCGAACTCTATTCTACTACGACTGAACTTCATGGCTCGTCGCCATACCTGTTTGACTGCCATGCCTCAAGCAAATCATATCCAGGCAACGAGCGCCATTGGAGCTAGATACGCATCATCGTGCACCCTGATTGATGAAGCTCATATACCTTTAGCTACTAGGGATGGGAAGATCCGCCACCACTTCGCGTTGCCGATTCCTCAAATATCAGGGGAATGCGCAGTACTATAGAAGATCGAGCATCCTGAAAGGATCATCATGCGCTACTTGACTGCTCCCAACACCGCCATACTGGCCTGCGGGCTCTTCCAGTCGCAGGTGGCGGTCCATGAGGCAAGCCGCTCCTCTGTGTGGATTCCAACGGATTCTGTAAATTCACCAGCGTATGCAGCTGTTAACAAATTGGCTACCCTCATGCCCCCAATGCAGACTACGAGGGCCTCTCTTGGACCGTCACGACTGGACCCATATATGGATATCGGCACTGAAAGCCAAGAACAAAACTTAGCGCCTGCTGATGCTCATCATCCTTTGCGAGTAATGATCGTCGGAGACTCCATGTCTCAAGGCGCGGAGGGCGATTGGACCTGGAGATATCGCATCTGGCAATGGTTCGAGCACAACGAGATCGAATTCAGATTTGTTGGCCCCTACATTGGAACAGTCTCTCCTGAACCGCCATCGCCGCCAACGCCACCCCCATTGTACAACTCTACGGGAGTAGCAGAGGCAATCGATCACGCTGGAGGATATGCCAAAGGCGTAGATCCTGCCTTCCTGTCAAATTGTAACCACTTCTCTGTCTGGGGCCAAGCTGTTGCCGTGGACAAATACTTGATCAAAGATGTGTTGCACAGCCATCCGGCGGACCTTATTCTCTTCATGCTTGGATTCAACGACATAGGTTGGCACTATAGCGACGCTTCTGGCACCATTGAGAGTGTTGCGACATTTGTTGAGGAGGCACGAGCTGCCAATCCTGACCTGCAACTTGCTATCGCTAATGCGCCTCAGCGGAGCTACATGGGTGGTCGTGACGATCTGATCAGGAACACACACAAGTACAACAGCTTACTGCCATCATTCTTGTCAAAGTGGTCGACGAAACAATCGCCAATCCATCTGGTGGATCTGGAAAGCAATTATGCTTGTGAGCCTGCGGGATGTCCTGCTGGTAAGCTTGGAACCTGCGCATCCAGCGCGAATGCTAATCTGTCCCGGTTTAGGCTATGATGGTCTCCATCCCAACGCTTGGGGTGAGTTTCAAATTGCACATGCTTTCTCTCTGACTTTATTCCATTCATTCGGGCTAGGACTTTCGCCCTTGGCTGTACCAGACAAGAACGACAGAAGCCTCGCGAGAAATTTGACCATACCATCAGATTTCGTGGTACGCAGCTCGCCTCAAGGTGTTACAGCGACGTGGGATCCGGGTACGTGGCAGTGTGGACACAATTACAATCAATGCTGACATAGCAAGTGTATGGCGCTTATGCATACGATATTCGTATAACCATTAACGACGGCGATTGGTCGATGATCAGCAGTCCTACCAATCGTTGGGATACTACATGGCCGTTTGCTGGGGCGTTTTACTCACTAGCTGTCAGAGCGACGGCTGGTGATCGGAAAGGCGAATGGACGGCCGTGCAAAGCGCCATTGCCACACCAGAACTCGCACCGCCGCCGAGCAACATTGATGTGCAGGCTTTGTCTGACGGGTTCCGGGTCACTTGGGATCCACCCACCGGTCCTTACACAGACTCAATCGTAGAGTACAACGTGTTGTTCTGGAATCAAGACCCCGAGGCTTGCGAGTTCTTGGGTGGTGCCGCCTTCAAGGAGTCGCCAGCAGTCTTGACCAATCTCAAGCCTGGAGCCAACTATCTGGTAGGTCTTGCAACCTGGAACAAGAACGGGCAGGGCTTCCCAACGATCGCTCAGAATGTCAGGCCCGGTGCAAACATGCCAGATATCCCTAGCAATGTGACAGTCCATGCCAACGATGCTACTACCGCACAGTAAGTCCTGTCGGCAAGTCGTCGCTGAGATCTTCTTTACTGATCTTTGCCTTCGCACAGCATCACCTGGAACGGTTCTGCATCTGCCGCGGGATATAAGATATGGGCTCAGAACATGGATCAGCACGACAGTGCCCTCGAGGTCATCGCAATGGTCACAGATTCTACGTGCAGCGATCAAGGCATGCTCTTCTCTGGTGTAACGAATTCCCGATTTGCCGTCTCGGCCTTCAACGGCAACAGTGAGTCTGGACGCAGCGCGACGGTGCTTGCGTCTCCACCTGAAGCAGATGGTGAGCACTTGACCTGCCCGGCGCCAATGCCATGGTGCCCCGAGCGCAATTCCGAGTGCGATCACTCGCCAGCCAGCCAGAGCGCCGCACGCCTCAGGCAGATGAAGGAAAGTCTGCCTGGCATTGGAAGCGAACAGATTGTCCTCTCCGCGTAATAGGATATCGAGCGTACAGAGTTGAATCAACTTTGGCTTTGACCCCGAAACGAGGCTCATCAAGTATCACTTTTGGGCGTGTATCAGCGGTGTCGTCCGCGAGTTGTTGCGCTCGTCTTGCGCAGCGTCAGTCGTGCTCAGACTATGATCCAGCAAATTGTAGTGGTACTTGGAGGTTCCAGACTGGCTGCTAGACGTCATCGGCGAAATCAAGGCGAGCAGAAGAGACTAATTCGCTCCTGTTCTCCCCAGGCGAGCCCTAGCCTTACACTGTAAACGTACGGCTGAACTGCATGGAACAGGGGACTGACCGAGCTATAAGTTTCTTAGCGAGCAGCTGCAGGAGATCAGGCAGTAAAACAGCAATGCTTCCGTGTCGATACGTTACACAAGGCGAAGCAGCCTTGAATCTTTCCAAGCGAAGATGGTCTTCACTAAGACGTCTCTAGGGACAATCCAAGATGTCCACTTCCCCTCCCCAATACCGTCCGATCTACTTGAACTTCCACGCCGGAGCGTCCGCCTCTCTGACCACCCAAGTCTTGCCCCCATCGATAGTCTCGAAACCAGAAGTCTCCATTCCTAAGATGGTCCGGTACGTGTCCTTGAAGCTCGGCGCAGGCTTATCAAGGACAAGCTTCGTATCAGTCCACTTATGCGCACCGACAGGCCCACAGGTCCCCTCCTGCGTCACGCACTCGACCGAAGACCCGAAGCCTCGAGCGTGTCCTGAATTGGTTGAGATGGTCGACACAATCTCGCCATTCACGCTAACGCTCTGGTCATACTGGCCCGTCTCATCATTGTACGCGTCTAGCTTGCCGGAAACACCTCAAGTTTAGCAAACCTCACTTTCCCACTGTAGAGAAGGGCCGCATGGAGACTCACATCGCACGGTCACACTATCGCCCGCGTGGATCCCCACATTAGGAGCTTGGACTGGTTCTCCCTTCGGCTTCAGCGTGAATGCTCGCGTCCTCCATTCCACGCCTGGAATACTCTCGATCAAAGCCTGGATCAAATCGCCGCTGGTAGTGCCCATGCCGACCCAGAGGTTCAGAATTCCTGTGACGCAGCATGGTCTCTCAGGGACGGTGAGAGTGGATTCGGCTTCGCGGATCCAGCCGTCGTCGGGGACGGCGCCGCACCCGAAACAGGGACCATTGGCGGCGGATACAGCGGTGATGAAGGAGGGTATGCACAGGAGGATGGCGGCGCGAGGAGTGAGAAGGGTGGGGAACATTCTTGCGGTGGTTTGGATGGTTGGTGTGTCGGTCTGCGATCAGGACTCCAGACGATTGATGTAAGGTGAGCTTCGGGGAATGATGCCCAGCACGAAGGGACGATGGGCCCAAGGAACAAACTTAGGCGGAGTGGTCTGTATATGTTGCTGGAAGCAGTTTCGATCGCAGCGCATTGCCATCCAATAAATACCCAGGCGTTCCGCAGTGATCCGGTGATAATGAAGAACCAAACCCTCATCACCCTCTGGATGTAGGCGCAAGTGTTTGGACAAATTTGCGCAAGTAGAGCCTATCCACGATTTTTCCGCCCGCAAAGGGGTGGTACATGTCGCGATGTCCTGCCTGAGACGTTCATATTGCAATCTCCCGCGTCTCACTGCGAGGCCGACCATGTCAAGCTTTCGCAAGGAAGGCATGTGCCGCTCACATCAACCTTGAGCGTTATTAGGAGAAACTGGCGAGACGTAGCCCGTCTACTCTACACGTTGCTGGAGCCGGGCGTGACATGGTCGAAATGTATTCTATATAGTCCCCTGAGCAAACGGCACAGCATTCTGGCGCCGAACGCAAGAAAAATGTATCGCCTTACCTGCCGGGATAGTGAGCTCGAGCCCGCTCCCAGTCTCACCATGACGAGTACCGACCTGACCGACTTGTCCTCGGAGCGGCTTGTCGTGTGGTGAATCCAAAAGATGCAAGAGAACGGAGTTTGTGGTAGGATGGCCAGAGGTCCACGCATCCCACCTGTATCAGTCCATCTAGTCAGGGGAGAAGTCAAGCATATCGCTGATCATCAAGGAGTCTGGCGCGCCGTCCAAGCTCAGAATTCTGTTCCCGATGACCTTCTCGGATGAGGCAACGGTCTTATTAGCATTGTGTGGTGCCATCCGCATCTTGTGATGCAAAGCTGGCGCCGCTGCCGCAGGAGCGTTGTTGGCACCACTTCCACTGCCAATATCAGTGATTGGTGCCCCACCAGGCATCCTTCAACATGAGCCGAAGAGCTAAGCGGCGGTCGCGAGCGGTCATCAGGGTGATCTCTCGATCCATACTATGCGCTTCTGGCGACTTACTGTATAATGGTCATGTATTGTGATTGTGGGAAAATGACATATCCTCTGCAACAGACGAGACCTTGGGTGTGCATAACTATCCCAAGGCACATCCCGACGTCCCCTCTGCGACACTACGAGCGTGGAAAAGGCAAGGGTCATGAGCGCGCCCGTCTGATCATTGTGTACCTGAAAGAAGTCTTAACACTGATCCGCACCCTCCCGGACCGAAGCCGCGAGCTCTAACTACAGTTCGCCTGCCATTCTTCCACCTTTTCGCCGACCGGGACCCTCTTTCGACTGAATTTGCATCCGTTCTTGTCCACTTTGCATGGATTGCTCTGTACAACGTCACTCCAAGCGTCAGAATGACACCTTTGGCAGGCGTGTTGTAGAGGAAGCGGTAGGACTTACAGGAGCGCATGGTTGGTCCCGAAATCCTAATACGTTATACTCGTGATCGTTTGGGCGGCAGATTCCGTTTCCTGCCTGTTTTACGCATGTCTGATATGCACGGGATCAGTTACTCGGTTTGGATTGAGTGGTGGTTGTGGTTGAAACAGTCCCGGAGGAGGGGAAGACGAGGGAGACGTACACTTGCGATAGCCAAAGGGGCGAAAAGCGTAGCGAGGAGCGTTACTGCCTTCATCTTGCTTCCAATCTTTCTCGTCTGGATCTTCCAATGAGTGATGGAGGATCAGCAGTTGCAGGATGTGTAAAGTTATACCCGCACAGAAGTCGGTTGGCCCGGATCGGTGTCAGAGGGGACTGTCATCTCGCAAAGTTAGTCAGCTCTCGATGCAAGGTCTGCCAGATCTCTAAGACCAGCAAGAGCTTCAAGATACCGAGCAAATTGACTTGGCATCAAGAGATGCGGCTGATCCTGGCGCCCTGTCTAAAACATCCGCCACTACACACCCTGATTCCGAAGCAGCCGCTCGTAAAAATCGCAAACAGTGTCTCGTAGTCCCAAACCCTACCGTTCAGGCTCCAAGTGTATCCATGCGCAATACGGATTAGAGGGGTCTGAGAGCCCACAATCCTCCCAAGACTTTGCCAGGCTGCGCTACAGTACTGCGGCGCGTCTGAAGCTCCTCATCTCAACGATCATCAGATGTAGTAGACGATGCAAGTATCTCCTCTGTGCTACGCACGATTTAACCGAAATTCGTCAGGGAATCAAGCCGCTCGATGGTTGATGCGATCGACTGCTTGAGTGCTTGACGCCAGCGCTGACTTCTGGAGACAGGGTCGACCGCTCGATGATGTGGCTTAGTCGGACTGACTGCTCATCAACGCCGTCGAATGCCGCTCGAAACAGCCGCAGATCTCGGCACGATTGATGGCAAGCATTGTCTGCGAGCCTGACCTTGTTCACCGATTAGGCATTCGGTTGCAGATTGACAGGAAAATCGCACGATCATTCATCTCGAAAAGGACCTGGCATATTTCGGAGTTTCCTCTACAGCTTAGCCCTCCCAACACCATAAATCTGCGCCTCAGCAGGAACACTGTTGTTCCCTTCCCTCTTTGGATCAGAGTTCACGTCACCGATCCTCTTACCCACAACGTCCGGCGTAGGCTGTTCGTCAACGATGAGATTGAGCTTCGACTTCAGAGTCTCCGTCGCCTCCTTCTCAATGCGGTTGACTAGATCCGCACACGTTGGGATGTCCTCGATGATGCCGATGACTTGGCCTGCTGTCCAGACCTGCAGATCTGTCAGTAAGATTATTGAAGACAAAACGAGTCGATGGTACGTACGCCATAATCTGGGTCACCGTTCAGGAAGACTTGTCGCCCTCTTGCACCGCTCACGTAAGGTGCAACTTCTTCAAACTTGCCCGTCGTGCTCTCTCGCTCTACCTTCGTGGCTTGTTCTGTGACCTTGTTCTTGAATAATCGACTCGTGTTTTTCCATCTCCGTAGCACGAGCTCAGTATCCGTTTCCTTCGCCTTCACGATCGCCTCCTTGATATTATTATGTATCGGCGCCTCGATTGTGCACATGAATCTCGTCCCCATATTGATCCCTTCTGCGCCCAACGACAACGCAGCAGCCAGCCCTTGACCATCGGCGAACCCGCCAGAAGCGATAAATGGGACTCCTAGCGTCTGTCTGGCCCTCGAGAGCAGGATGAAGTTCGTGATGTCTGTCTCGCCCACGTGGCCGGCGCATTCGAAGCCGTCGATGGAGAGGAAGTCGACGCCGAGCTTGATGGCGCTCTGTGCGTGTCTGATGGTTGTGCACTTATGCAAGATGACAGCGGGAGGAGTAGCCTCCTTCAACATCTTGATAATTGGTCCAGGGCTGTTACCAGCAGTCTCTACGATCCTAATGCCCTCGTCGATAATGATCTGCGCGTAGGCCGGGTAGTCTGGAGGATTCATGCTCGGAAGCAGGGTGATGTTGACACCAAACGGCTTGTTGGTCATCTTCTTGCATCTTCTAATCTCTTTCCTGAGGTCCTCGGGCGTAGGTTGTGTAAGAGCGGTCAGGATACCGAGACCACCTGCGTTCGAGACGGCAGAGGCCATCTCTGCGTATCCTACCCACATCATGCCGCCCTGGACTACTGGGACTCGTATACCAAGCTTGCGGGTGAGCGCTGTATTGAAAGGCATGTTTGCGCTCTGATTTCTATGCGCTGCTCTATCTCTGCTCAGGGAGATTGCTAGCGGTTGCGATGGTCTATGAGGCTGGTTTGATGCGAATGAAGACTGGCAGAGCAAGAAGAATGAAAGGACTTTTGACTTACTGCTATAGTCGTCAAGGTAAGCGCTCTTCGGCTATAGGTCTATGTTCACCTTATCCTCATGACACCCCACGGGCCCTCAAAGTGTACATCCTCGGCAACAGGCTGGGCGGTAAGCTGTGGACAGGGTTTCACGGGCCGAGCATCCACTTGCGGTTAAGGTATACAAACCGGGGTCGGATTGGCGAGCATTATCATATGAGGTGTTTGTCTATACAAGTTGACTGCCCTGACGTTACTATACAAATCTCTGGGTCTTGTAAACCCCTCCAAGCAATGAATCTCTCCATGAGCGCTGTGGGCATAACAGGACGGCTGCACAGGTCTCGACGCATCTACGTCTCCCTCATCTGCTTCCGCTCCCCGTATCCTTGCCTCCGACGTAGCATGCTTTTCTTCATCGCAGTATCACAGCATTACAATAGGCCATCATAAACTCGTATGTCGTCCAATCGCCATGACTATTACCAATTCCAATGCTCCTGCATCGTATCCATCACTCCAGAAATCCCACCTATCACTTTGCTTCTGTAACATAGCACAAAATGCTCCCCACCGTCACCACCTCCGTACTCAACACCGCCTTCGACGCATTCGTGAACGGCGCACTTCCTGGTATCAATCCCGCATTATCCTTATACGCTCTGCACTCCACACTAGCAAGGTTCACATTGACGGCAACGCCACGATCGAAGATGAGTTCGGACGCTTGCGTGTTGTTGCCGAGTGAAGTAAGGACGTTGATCTCGCAAGGCGCTGGCTCGAGGACTGGAGTCTGGCCGAGGGGAGCAGCGTTGACGTTGATTGAGACGCCGTGGTACCTGGTGTCTCGCTTGTTTTGCAATGAAGTTGGGGCTGCGAAGGCCAAGGTTGCAAGTGCGATTGTGACGATGGTTTTGGTGATCATTTTGGTGTTGCTGGGAGTCGTGGTATTGATGGTCGTTGTCCAATGCAAATATAATGCTCAATCGTTCTTATTGGCAATGTGGTGAAGCTGATGGCTCAGACTGTGTGTCGTGAAGCTGTTATTGCGGTGCTACTGTATCTTGAATCTGGAAGGAGGTGTAGAGGAAACTTAGGAAAGTAGGTACGGCCAGAGTACTTATGCTCCAACCTGCCATCTCAAGATTCATGCCGGCTTCTTGCCTTAGACTCACAGAATGATGTTGGTACCCGTGGGCCCCAGCCTTTACCAGCGCAGACCTGAAAACATAGCGGATCCTCCGAATACAGGATACGTCAGAGCATGCAGCACCAAACCATCAGGATTCCAGTATGGCGGTAATGTAATTGGCTGGGGTCATACAGCAGCCCAGTGACTGTCTCCAGCAGACGGTCTATTACACCTTGGCAAGGCGGGTCGAAGAGGGAGGCCACGGTGTTGTGTTACGTCGTGAAGCGGAATATGTGTAGAAGGAGGTTGGTGATGTAAGAGGGTGAAAATCCGCTGGAGGTGTTTCAGCCATCGGGAGACTTCTATCTCGATTCATCAACCCCTCGAGCTTCACCACGACTACACGCACACCCATTCATACGAGCACACCTGCACGCATCTACCTTCCACTAATAACCTGCGGCCTCGGCATCAGTCGCGGAATCAGCGCACTCAACCATCCACCTCTATCCTCACGTTCCCTCCGCCTTCCACTCGCCATAGTACCACGAGCACGACTTATGCCTCGGACCTCTCCAGCAGTATTTGGCCGCCATTGTCCGTGAGATGCGCCCGGCCGTCTCTGAATCGGTGTAGCGTCCTGCCACGAAGTCTGCCACGACTGCCTAACGGACATAGACTGTGGCCCATCGCCACAACCTGACCCAGTATCCTGAACCCAGCGCCTCGCAGCACCTGAGCCCTGCCTCTGCGTGCTTAGCTCATGCTGATGTTGTTGGAGGTTGTTGGCAGTCAGAATATGCTGTCGCGAGCTCTGCCGACGGCCTGGACGCGGTTGGATGCCTGAACTGGTAGAGGGACAGCTGGTCGAACTTGTCGTTGGACGCTGTTGGGAGCTAGAAAGCGAGGTCGTTGCGTAGCTCTCTCCATCTCGGGAGCATGTGAAGTATCCTGTCTCCCAACCGCTGCTTCCGCGAACATGTCGGTGTCCCTGCATATTGACTTGCTGTCCTGATGCTCATTCCGCGAGAGTGTACGAGAGCCTTCCCTCAGTGCCAATGTATGGCGCCGGTGGGTTGCATCGAAGTGACTGGGCTTGAGCCGTGGTGAGTACTCTGTCCGCATGTGGACTTCACGAAGCTGCTGCCTCTGAGGCGTCATCGTCTGTCGACTGCAATCAGTGCCTTCACGCAAGTCTGCGATTCATCATTTGGTGGCTCAGGATCTTCATCACTGTGCGTGACGTATAAATTGCTCCTTGAGTGAGGAGACCTCTAAAGGCCATGTTGCTGGTCCCCAGGGGTAGATATGGAACGTATCGACAACCACGACGTATAAGTCACTACAATGCTTCGCCTTGAAGCAGTACTGCACAATGACAACAATAGAACGGCGAGGCCTCGGGAAAAGATTTATTCGTGCTACTCGTAGAGACAATGCACCTTTGCCTCAACATGCTGCCGTGGTATCACATGCTGAGGCCTTGCAATTCTGCGCAAATGGCTACACTCCAACGCCGCTTCGCTTGATGCCATGCTCCTGCGTCTAGATCCAGACTCTCGCTCCCTTTGATGCGCACAATGACTTGCCGAAATGCTTCATGTCGTCAGGTGATCACAGCGCCATCTCCAAAATATCAAACCACGTCCATCGTGTCAGAGAGCGTCGCACCTTGCACTGGTCCGTCACCGGGCCTCGTCTTCATCCTCCTCATCGACGTCGAGGGCTTCCGGGTGACTATATTGCATCAGTGCGCGTTCTCCGTTGGTAATACTGATGACTTACCCCAGAAGGTTTTTAATATTCTTCATCTCGTAATGCTTCTTGCGCATCTGTTCAAACTTCCTGTGCTTGGCCAGCTCCTCGCCTGTCATATTGGCTTCGTCTTCGCCGTGGTGCATGCCATCCTCGAGCGACTCGTCAGGCTTGCCAACAGTCACCCTCCTGTCTTCACTGTCCTGCCTCTCCAACGTCGGCTCCATCTCCGGCTCGCCAATGTCCAGTCCTGGAATATCGTCTTCCTTGGCTGTCTTCTTCTTGGACGTGGGACCACCACTCCCAGACTTCGCCATGTCTAGCTCATCGACTGCAATGCCTTGCGCGTTGATGCTCTCAATCTCCTCATCATCCTCGACTGGATCGGTCTGCCGCACGAATGGCGTCTTGGGCTCGTCGATCTTCATCTTCCCGCCCATCTGCCCTTCGTTCAACCACAGATTCGCCTCGTCCCACTTCAATTTCTGATTGGCCGGCTCGTCCTGCTCCGATGTCCCATCGGCGTTTGCGCTCTGGCCGGACTGCCGCCTCGAAATGGAGCCGCGTGGGTTGGAGCTGTTGCGGCGTTGGGGACCACCTGCGTTGAGCTCGGTGTTCATCTGCGTGATCTCCTTCTCGGAAAGCTCACGGGCCGGCATGCCAGGTCGCTCGGGCGTTGCTTGAGCTTGCGACGGTGGCTCGTGGAACGACGATGGTGCATGAGTTTGGGTGGGTGAGATGCGGACGTCGGGTGAGGTGTGCTGGTACGAGTTGGAGTTCTTCAGGATGCCCTTGGGTCGCTTCAACATATCCGCTGGCGGCGTGTGCTGAGCAGGTGCGGTTTGTGCCATGTTGTGTGTTGTGCTGATTGATGCTGTGCTAGCAGAAGGTTTGCTCGCGCTGGAACGTGGTCTCGTGCTCGTTCCACCGTGAATGCAGGTACGCTGGTCAGGCTCCACGCAGCTGGAGTCACCGATGCTGTACAAGCGCAGGCGTTGAGAAGGTGTATGTAAGTACCCGAATGTTTCCGTGGCTCGGGTGCTATTCACATGCAACAATGAGCCGGCGTTGGAGGGGCAGACGCTACCTGACTATGTGCCCGTGTGATGTACCTTCGTCCCCAATAATCTTTCCATGTTTCCATTCGACAGGGTTCATGCACGTCAAGCTGTTTGTCGGATGGCGTCATCACGCAGGCCCGTTCGCGCTTTCATGCATCGCCAAATCACCCATATTACACCGACGAGGTTTCACCCAGGCGGCTGAAGCTGGCAGAACTTGGTCTTGCATGCACAATCATCTTGCTCCATCTCAGCCCCATGACTATACTTCACAGCTGCTCAGTCGGACGAGAGTATCACATGACCAAGGTAGAGGTTTCATCTCTATTCATGGATTGGTTCTCAGGGACGGTCTTGCCGACATCAAATACCGCAGGCGAACAGTGCACTAGGAGGTACTCGATCACTACAACACCGCCGATATCTTCTGTCTCGCGATCCATCGTCCTGCCGCCGGCCATCCACCTCTCAACCCCTTCTCCGCAAACCCATTTTCTATGCTAGCAAAGGAAGGCATTCCCGTCTCCTCAACTCCGAATCGCGCAATGATGTCCTGGCCTCGAACCGACGTCAGATACTCCAGAAATCGCACAGTAGCCTCTGGTGGATCTGGTCTCGTGAGAGCATAGCAACTATTCATCAAGACATCATCACGTCTGCTCGGCTCCAAAAACACCGTCGTATTGTGAACCTTTCCATCTGCGACCTGACGCAGCAGTGTCGAGCGATCGATCAAAAGATATGCACCGGCCTTGTCCGCTTCGATGATAGCTTGCGCAGGAGTGTACTGAGTCGTTCTGTACCAATCCTGCTTACCATTATCCTCCTCAAAAGGTCTTAATCCCATCACCTCCCAAAGTGATCGCTCCTTCCACATCGTGGCTGAGAAATCTGCTCGGCCATGGAACAGCATCTGCTTCTCAGCAATCATCTGCAGAGCACGTCCTACCACGCTCGATGTAGCAATACCAGCAGGATCGGCCACAGGACCTGCAAGACAAAAGTGGTCATGGAATACACAGCCATGATTCACAGCCCATCCCTCGCCCTCAGCCACATTTTCTTGGTCGCGTTCGTAGGTGAGCGCTACATCGACGTAGTCATGCAAGAGTGCTAGCTGGGTGTTGCGGGAATGGTTGCAGACCCATGATATCGACCTGGCGGCTCCAGAGCGCCGAGAGAGGTAGTCTTCTGATAACGCCTTGAGGAGGCCTGTTGCGCCTACAGTACTGCTTCAATGCGCGCTAGAAAGTGGTATGATGTGATCTCTGCTTACCAGCACCACCATTACTGTCCCAGCATCAGCATTGAGGGGTGCCTGCATGTTTCGGGACACTATCAATACCCAATCCGCAGTTCTGTAGGTCCGTTTCCGTACACTTCCCTAGGCCTGCTATCGATGATGCCGTGCGAGATTATGGTAGTCGATCTATCTGGCATTCTGAGCAATTCAAATCCTTTCGCCGTCCCTTTGTGTCTATTGAAGCAGAGGGCGGTGTGCTTATAAGCTTGATTTTGAAGCTCTCGGCAAGTGAGGGGAATAGACGAACTCAGGGAAAATGCAAAGCCGCCGCTATACATGCATTGACGACATACATGTGTCAACAAAGAGGTGCATTCATTTTCGCATATGACATATATGTGCGGGCGACTTTCCGGACTCTATGCATTTCGAGAACCTCTTTGTCGGAATGGGATGATATCGCTTGGTCATGGCTCCAGCCGCTCACGGCTGGTTCTACCATAAACCGGTGAAAAATTCTCTTCAGTACAATACAAAGCTCAGCATATCGTGGTCAAGGGAGATTCATCCTCAAATCGATCGTCAAGGCAGTGTAGATGACGTCCTTGACCCGCTACCCAGTAGTGCCGCTACTAGAGATAGCGCTCCCTAAGAGGTCCGTTGAGCTCAGCTCGGTTTACCGAAATCGGGTACAGGTGATGCTCATCTCGGGGCATCATTGTCAGGCATACACCGAGGAGCTTCCGGCGTTGGTGGCTGTTGACGCATGATCTTGCGGGCAATGACAGCAACCTGCTGGGAAGCCGTATGGTGCATGTTGGTCCGTGAGATCAGAGATTGCCCGCGCCATGGTGATTGCACCTGGTCGTGACAGCGCTCTCCCCGGATGGCGCTCAAGCTCGAGCTGGCATGATCTGTCTCCCGCAGCACCAGCCCTCGCCAGCATGGAGCGCCCGACACAGACAATCCAGTACGTGGCCTGGTCGCATCGTCTTCTGTGCGTTCCATCCACCTCGTGAGGAGCAGATTCAGCTTCAACAGCTCTTCGCTGTCTACCTCTTCCGCGCATTGACATTTCGTCCAGCTCCGACCTTGATTCTGCCCCCAGCTCGCCCTCTGTCTCCCGTCAAAATGCTTGGCAAATAGTCCTCATCCATCAAACTCCTCTCCTTCTGTCTCTTCTCGGCATTACTCGCTCTCTCATACTCCTTCTGGTCTTCCGCCAAGATCAGATCATTACCCCATCCACCTTTTCCGCCACCTTCGATCCTCCCATTCGCAGAACCATGCACAGCTTTTGGTATGCTGTACCTATCACCTCGAGTGTTCCACTGCATGTTCTTCTTGAGATGCAACTTGAACTGGCCATTGGCATCAGTCGAACATGAGACTCTGGTCAAGGTCGGCTGGCCACATTTCGGACAGAATTGCTTGCTCATGTCCTTGGTGGTCTGGAAGCAGGCATGACATCTTAGCACAAATGTCTTTAGGTGCTTCACTCGTGTCATGGATGGTGACAACAAATTCAAATTGATCTGTAATATGACATTTTGCATGGCAAAATCTGTGGTGAGCACGCCAACCTGCATTGTCTTTGGCTCCGGAGTCTGCACAATTGATGCTCCCGAATCTTGCGCCTGACGCTTCTTGAGATTGGCAGGCGTAATCCAGCCATCCGAATCGGAGTCAGAGTCGTCTTGACTTGCCCCAGAGTTCTGTGCCGAGTCCACGAGACGCTGCTGAGTGTCCAAAGCAAACGTGTTCGTATCATTAACCTTCAAGTGTGTAGTCTGTTGTGCAAGCTCGACATCGTCTGAGTTAGTCTCTGCTACTTGGCCCTGCACGGTTGAGTTTCCTGCTTCTTTGGAGTCTGTGGCCGCTGCGGAAGCAATCGCACTCTCAGGCTTTTCATGACGGGCAGTCTCTTCAGCAGACTGCTCGCTGTGCTCGTTTGGAGTCTCGTTTTGGGCCTCGTCCGTGGGTTTGGAGGGTGGTGCACCATTCAGTCTTTTTTGACCAGGCACTTTTCGCAACCGCCAGTCGCTTCCGTTGCGCTCACACTCGATCTCGTAAGTCAGCGCAATGATTTGTACATCGGGCTTGCTGAGTACAGCCAGATCGCCTGTTTTCCTTGCGAAGTCCGTCACGAACTTTACGCTGGCCGCACTCGGTGTCCTTATCGTCAGGAACGGCTGCAGCGTCGTTTCCACTCGCGACCTTGTTGAGGCATCTCTGATCTCGGAAATGATGGCGGGCACAGTCACAAGTGTTTCGGCTTTGGCCAGGAGAGTCGACACTGGTGGCTCATTTTTGATGATTGCGCCGGTGTCGAGCACCAGAGTGTGTACCGGCTTCACGTCTTCCATAATTATCAACTAATCAACTGCAGATGATGGTTGTAATGGAGTCAACGTTGGATCGGCACAAATCCATTTATACAGAATTCGGTGCCAAGCCCGAGTTTGATTGGCTGCGGACCGTGGCATTTTCACATGCAAAACAGGACCGAGTAGTAACTTAAGGATTTGTAGACTAGCAGCGAGGCTGACTACAATTATATCGGCTGTTCATCGCCGCAGCCCAAGCTGTCATCATGGAAACATCCTGTCCCTTTGGCACTGCGATACTGTAAGTCGTACTCGCCGGTCACACATAACAATCTAGCGGGCCGATCTGTCATGGGCCGGAACGCCAGTACATCCCGGCGAACGGTCCGTCGAAAAGACTTCCCGTCTTCACCTGTACATGTATCAGCTGAGTTCCACTTCAGCAAATGCGAGCCCCCAAGTCCACTACTCCCGTGCTGCAACCGTACGCTGCGAGCCAGACTGCCGCACCTCGAAGAAGTAGCCGCATTAGCCTGGTCCGGGATGTGTTTCAGAGCGTTGCCACAGCTTGAAGGGTATCGGCGTGGTAAGTCACCCAATGGGTCCACTGCTAATCCAGCTCAATATGACATGGTCAACCAAGGAGAGCGCACCTCCGCATGGTGTGCTGAGAACGCAGGTGCCAAGCCGATCATACGTCGCTCGCTGGCAACCGCCTCACGATGCCATCGGCGAAGGCAACGAGGCGACGGACCTCAGAATCCCTGCTGGGCCCACAACCAGTCGATGATGATAACGGCTGTGTCCTTTGGTGACTGGGTTGTCGTGCGGCACGATCCCTAGCTCATATAGTTGACCCTCAGCTTCGCTCTCGCTGCCGGTCTTCACGCTGTAAACTCATCTCCAGATCGGCGAAGACGTCCACAGCACCTCTTTTGAACGCCCCGTTTCGCCCTTTGGGACCTCGAAAACCAGTCAGCTGTGATCGGCGCCCGCGGTGCTGTCGTTGGCCCAACAAGCGAACCACTCAGCGATCCTATCACAGCTTTACGCTGATTCGAAGTACAGCTCCGTGGATATTGGAACCCCTTGAGAAAATTTATATACGTTCTGGGTACGGCTGTTCGATTGAGCTGCGTCTCTTGGCTCTCATCATATGGTCCGCAATATCGATCACTCCACCGGCAGGCGTCAAAACGCACGAACGAAACCCACCACCATATTATGGATCTTCCCAGCCCCTCCGCCAGCAGTGTGCATTGCGTCACTCTGTTCAAAAAAACACCTATCGCCTAGCCGAGCAGCAGACACGTTTTGAAAAGCGATGTGCGAAGCTCATTTGCAGCACCGTGCCAAGTCTGCAGCACTCCTACCACCAGTCATGCATTGTGGACTGATCGACGATCTGCCACTAGTCCGCACCTTGTCTGATGCTTGCTATCTGATGGTCCGTCTTTTTTGGAATCAATCTGCCGTGGTAACCCTCCCACAGTCTCTCCTCAAATTGCGAGGCAAAAGACCATCGTTATCGTCGAGGCTCGGAGGGAGGCGCCTCACGCAATATTATTCCTGGCAGTCTCACTCGCAGACCGAATCACAGCATTGTCGGGGAGCAATTGCGCTGCACCCCGTCTCCCACGGAGGTATGGCGGCAGGGCCTGCTCTCGGCATCTATCTTTACACCGGACAATCCCGAAGAAATGTCCCGAGCCAGGATGAGCTTCCTTACCTACCTTGCACGGCCTCTACGCGAGCATTTTGAGGATGTCGCATGATGGATGAGTTGCCTGACAGCTCATTGAATTATTCTTGTGGATAATCATTCCCGTTCGGCAACCATCGGCACAATGCAGAGCCAGAAGTGCGGTACACGTATGGTAGTGACATGGGGAAATCCCTCTGGACGCTCCGAAACCTTGTCGACAGTGTACCCACGCCGCGCTCTATGCCCGCTGTGAGTGTAACAGCTCGTTGGACCAAGACCTCACCGGTCGGCCGCTCCGTGCCCGATGCACGTAGTGGATGGACACATGATGGTCGCTGGCAGTCTAGATGAAATTGCACGTCATCCAGGCATGAGCAGGTAGGGTTGAACATGATCAATCAAAACATGCGCTCTTCGAGAGCTCGTGGTCTTCGAGCTTTTATCATCAATTCGTCCCCGTACCAGCTGGTGTCAAGAAGATTAGGAGGCTTCTTTCAAGGTCATTAGGTCATGCGGTTGCAGTATGGCGGTAGGTAATGTACTTTAGAGCACGGTCGCGTGTGCTAACAAGGACAGCCCGAGTACTACTTCTCAATCGCAGACATGTATGTTCACCAAGCAGCGCGAACAAGAGTCGCCCCGAGCCCGCATCATGGTGCGTGGATGCCGCCAAAGGCTCGCGGGGCCAACAGAAGGGCCTGTAGCAACTGGTTCAAACATACAGATCAAGGAACACAACCGACAGCAGAAGTGCCCGAGGCCGTCACATCGCACCAATTTGCCTGCTACTCGGTCTACCACGACCATGGCATCTTCTACACAGTCCATTATGATGCCACGAGCAACAAGGTTGGAGACGGTATCGATGCTACGGCCACTCGTGGCAATACAAGGGATAGCTCCGACGATTCGAGCGGCTCTACCGTGGACGAGGAGGAAGATCATGACGACTGGTCAACCATCAGTTTCAACTGGGCTGACCAGCGACGAAAGCTCTCATACGCCGGCCAAAGGCAGCCATTCCAAAGACTTCCTCTGCGACGACACGATCAGATCTGGGCAGACCAACTCCTTCCCGATCGCTACCAAGCGTCGCAAGACCGCTATACTCAGGAGGTTGGTTCTGGTGGGATGGTCGGAGATCTGCCCTTACTCATCGGACTCGTCGCGTTCGCGATGCCCGCGACCTTTGTGCCAGGCTATCTCGGAATCAATCTCGGAAACACCTTCTCTGCTCCTCAAAACTTCCCGCGTGGCTGTGGCTGTAAGCAGATTCACTCGCCAGCACATTTTTTTTGTCCTTGCTGATTCTCCCCTGTAGGGCAAGACTGGCGCGGCGTCGTGGTGACCGTATACTATGATCCTCAACGGACGAGCAGAGAAGAGCTCGAGAGGTACCAGCGTGGGGAGCTCGGGGCTATCTTTCCATGATGAGCGTGAACGTGCAACCAGGGTTGGGAGGACTCGGGGGAGACCAGCATAGCATTACGCATGACGACTGTATGACTCAACACGTCCAACGCCACTTTCGCTGCCCCATCCGTAGGCGCAGCCACCACTCATGCTCCCATATCCCCGACAATCTACCCCCATGCCACCCGCAGCCGATCATCCCCATCCCTCCATCCAACCCCTCCTCCCCTCCCCACCACCCTCCTACCCAACAAGCACCCAACCGTCCAACTCTGCCGTCCTCCCCCCAAAAACGAACCTCGTGATCGTTTTCCACGCCCCTTGCTCCACCATCCCACCCTGCGGTCCCGCAAAAACGACCAGCGACCTCCCATCTTTTCACGAGGATTTTCACCACGACTACCGAGCGGAGTGGCAGAGACGTAGTCATGACCATAGCTCGCTCCCATCACTGAGAGCAGACATCCTCTTCTTCTTCTTCTCCGGTTCGACGACAGGTCGCAGGAACGTGTCTGGTCTCTCAGGGCGCGGGGCCCCGATGCCACAGTGGGCGTCGCGCCGGGGCGAACACGCTGCGGGTCTGCGATGATCCGCGAGCCCTCTGGTAGGTGAGCCGTGGGGTGGCGACGACTGTTGGTGGTGGTGGTGGTGGTGGTGGCCGCGGTCGTGGTCGTGGCCAGGCTATTGTACATTCATGTCCACACGGTCAATAGCAGGATGAAAGGGTACGAAGGTCAGTGCGTGGTGGCCACAAGGCGGTCACCTACACGTGCGAGGAATGTGCCGCTTGGCATGGGTGTCCTTGAGGAATGTGCCTCTGGGCTCGGGTGTGAGAAGTTTTCCGGCGTCAGTCACAATTGGAAGGACATCAGAACGAATGGTCAGGTTGAGAACGAATGGGCGGTAAAGGCCGACACAATTACAGGATGCCATCAATGTGTGTGCTGACAACATCTTCCTACAGCAAGCCGTTCTGTCTTCCATCTCCGTTGCTCTTCGCCCGATCCATTCACAGGTCATGGGTGCACAGGCTAAAATATGTCGAATAGCACGCGCAACCAGTGGCGTATCTGCCCAGCTTATTCACGTCGTGTTGAGGACTGCAGTAACCACCAACCATAACCACATCGCGGACTGCCGCAAGATCCCGAAACGCCGTCGCTATAGCATGAATTTTCGATCGTCGATTAAAAGCGCCTACCGCAAGTAATGGCACAGCAGCCACGGGTGAATCGTATCGTAGCACGTCGTCAATTCATACAGTCGTAGGCCGAGGCAGGATCGGGAATGGACCTCTACCATGGCCGCATCGCGTTAACGCACTACGGCTCGAGTCAGTACAGGTGCATAAGCAGGATGATAGGCATCGACATACGATATCGGCGTCGCGCATCCTCTCAGCTTGCTCGGGCGTAAGCTTGGCATGGCCAGCGGTCGCCGGAGTGCTAGTCCCGGACGACACTGGCGAATGTGTCTTGACGAAGCCCTGCCACATATTGCCGAAGAAGCCATTCGATCCCGGCCTCGAAAGCGGTGGTCGCTGGAGGCGCGGCTGGCCGGTGACTCCAGTCTCGGCGGTCTGCGGTTGCTGTTGCTGTTGTTGCTGCTGTTGCTGCTGCTGCTGCTGCTGCAGCTTACCCATTGCCTGCTTCAAGGCTGCGGCATGCTCTTGCTCTTTGCGCTTGGCCTCATCAGCCTTGAGGCGCTCCTCGCAGTAGGTGGGCGGGAAGAGGTCGGCTGGGAACATGTTGTGTTGTCTGACTAATGCGCGGGGTGTTGCTGATTGCTGGGTGTTCGGTGTGTGCGACGGGAGAGGCAGAAGGGCCTCTGATATGTCGCGCGAGCCAACAGCTCAGCCTGCGACCGTCTGTCGAGCAGCAGTCACGCTTGCTGTGACGTGTGCAGGGTGTCTTTCTTTTTCGTGCGTCGAACGGTTCGTACGGAGGATATCCGACGAGCTTCCTTGTATGCGCGAAGCCTTCACGGATAGCTAGCGGATATGGGTTGGCGAGATATCTCCTGCAGTGCGAGCGAGGGTCGAGAAGCGAGAGAGGGTGGCGATGATGCGCAGGTGGTGTAGGCGAAGGTACGGGTGCAGGATGTTGAGGAAGTAGTAGAGAGAAGGTAGTAGTAGGAGCCACTACTGCTTCTTGTTATGCGCCTTCGACTTTCTCTATCGGTGAGAACAGGCCAAGTGCGACAGGAAACCGGGGGCAAGCACATCTGAGACTCCCCACACGCACGCGGTGGTGGTGCGTGCCCTAAACTTCTGCCAAGCTGCCACTAGCCGCCAAGGCCCGTTCTGGAATTGGAAGCTTTCACCTTCGCTCTCTTCTTGCTTGGAAATAATAATAATAAATGCCGAGTCCTTGATACGGTACATGTAGGTAACCTGAAGGGGGAGGGATCTGGTCGCGACCGGCGACACCCCACCACCGAGTCTCGGAACGGCCTGAGGATCGATCGGAAGATTCGTGTCGACACTCCTTCGACGTGATGACCATCAAAGCACCGCACCGGCCAGTGGCTTCCCTCGCGACCGACTACCACATTGAGAACCCGCTATACCCTCGGTCGTGACATCTCGACCCCCCCGCGGATCCCACGGCCCGCGAAGCCAAGATCGCTCGGCTTTGAGATATCGCTTCGAGCAGCGATCAAAGGACATGGAAATCCTTGACCATCGCCACCTGTGACCTGATTGGTTGGCGCTTTGAAGTCTGCCGGGCCGTCGTCAAATTTGATCATTATTATTATTCCATGTGTGCCTGTGGTCGAACTGCTGTGCCGCTTTTGGAGGTGTTGTAGCCAAGAGCTGCCCCTCACCGAGTACACCGGCGCGTGAACTTTCATGATGAGCAGCATCGTGTCCAGCTCAACGAAATGTCGTGGGATTCCCCGGCATGTTGTCCAGGTAGGGAGATTGAGCTTCCGTGCCTATGTAGACGACGGCACGGGTGCAAGAGAGATTTGAACATTACTGGCTGCAGTATGTAGGTCTTCGATAATACAATCTTCGTGTCAGCATGCCGCACTAGGGCAGCATCATTCTCATGGTCTCGGTAGGTAGTCCCCCCAGCCAGCAGTGTAGAGAATGACGAGAGGGCGGCGACACTACCCTGCCCTCGTGTGCCCTCGTGTGCCCTCGTGTTCCCAGGACATCCTTCTCCAGCGCCGAGCACCGCTCGAGCACCTGATGAAAGACCAGCGGACCGCGGAAGCAATCAAAAATTACGCCGCTGAGGCCCCCGAAGGAGACTCATACCTTTCCCATGCCGCGCCGTGCAATGCAGATGGGCAAGGCAGAAGCAAGGTATTCGTGAGCACCCGCTTCGCAACAAGGCTGAGGGCGGTTAGCTAAAGTGTCGAAAGGGTGGGGGCTCATGGGGACAATCTTACTAAGTATGTCGGAGAGAAGAACTTCGTTGGGATCTGAGCTGTGGAAATCTCTGTGCTCGCGCAACAAGCGCTAAGGGCGGAAATATGTGAGGCCGATGACGCCGGGGCGCTAATGCATGTACCTCGGGGTATATCTCTCCGCTGCAGGTGCGCGGTCGCAGGTCTATACATGTACTGTCATCAGGCTTGTTGGAAGATGGCAAAATGTAGATTCGATATCTGTGTCGCTTTGCAGTTGCTGCCTAGATACCTGCCCACGAAATGATACGCGCTGTGCCCATACCTCATTCTGTCGTATGACTAAACACCCTGACTCTCGTATGCACGCCATGTAGTCTTCTCCATAGTCAGACGGGAGGGATTGTCCTCCAGTCCATTTGCCGCCGATCATCTTGCTTGCTAAACCTGCAGGTCTCTTGCTTTGCAACCCTCCGCCATCCCGTAAGGCAGCCTGCCGCGAGTAAGATCGGCATCATCATCAATCTCATCCTCACAGTCGTTTCCATCGTTACCACAGCCATGACCAAATCCTCACAGCCCCCATCTCAATCGACCCCTGCTCCCAGAAGACCCATCGCATCTCGCCACTCGCTGGCGCAAGATACACGCCACACCTAGTGCCCCCACATCAAGAATCCCCTCTCAATCAACATAATTGACCAACCGCTCCGGCACCACAATGCAAGTCTCCTCGCCACCACCCATGACCACCGCAATGGCCCCCACAATCACAGACACAATACACAACAGCATCGCCGCGCGCGAGAAGAACACCCTCCTGCGCTCAATCTTCAGCAGAGCTTCCAGCTTCACGCACTGCAGCCTCAACTCGCTGTTGTCGTCGTCGAGGGCCCCGAGTTCCGCTTGAAAAGCTTCGAGGGCCCCGAGTTCCGCTTGAAAAGCTTCGAGGTCCTGGATCCGCTCTTCGAGATGGTGACGGGCGGGTGCATCGTGCGGAGGCGTGGCCGCGAGTGCTTGCTGGAGTTGCTGGAGGCGCGTCTCGCGAGGGCTCAATGCTTCGCCCGCGTCGGTGACCGAGTCGCGTCGGCCTCCATCCGGTGGGTCTTGTTGTTCTTTGTCGGCCATTCTGACGTGGTAGCACGTAGGAGTTTTAATGACGCCGGGACTCAAGTTCGACAGGGTTGGGAAAGCGCGAAGATACATGTGTATCGGTCGGCGCAGTCACATGCAAGCTTGGTTCGGGATATGGCTGCCGTGCCAAGTTTCCCGCCCTTGCCGAACAACCATCTATCTCGGACGTGGTTGACGCGTAACTCTGCTGTCTGCCCCACCTGCCAACCGCAAAGATGATACATGTAATGTATCACATTCGAGGCTCATAGAACCCTAACGATATTGCAAATCAGCCTCAGAACAGGAACGATTTTTCGTGACAAGTGCCATTGTGGCCTTGAGAAACATTTTCGAATATACAATCGCTGCATAGGTATCTGAGCTCAGCCGTGTCTCTGCGCCCACGTCCCGTCAACACCGTCATTATCATGAACACACCATGCTCTGTACTCAGTGTACCTGTCCCTCGTGGTCATTCCAGACTCCTGTCTAGCGCAAAATTGAGCGCTGTCGTGCACGAAGTCCTCACCAAAGCATGAACAAGAATTGAAAGAGCCTCAGGTCTCAGCAGAGTAGTAAGAGGTCATGCCCGAACTGCTCTGCTGCTCGATGTCCGTACGTGACCTAATCACCGGGTGCGCCTTCAGCGGGTGACATCCAGTCGGCGATGATGTCAGGTGATCCGCCGAACCATCGGCGTGCTGTGTTGTGATAGCACTGCTTCTGCGCGATGCCTTCTCCACTGGCCGTGCGATTGAATTGAGATACTCTGCGAAGCGATCCTGGGCAGACGCGTCGGATGCAAGCGTGCTTGCAAGCTCGGAACCTGCCTCTGGCGGAGACCAATTTCCGGCGTCCAGTAACGATGACTCCTAGAATACCGTACCGTCCGAGAGGATCATGATCGGTGGCTCCTTGGTGTTTGGACGTGATACTTCCGCAATCTCTCGACCACCCTTCCACGTGCCAGCCTCCAGCATTTGTGCAAGAGTGAGCTTATCACTGCCGCGCAGGTTCAGCTGCTCGTTAACCTCCACGAGCAGCATGTCTAGGAAGCCGACCGTCAGAGCGCGCCACTCCACGATCACATCGTCGTCTGCCGTGAAGAGCGGCACAACCTCAACATTCGGCTGACCTTGCCGCTGCGCGTTGCGTTGATACTGATCGAGCCCTCTCTGAGCATCATCGGGGTTCAACGTGAGCAAACCCGTGTCGACAAGCAAACCGCCATTCCTGTACTCCGGTAAGCCTGTCATCAACTCCACACCGACAAAGTGCACGTTCGCCAGCTTCTGCATAGGCACCATAAGCGAGTATGTGAGCCACTGCGTAAGCTTGTGAAAAGGGACAATGTTCTCCCAGGGCTGGTTCGAAGGCATGGATTGGCATGGCCAAGCGTCACCCAAAGGTGTGTCGTCGATCTTGGTCCGTGTGGATGGCCAAATTGTCGACAGGCCGTCCATCAATGTATCCCACAAGGTCGGCAGCAGGATGATCGGCACAGCGGCCACATGTGTGGATGGATGTGCAAGCAAATAGTCAAGCATGTCACCAGGCCTGCCTTGCTTGCCGAAGATGTCCTGGTTCTGGAGCGCTTCCGCCAGCCGAATGAGCAAGTTTGTGCGACCTTCCAGGCCATCGATGGGGTTCTCCTCCGTGACTTGTAGGCCCTTAGCCATCTTGTTGGTAGTGAGCTTCTTCAATCCACCCTTGTCGACTTGACATGGCTGTTCTGGATCGCTCGAGAACAGCCCAGTCTTAAACATCTCCAGACTAGCCACTGCCAGACCCTCGCTGCGCCTGAAGACTTTTCCGCTTTCTTTCGACTTGTACTGCCACTTCATGCCGGCCCCCGCGTCCAGCAGAACTGAGACCAAGAACAAGTCTATCAGCCGCCTCGTCCGCTCTTGTGCATCGACGGTGCTTGGCCATGTCGCCATCAACTGATCCACCCTGGGCCTGCCGCCGGCCTCGAAATGCTGCCATCGTCCGTGTGGTGGGATGGAAGCGTAGTCGGGAGCAAAGTCGCGCTGTTGGCAAAAGTCAATAAATGATCTTGGCACTTGACCGTTGCGCGGATTGCCGGGACGTACCTTGATCATCATGACTACATAGTTCGCCGTTTCCGAGAACTTCGACATGTCCACGGTGAAGTGGCGGAGCTGGTTCTTCTTGGCTTTCTCCAGCACCAATGCACTGCGCTCGCGGACGGCATAGATGCTTCGCAGATAGGCAGCGGGCGCGACATTTGGGTCGGGCGCCCTTGGCAGCGGAATGTCGGGCATGCTGGCGTTCTGTGCGGGATTCATGTTTGCGCGCTTGACTGCCAGTGAGTGGGATCTGTAGTCGCCGTTGAGCGATTGAGCGTCGCTGTTGCGGCTCGAAGCCTTGGTCTTGCGCGAGAAGAGCCGCATCCTGCAGGCGAAGGTTGCTTGCCCGACGCAGCTATCCGTTGGGTCGGCCGTCCGTGCTCTGTCGCCTCTGTGGTTGGTGCAGCGGCTAGTCAAGCGCGGGGCGGATGCTTCCTATAATCGTGGAGGACATGCTTGACTTCAGTTAATCGAGGATTGATTGTTGAAGTTGCCCACGGTCACACATGGTCGCGGTGGTAAGCAGTCACACGAGAGGCCTTGGGAAGGTGCGAGGTAACATTAGAATAATAATGAATGCGGGACACTTTCGATTGCAGGGTTGGCACGGACTGACAGCAATGGCGACGGCAGCTAATTCTGCAGGAACCCGCGCCAGCGCAGGGCCGGAGGCACGAGCCTAGTGTCGGCAGTGTCCCGTTCAGTAGTATCTTCACGTGCTCGCAACGATGGGGAGCTGTTGACATGCCACGCCAACCACAGTGGTGCCCGAGGTCGACGTGGACTTGAGTACCACCTTCACACTGATGGGCAGATCTAGTGGATGCTCGGAGGTGCTGCTGTCCCTCACACCTGCCAAACCGACTGATCCGGCATCCTCGCGCTCATTCCGGTGGACGCGGCGAGATGGCCTATCTCTATCATCGGTTAGAGGCCCGGCAGCGTCCTCCGCTCCAACCGCGTCGTCCCGATCAGACCACTTCCTCCGCACGAGCTAATGGCCTACTTGGCGTCGCGGAGCAAAGGAGAGGACCAGTCCTTCTCATCATCCGCATTGATTAATTTGATCCGGCATGTCGCACGATATTCGAGCAGCTTCATCACAGTTTCACAAGCCGTGTTGACGAGTGCTATTTCACTCACAGACGGTCAAGGCAACCCATCGCATATTTGACCAGAGCGAGCCATCTGAAGCCGATATACTTGAAGTACTCATCTAACCCTCGTAAGTGAGTCCAGGGCCCTCAAACTTAGATTTGAAAGTCAGAAAGTCAGGGCCCTTCTACAGTACTACTATGATCGCCGTCCAGGCGTTCGACTGAGGCACGGGCCCTGGTGCCATCACCACGCACTTGGCGCGCCTTAAATAAATACTTGGAACGCGCCTAGACGACGAGAGCTCCAGAACAAGGCGGTGCTGCGCACACTGCAGATGTTCAATTTCAAGTCACAGCCCTCCAATTCATGAGCCATAGCAGGTATGAAGGCATCACATCACATAGCTGATCGCAGGTCGAGTCGCCTGGAAAGTGTCAGAGATGCCTTCACTGATTAGATGGTGTAGAGTGATATCCTTGGCTAATATTCGTTACAAGTCTTGAGCGCTGTCCAACGTGATGGTGGAGTCCATCAGAAAGACCAGAAAGTATCTCACATACGGCAATTCGTCGTGAGCCTTTGTCTGATGATGGCTCACGGCGACTTGATTGGCGTCCAGCTCCTTATAGATCACGAGCACGAGTCTGGCGACGAGCCTGCACTCTGCCTTGACAGACTTCCACGACTGAAACTTGCTGCCGCTACCATCAGCAACGTCTGTCAAACAGCTCTTGGTCATTCTTCGAACTCAACAGCTACCTATAAACAGCAATCCGATTGGCCTTACACAAGGGTCGATGGAATCAGACAAGCAAATGCATGGCTTTTTGGATCATGCGAAGCGGCCTGAGACTCGACAAAGGCTCTGAGACACTTGCGAAACGTGACTGGACACAAAGGACCCCCGTAACGACATAGAGTTTATGCGACAACGCTGGTGAATTTTTGACGGCGCGCTCCTGATACACGACCGGTCTTATTCTCTTCTGGTTTTTGCCAGTACGCCAACGTCCTAATGGGCGGCAAATTGGGGAAGAAGTTAGATGGCCACGCAGGAATCGGAATCTCAGCAGTCTTGCCCCAAGGTGGCGTGGGGAGATCGTCCTTCATGGTGGGAGCAGCATAGCCCGCTGGTGGCGTCTTAACAGTGACGGTTGTAACAGCATACGCCTCTGCATTCGAGCCTTGTTTCAAACAAAACTGCTCATCCGCATCGGTATTGTTCGTCCACGCCGACCGACACGAATACGATTGTGTGTCTCCACTCTCAGTCCACATGGCGAAGTCATTGATGGTGATATCAGTGCATGGCGCACCATCGGCACAGAGCACTCGAATCGGGCCCCGTGCGGCTCCTTTAGCCTCCGTTCCGGTCCAGTTGGAGATGGTGATATCGGAGAGCTGGACGCCGTCGCCATGGACACCGTCCATGGACGACCAGTATTGATCGATATCGAGACTGTACGAATTCCCGTGACCGATGAAGTTCTCCAGGACGACGTCTTTTACGCTTCCGGACCCGCCGTTGGACTTGATCATGTACATATAGTTGGAGGACCAAGTGTAGATGTTGCGGTAGGTGATGGCCGAGATCTTGACGTCGGCGCCTAGCGATCCCATGGCACAGCCACCTGACCAGTTGCAGTAGATTTGCTCGACAAGGATGTTTGAAGACGGGGACTTCACCGTCACACATTCGTCCTGTGGCAGGCTGTTAGTAGACGTGTTCAGGTTGCAAGAGTCGGTGCTTCAGCTCACCTTGTTCGTGACCATAATGTCATGCAGCCACACATTCGTGCTCCATACATCAATCCCATCAAGACCCCCCCCGTTGCCGCCCCGAATAAGCATATTGTAGACCTCACCGCTGTCGCAAGTATCTACGACGAAATGAAACGACGGCGCATCAACCAAAATGATGTCGTGGACGGAGAAATGGCCAACTTCATAGAAGCGCAGGATCCGTGGACCGTCAATCGAGCCGTCCTTGTGGAACTCATATCCGTAGCCCTGGACGGTACCTTTCCCAGTCGACGAAAAAAGCTCAAAGTCGGTCGAATGTCTGATGTAGATCATATTGCCGATATCGCTACCAGTGCGATAAATCGTCCCGTCGAGCTGGAGAGCCCATGCCGAGCCACCTGAAAGCGTGACCCAAGTGGAAAGAGCGTAGTCGCCGGACGGGATGACTACCACGCCGCCTGATTTGCAGGCCTCAAAGGCATCACTGATGGCGCTCGAGATGTCGGTCTTTCCATCCGCGACAGCGCCGTAGGAGGTGATGTCACAGACTTTGATGGCGTTCTTGTCTGCTATCGAGGTCAGAGGGCCAACGAGCCCAGCGAGCTCGGCGGACTGGGCTGCAACCAGCGCAGCGGTGCCCGAGATGGCGATAAGGATACTGGAGAGCATCATGGTCTATCAAGGCCGGCTTGATGTTGTTTTGCTTGCGACCGCTTTCCCTTTGAACGAGCGACTTGGAAGTAAAAATCGTGTTGATGCAAAGGTGCACCGAGAAGCAGAAGAACAAGAATAAGAGAAGATGAAGAGCCCGAGAGGGTGGAGGTGAAAGCCGGTCGTCTCCTGCCATAGGCATTAGCTGCGCGATCAAGGATTCGGTACTGCTTCACCACTCTAGCTTAGAGCTAGGTCTTTCCTGATGATGAAACCACGAGTCGCATGAGGACGATAATAGCTGCAGTACGTAGATCATTAGTCAGACGGCTGAAGACGCTTGCTCAGCCAGAGACATTTTTCTCTGTCACGAGGCCAGCTTGTTTCCCTCGCGCCAGCTGAATATTACACGCATTTGCTTCGTCTCACTGGTGCTCAGTATCATTGTGGTGGAGTGGGCAGGACTCAGGTTCTAGTTCACAAAAAATGAGATGGAGCAGGGGTTGATCGCCACCGGGATTCTGATCAAGCAATATTGGCACACTGTCTGTGCGACATCGCGTACCGGCGCTTGGGTGTGAAGCATCGGGTGGTTTGACAATGTGGCTGGTGTTTGTTCAACCGTGATGCTGCAGAAGCTGGGCGCAAAGAGTCCAAGATTGAAGTGCAGCCTATTACTGTCGGAAATACCATGTCTCGGGACTCTCGCCTGTTTCGATGTGACTATGAGGTCAAGGAGATGATGATTGCCCGTGTCCTTCAGGCAGTCTGATGAGTCTCATGCAGTAGCTTTATTCCTGAATGTTGAGCCAGTTCAGGCTCTGAAAAAATCTCATTTCGGCTGTCAGCTAAACTGGTAGTGGACTTGCCAAATTCCACATAACACAGATATAACACGTTTTGAAGAGGTAAAGAAGAGGGGGATCTCGAACAAACGTGTAAACGGTAACCATATCACCCCAGACGTGTTGGCCGTCGGCGAAACTCCATCGCTGCAGAAGGGAAATGTGATGCGCTCTTGCTGGCTGCGCATCAGGGCAGATCATGCGCAATTGGGGACCACTAATTGTCGTCACCAGCGAATGCTCCTCTCGTCCGCTGAGGACCCAGATGTCTGCGTACCGCTCCGAGGATCGATCCTTACGACATCCGGAGCAAGATTGAGGCTGATAGCGCACCAGCCTCTGCGAATCGAGTTCTGAGGGCCGCTTAGCAGGTTTTGTAGGATTGAACATCGTCGTCTGCGCGCTATGGCACGTCGAGAATAGGGTCTCAGCAGTCAGAAGCCACCTTGCATTCCATAGGGTCCCAGATTGACCACAACAGCTAAGGCCTGCGGCGTGAAATTGGTCTGCTACGTGGCCCTTCGAGAAGTAAGAAAGAGAATGTCGCCCTGATATGAAACGCACCGAACCACTGTATCAGGCGTAATGCGCGATTAACTACGGACGTGAGGTTGTTCTTGAAATCGTGGTAGGCGACCAAAATGCCATGACAAAACGCCACAGCGGATCATCGCTGACCGCGCCTTCATCGTGAGGATCTCCAGACGGTTTTTGCGATTCCTTGATGCGGAGAAGAGGAGAGATTGGAAGCTGAAGATAGATTTCGTCGAGCGTCCCGACGCACGAGCCAGCAAGCAAATGGTGGCGCCTTGATTGGCTGGTTAAGCGAGTGTTGCCGACCGAGGTGACATGGAACAACCCGCGAGTGCATCACCACTGTCGAACTCATTGTCCTCCGACTTGCCATCCCATCTCCGCTCCCCAGACCTCCTCCAATACCGCCACAATGATTCCTCAGAGAGCAGCGCAGCAGGCACTGCGGCGGAGTACGACATCACGAGGGGAAGAGACAAGCCCGAGCTAACGAGCGAACAGTCACCCTCCAGCAGCCAGCATACAGATATATTGCGCCAGCAGCCATTGCAGCCATACAGAATGCTTTCGCCAGCCAGAAGAGGTCCGCAGCTACATATACTTTCTCGGTCTTCTTTCGTCCCGCTAACTCAGACGACGACACAGACTAGCAGCAACCACGACTGTCCCCGAGCACGAAGCCCGCAACCAAATCCTCGCCAAACAGCGCCTCAATCGCCCCGTCGCTCCCCACCTCGCCATCTACCGCCCCCAAATCACCTGGTACCTCTCTGGCCTCAACCGCATCACAGGCGTCGCGCTCTCCGGCGGCTTCTACCTCTTCGGCTTGGCATACCTCGCCGCTCCATACCTCGGTTGGCACCTCGAGTCGCAAGTATTGGCTGCCAGTTTCGCGGCGTGGCCGGTATTTTTGCAAGCAGCGACGAAGTTCATTGTGTCGTGGCCGTTCACGTTTCACTGTTTCAACGGATTGAGGCATTTGACTTGGGATACTGCGAGCATGATTACGAACAAGCAGGTCAATCAGACTGGGTGGACTGTTGTCGGTTTGAGCGTGGTTAGTGCGCTTGTGTTGGCCTTCTTGTAGGTTGAGATGTGGATGTTGGAAGAGATGGAGCGGCTAAAGAATTGACATCATAGCATCTACGTGGTGTGATAAATACAATATGGGTTATTCATGGCGCCTAACATTCGTCGTTCTGAAAGCAACAATCAAAGGATCGCCGTACCTGGAGACTGTAGTCGCTCGAAAGCGAGAACACAAACATCCCGACGAAGTCCGCTTATCTCCGCCGCAACTTTGCAGAGTAAGGTACCTAGCAATGCCTCCCCTTGACGAACCTACGGATTCAGTCCCAGGATCTATTCAATACGCAAATCGCCGTCATCACTGCCACCAGCCCTGTGCAGCAAATCTTGAGTTCCACCAACTCTGGCGGTTGTAGCCCTCTCGGTTACTATCTCTGACGCGGATTTTACCATCCCGCCAAGCACAAGGCCAGCTCTCAATGCCCTCAAGCCTATCGTTCTCTTTATCACCAGTCGGTAGCGCACTGCACATATACAGCACTTTCCGCCTGGTTACCCAGCACTTCCATAGCGTGACAGGCTGGACCGCGGTACAGAATTTGCTGGTAGGTCATCGCCGGCGGTTGCGCGGTAATACATGGCGCAGACGGAGAAGAACCCGGCGAGGATGTTGGAGGCCGAGGCCGCGTGGCCTTAACGCAGTCTGCGAAAAGAATTTCATCACGGGTTGGTGGATGGGGGCAGGGCTTTCTTCGTTGTCGGTAGTGAAGATTGGCGGCGTTGATGAATGGCTTAGAAGGTTGCTACGGCGCAGTCTAGGCGGAATATGGTAGATCTCTTGTTAGAGACGTGGTAGTCGACTTATTGTTAGTAGATTGTGGAAGCAGAGAACGTAGACTGGATAATATTAGTTGGCAGGTTGATATTTTATCATTAGCGTAGTGGCTAGACATTGATTTTCAAGAGAAGTATATACCTCCACATACACGCTATGGACACGATATAATGTGCCTTCTTGCAATGCCCGGGAAGATCAGTACCTACCAAGTCAGTTGCCACTCATCGTTAATTGAAAGCACTTTGACGTTAACCCAAACCCTAACCCCACCTCCACGTCCTCGCATTAAATCAGCGAACCAACGACTGACAATTGGGGTTTGTGCAGGAATTGTTGTAGGGCTCTTCTGTGTACAAGCGTGATAAGCGACAGGCGGTGAAAGAATATCACTCGGGTGCGCGAATCGCCTCCAATAAATAGCCTGAAGCAAGAAACTACATTCAGCGTCTATCACGGTCACAAGAGCACGTGCAGCAGTCGATGGAGCATGATCTTTTCCAAACTTTCCGTCTGGAGACCCACCGTGGCTTGGTTCCTGTTCGCCATAATGCCAGTTTGGCGGGCGAGCATGGTCCAAGCAGATCGCTGGTCCTTTGGTCAGCACCAGGCAGCCACTCAACCACCATGCGACACCTGAGCCAACACCCTACGGAATTTGCGTAACGCAGAGTGGTGGGTCAGATTTCCCAGAAGGCTTTGCCATCTCTGTGCTGTGTCTGCTGCCTGAAGGCAGCTGCTCTGCCGCTGTTGCCTGGTGTAACACCCACTTGGTTCCCTGCCTTTCATGCTCACGCTCGAACGCTCCAGAGACATTTCAGCACACCTGCGTATTGCATCCTTTTCACCCGAGCCTAGCAGCCTCGCCTTCATCGTCCCAAAGCGTAAACTTCGTCCCATCTCTAACTCTGTCGTCCTTGAGCATCCGCGCATCTTTCCTCACATCCTCACCCTCCACCTCTAATCTCGCTTTTGGCTCCTTGGCCTCAATCAAGAAATGGTTATCGCAGTGCGGGCAGTACTCGTCGCTTTCCTCAAACTCTTGCATGTCCTTCCGAAATGCCTTCTTGCACTTCTTGCAGGCAAAGGTCATCTCTAGAGTCTGTTTGAGCGGGTGATCAGGTTGCTTCTCGGCGTGACATTCGGCGCAGTCGAACCACTGGCGGCAGCAGGGGGAACGGATCGAGACTTGGGCGTTGAGGACGTGCTTGCTGCATACAGTCAGTATCGTAGTCTTGCTGTATATGGGATCGCAATGCTTGCCACATGGTGAACGAAGTGCGTGTTGGTATGACGATGCATGTGATCTTCTCGCGTCAGATTCGTGTTGGTGTGAGAAAGTGGTTCATGCGGGGATGTTTCAGAGGGGCCCTGCAGGAAAAGGGGAATCGGTAAATTGCAGGATAGATATCTTTAAGCGTCCGCGCTAAATAGCATCTTCTTAATAGCATTCAATGAAATGATACCCTAGCTTTAATCACCTTTCTGGCTGAGAGCCTGAGAGGTTGAGACCATTCCAATGCATGAGAGAGTGACTGGGACGCATCGAAATTAATGACGGACATGCGTGAGGCTTGAATGTATGCCTGAAACAGACTCGAGACCTTAATAGATAGGTGACGGACGTGACAATTGATGGACGTGGGAGGAGCTACATATCAAATTCAACCTGGCTGTCTATATCAACAACCGCACCCAGGGTCGGCGCGTCTGAGGCACAACGGCGGCCCCCATCGAAGATCGGCAGCTAGGCACAGGTGCCGAGCTTGCGTAGCAGACTACTACGGTACATGCAGCATTTGTTACATCTCCCAACAATGTCAATGGGGCAATCTGAGTAGTCTGAGACTCACTGTGCAACTACTCGACGCGGGCGGGGCTTTGTTTGCTAACACCGCAATCTGTGACACCCTCACTCCAGCTCGCGGAACCTCTAGAAAGAGCGGCACAAGTCATGGCGGAACGCATATTGCACAGGAGATAGCGAACAGACCCATGATACCGATGGTCGCTCCATGAGAAATGGCAGACAGTGAAGAGGGCCCGGATGCGTCGTCAATAAAGCCGGTATCATCGCTGAGATCGAGATTTGAGAACTTGGGCAAAGATGGCGAGAAGAAGCCTGGCAGCCCGGTCGTTGAAGCAAAGAGACAGGCTTCGTTGACTGCGGAAGTGCCACCTGCAGTCCGGCGGTCAAGCGCGTCTGATGACAGGGCGAGTCCGGGGTTGACACAGATCGCCAATGATGGAGGTCTGCAGGCAGGCTTCAGGAAGCGGCCACCGAGTCCACCTCGGGCAAGGCCGGCATCCATGGTCATGACGCCTTCGCAAAAGTCTCCGCCGATGGTCACAATCGACTCACCGCAATCCCCAGGTAATCCCGGGTCGATAGGCATGCGATTAGGCGGGATTCCACCTTTAACACCGGATTCCACCAGCGGATCGCCAACAAGGAGTCATGCTCGCACGCTGAGCCGGAACCCAACTCCTGCACTGGAGAAGAGAATCTCTGCCTTTTTACAGAATGAGGCTCCACCAAAGATTGATTTCGCAAGCAAGCCGAAGCCTCTCACGATAGGCAGCGATGCATCATCTAGCAGAGTACCTCCGCCCGTCAACCGGACAGCAAAGCCTAGCGTGCCTATCAAGCCTACTGTTCTGGCCCAGAGGACCAGCAACCTCTCGGCTCCAGATATCAAGCCTGCTGAGCTCAGTGATACTAGTGCCTCGCCGTTCAGTACTCCACCAAGTAGTGGTGACGCATCTCCTACCAGGCGGAGAAATTCAGTCCCACCAAGACGTTCACGCAACGAGTCCAATGCTTCTTTCGTCGAGAACCTTGGTGGAGACTCTGGTAGATCATCGCCAGCGCGCACTCGAGCCGAATCAGATGCGTCGTTCGTTTCACGCATCCGTGGTGACTCTGATGCATCATACACCAGCGGCCGCGGCCGCGCTACATCTAATGCATCATGGGTGGAGCCATCTTCTTCTCCCAACCACCACCAATATGCACCACCTCCGGTTCATCACCATGTTGTGTCTATGCGGGAGCAGCAAGCGAATGGTCTGGCGCGGACTGCAACCTTGCCAGCACGCCACAGACCAGGTCAAAGCACCAGCAGTGCAGAACCCGACAGGGCAGAAGATAGGCCGCGGTTGCCAGCTCGGCCTGAGCTGTTAATGAGATCTGGACGTACCAGCCCGACAAAACCTCGATCCGGTCGGACAAGTCCGTCCAAGCTTTCGCAGCAAATGAATGTAATGCGGTCGATTGATGGACTGAGGCGGGCAGCTACCTTTGACGAGTCGCCTACAATGGCACGCATACCTTCTACTAAGCCTATACCGCGCTCCTCAGCGCTCTCTCAAGGCTTCAACAGGGCTCCAGCCCCTGCTGCTGGTGTGCCCCCTGCTATACCCGCTCCGCGGAGGTCGGTGGACACACGACGGCCACAAATCTCAAGTTTGCCGCCAAGTGACAGCCAGCGTGGCAGCATAGATGTTGGCCGTGCTCACATACCAGCGAAACAGTCTCACCTGGATGGCCAATCGCGTGACGACGAGCCTGACGTTGAGTCCGTGCTTGCAACTGAAGCGCAATCAGCAGCGGCATCTGAATACCCGGATGCGACCAAGGCCAGTCGTCGACCGCCAAGATACGCGCACCGACCATACCACATATCTACTGACTACGACACCCGGTTGCTCGGCGTCTACGGCGAGTATGTCGTGACCTCTGGCTACCTCACAAAAGCCTGGAACTTGCTCACCGGCGAGCTTTTACTCAACATGGTACATAACGAAAACGTCAAGGTGACAGCGTTGGTATTCAAGCCCACGGCAGATGTGGCAGATCAAGGCAAACGAATATGGCTAGGTACGAATGTCGGAGAGATACATGAGGTCGACATACCGTCGCAGTCACTCGTCAAGACCAAAATCGGAGCGCATACTCGCCGTGAAATCGTTCGCATGTTTCGGCATGGGAACGAGATATGGACTATGGACGACGGCGGCGATTTTAATGTCTGGAAGCCTGACCACAAGGGTATGGCAAGTCTGGATTCGCAGTGTGCCAACTTCCGCATACCGAAAGGCTCAAACTTTGCCCTCGTATGTGGCAAATACGTATGGGTGGCGTCTGGGAGGGACCTGAGAGTGTATAACCCTGCAGCTCGATCAGATGTAGAGTTCTCGGTGCTGCGAATTGCGTTGTCACAGCCTGGTACTGGCGATATCACATCAGGCACGACCATAAGCAGCAAGCCAGATCTTGTCTATTTCGGCCATGCAGATGGTAAAGTGAGTGTCTACAACCATACGGATTACTCTTGTCTGGGCGTGGTCAACGTCAGCTTGTACAAGATCAGCTCGCTGGCTGGGGTTGGCGACTACCTATGGGCCGGCTTTAGCACTGGCATGATGTATGTTTATGATACGTCAGTGACCCCGTGGCAAGTCAAGAAAGACTGGGAGGCACACGAGAAGAAGCAAGTAGCTAGTATCGTAGCCGACCCTTCCGCGTTGTGGACGTTGGATCGCTTGCAGGTGGTCTCGCTTGGCACGGACAATATGCTCCGCTTCTGGGACGGTCTACTGAAAGAAGACTGGCTGGAGTCCTGCATGCAAGACCACGACTCGCAGTACTGCACCTTCCGTGAGTTGACTGCAGCCGTGTTGACTTGGAATGCGGGCGCCTCAAAGCCGAGCCATTTGCAGCATAGCATGGATGATAGCAGCTTTCTGCATGACTACATAACAACGCGAAACCCGCCAGACATTCTTGTCTTTGGCTTCCAAGAGTTGGTTGACCTTGAAGACAAGAAGACTACAGCTAAAGCTTTCTTCAAGAGTAAGAAGAAAGGGCCGGAAGAGCAAGAGCATGTTGGGCATCAGTACCGGGCCTGGAGAGATCATCTGACACGGTGCATCGATGAATACATGCCCACGGACCAATCTTACACCCTGTTGCACACTGCAAGCCTAGTGGGACTTTTCACGTGCATTTTTGTCAAGTCATCTGAGCGCAACAAAATCAGGCACGTGCATACCGCAGAGATCAAGCGTGGTATGGGCGGTTTGCATGGTAACAAGGGTGCTCTGATCATGCGCATGGTACTTGATGACAGCAGTCTATGCTTTGTCAATTGCCATCTCGCAGCTGGGCAGACGCAAACGATGCACCGCAACAACGATGTCGCGGCTATCTTGGAGACGCCTGTGTTGCCGACGTATCCTTTGAGCAATAATGGCGTGGCGCAACACAGCGATGTCTTTTCTTCAGGCGGCGATGGAAGCATGATTATGGATCACGAGATCTGCATCCTGAATGGGGACCTGAATTATCGCATCGATACTATGGGCAGAGATACCGTCGTCAAACACGTTGCTGCCAACAATCTGGCTAGGCTGCTTGAACGCGATCAGCTTCTCTTGAGCAGGAAGAAGAATCCGGGCTTTAGGCTGCGAGCGTTCCAGGAAAGTCCAATTACTTTTGCGCCGACGTACAAGTATAATGTACACAGTGACGACTACGACACAAGTGAGAAGCGGCGCGCGCCTGCTTGGTGTGATCGAATTTTGTACCGTGGCCTGGGCAGGGTCAAGATGGAGGAATACCGCAGATGGGAAGTGAGAGTCAGTGATCACAGGCCAGTCAGCGGGAGGCTCAGACTTAGGGTCAAGGCCGTGGATGCTGGTCGGAGGGAGCAAGTCTGGGACATATGTCAGCATGAATTTGATCAGGCGAAGCGAAGGATTGCTAATAACGTCAAGTGAGCATCTCTGTCCGTACCCTTCAGCCTCATGTTTACTGACCTCGTTTCGCAGACAGCAATACTTCGTCAACGTCCTTGGTCTGACTCAGCAAGAAGCCAAAGCTGCTCTGGCGGGAAAGCAATAGCGATCTGAACCTTCCACACCAACCTCTGTAGCCTGTGAAATACAACTGACACATGCCGAACCCGTCCCTGGTTGCTCTCGCTTTTGAGGTTTGCGCTAAGATCTCGCGATTGAAAGTCAATCTGAGTTCCTGCGGCGTGCCCGTGAATATGTGGGGGGCAGGGAGTTGTGCATATGCATGACATCAGCAAGCTGTAATACCCTAATGCTCGCGTGCCTGTGCGCATCGTCAACCAGCCGTCATTGACACGAAAGAGGTCTTCCCTGCCTTGTGCAACTTGCAAACAAGGACGCGGTCAAAGGTGTCATTATTGAGGAGACAATCTTGATCAAAAGTCAACCCTATTCACATGTCTTGCAGGATCTTTTCTGCAAGCATTAGGACAGCTTCAAGTCGAGCCGGCAACAAAGCAGCAGCAGCCTCATTCGTCAGATCAGTCAAACCCCTTCCCGCCTTCACTACTAGACCTTTCAGCGTATCATTCACCAAGATGGACGACCGCGAGGCCAAGGCCAAGGAGTCTCTCCCCGCTCAGGATCACTGGAAGATCCGCGCCCCGTACAAGATCCACGAGTCGAACGAGCATTTCAAGGCGCGATACGAGGCCAGCTGCCATTGTGGGAAAGTGAAGTACCAATTGGCCAGAGAGGAGCCGCTGGATAGCAAGCTGTGCCATTGCACGACTTGTCAGACGCAGCATGGTAAGTTATAGCTCTCTGTCCATCAAGGTACTTGGCTTGGCTCTGCGAGGCAGCCTTGCGCTGTTAGCGTGTCATTATTATGATGATCGCGTACTGACCAAGGATGCGCCTATGTAGCGGCACCCTTCCAATGGGCGGCGATCTTCCACAAAGACGATATCAACTTCGTCCACGGCCACCACGACCTTGAGTGGTACGACCCAACCTCCAAATCCGTCGAGCACAAGCTGCCGTGCAAGGTTCGCTGCTCTTTCTGCCACTCGCCGATCATGGATGAGGGCCGCAACATGATTCTCATCTTCCCAAGTCTGGTGCATTTGAAGACCGACGAGGATAAGGCCAACTTCAAGCCGCGGTGCCACATGTTCTACGGGCAGAGAGTGATGGATGTCCCGGATGGGTTGCCGAAGTGGACTGGACTGAATCAGGAGAGCGAGCTGATCGAGGACAGCCCGCCGGAGCTGGTGAGTAGCGGTCACAAACTTGACGTGTGCTTAGCGTGCTAACCTCCAACCAGGTTCAGGAGTTCGAGAGGAAGAGGGAGAAGGAGCGCGAGGAGAAGTTCAAGAGGGGCGAGAACAAATAAGTAGTCCAAGAATCCCAACGACAGTGACAGCGCATAGCTGCGCGTTTGTAGAAGCGAGGCGTTGGACGAGAGCATGATGAACGACAGATAAGCATGGCTGGGTCGGCTAATGTATGTGCTGAGTGCAGCAGAGCATGTGTCTGTAGCATAGATCATACATGTAGCCAGTGAAGCAAACGCCACGCTGGTCGCACAGCAAGTGATCAATGTCACGTGATCTGATGACTGTGAGTCCGCAGCAATGCCTCACATTCCACATTAGCATACCTTGTAATAAACAGCTCATGCCGACAACTTTGTTGCAGTCCCCATTCGCATAGAAGAAGGACCCTTGCACCACAATCGCCGAGCACACTCTAACGCGGTCGGATGACTGAGTCAGCAAACGCCAAGGTTGCATGCTCCGCCCTCCATCTACAACTGCAAGTGCCACTCATCACTGTATGTGCCTCCCCCTCTGAGCCTTCTGTGCATCGCCTGCTACTAATCGCATAATACTGATCATGGCATATTGTTCCAGCGACTTTGAGCTGGATCGATCTGCGCGATGAAGCGCAAGCAAGTCAGTTCTTCATCCACTGCAGCTACATCATCTTCCAAGAAGCGCGTCAAGCACGGTATGTTGAATATGCCGCTGAAGACGCACCCATTTCAAGTTACTGAATGACATGAGACCATGTGCTAATGATGATCAAGCGCACACGTCATCACCACGGACGCAACATCCTCACGGCGAGGTTGACTACGAGAAAGAATACCGTGTCAAAGCGATTATCGACGAGAAAGGCTCCAAGTACCTCATTGACTGGGAGCCTGACGAGGAGACCGGCCACATCTATCAACCTACTTGGGAACCAAAGGCTAACGCCAACGACGAAGCGAAAGCGGACTGGTATCGGAAAAAAGCCGAGGGTCGTAGTGCTAGGACTTCGCACGCAGGCCCAGCGTCTCAAGTTCCAAAGAAGCGTGGACGTGGAAGTGGACGTCCTCGAAAGTCGAAGCCCGAGTGGCGTGTGCCCGCCTCTTGGGATCAGTCTGGCGAACCCCAAATAGACGCAGGTGTTCCGCCTCGTCAGCCTGATCACGAGGAACCTGAAATTGTTGAAAGCCCAGAGGAGCAAGCTGTCTCTAGAACTGAGCAGGATACTGACGAGGCTACTGCTCCACCACTGCCTGACCCGATTGTCGCACCTTCGGCTCCGCCATCGAGCTTCCAGGCCGGTGATTACCAGAAGTACGTCTCGTCGTCCTCGCAGCCGGCATCCAACAGTGCTGGTGTCGCCTCCAGCTCGGCTGGAAATATTACTACTGTGCATCAATCTCAGGCTGTACAGGTCGATTTTGGGGACCGACAGGCGAGGGTCATTCCTGACTCCCAGACTTTGGTAGAGTTCTCAAGTTCTGCACCTGTCGCGACTGAGTTAGATCATCCAGACACCGAGGGTTTTGCTGTTCAGCCAGGCGAGTCATCCCCGCAAGCCATTCCTGCGCCCTCCAGTACCGCACCACCTCAGCAAGCGGGATCTCAGCAAGTGGGACCTCAGCAAGTGGGATCCCAGCAAGTGGAATCCCAGCAAGTGGATTCACAGCAAGTGGAAGCTCAGCAAGTGGAAGCTCAGCAAGTGGAAGCTCAGCAAGTGGAAGCTCAGCAAGTGGAAGCTCAGCAAGTGGAAGCTCAGCAAGTGGAAGCTCAGCAAGTGGAAGCTCAGCAAGTGGAAGCTCAGCAAGTGGAAGCTCAGCAAGTGGAAGCTCAGCAAGTGGGATCACAGGAAGTGGAATCACAGCAAGTAGTGTCTCAGCAAGTGGAACCTCAGCAAGTGGGATCTCAGCAAGTGGGATCTCAGCAAGTGGGATCTCAGCAAGCGGGACCTCAGCAAATTGAATCTCAGCAAGTTGGATCTCAGCAGGTGGTGTCTCAGCAAGTGGAATTTCAGCAAGTGGAATCTCAGCAAGTGGAATCTCAGCAAGTGGAGTCTCAGCAAGTGGGATCTCAGCAAGTGGAGTCTCAGCAAGTGGAATCTGAGCAAGTGGAATCTCAGCAGGTGGACTTTCAGCAAGTGGAATCTCAGCCCTCGGTATCAGTATCGGCATCGGAGACAGCGCTCCGAGCCTCGTCACCAGTACTGCACGAAGGCGCAGTTGACGCATTCGAGACGTTTATGGTCAGAGAACCTGAGAATAGCGTACCGGACACGCCCACAGCAAGGACGCAAGACGCTTCTAACACCCATTCTCGATCGCAGGCAGGCAGCACAAACTTGGAAAGACCTTCGTCAACTGATCCACAACCACAGAAGCGACCTCAGCAGGTTTTCGAGCTTTCGCAGGAAGGCGTAGCAGCTCCGAGCGCTCCGCTCCGCCAACAGACTCCTCAGACTGTGAGTGATAACGATCAGTCTACAGAGTCAATCCCTGCAAATTCTGGTCCAAGCCTTCAGCTCGAAGCCGTGAACGGCGTTGCTTCAGTGGTCCGCGACACGATCAGTCCAACTCGACCAAGCCCAGAAAAGTCGTTGACATCTCCGTTCCCGTTTCACACCCAACTTGCTCGTCCAGGCCCTGGCGCGAGCCAAACGTCGCCACTTATTCGCGGTCAAATTCAGCCCAAACCTTCTGGACCACGCGCATCCAGCCGGCCCGTTGCTCAATCCGCACTGCAGTCGTCCAGTGCCATCCCCTCCATCCCCTCCAGATTTACAGGAACGCTTGGAGGAAGCGCGCCTCCTCGTCCAGCTACACCCTCCAGTGTGGTTAGCTTTGCCTCGCAAGGCTCAGGAATGGTCATGGACACTTCGCAGGCCTCGGTCAAATCCACGCCAAGGCTAATCGACACCCTCAATGCCATCCGCGAGGAGAGCCGCCGCAAATCTGTACAGGATTCGCCACAAGCAACTTCTCATTTGTCGCAGCAGAGTCCGGCCTTCTTGACGCAACCACCACGCCTGATCTCTAACTTGGTAGCCGAGGAGCAGGACCGCAGGTCTCCGTCCGCCGTGCCAGCCATGGAGCCAGTCTTGGAGTCCTCACAAGAAGAACAGAACACGTCTGAGCGCTATCCTACCTTGTTCCCACGAAGTGAGATGAACGGCACTCTGCAGCGCACCAGATCAATGGCGGAAGGTGCACCACTGAGCAGACAACAATCGCGAGTCCAGTCGGCAGTGCAAGCCATTCATGTTGTGCCTATCGGGCTAATAGGACAACAGCGTGACGAGTCGTACTCCATTCCAAGTTACAGTGCCGAAAAGAAGCTTCTGGACCGGTTTTCAGGCACTACCGATCCTGACACTAAGCTCATAGCCGCGATCGAAGCAATTGTGCAGCGCTTGAAAAATGTCGCCATGCATATGGACCTGCAGAATGACGAGGCAACTACCCAATATGATGTGGCACCAGCCTCGCAAGCCAGTTGGGACTTGAGTTGCAGCGGCAAGTTTCGCTTCCTCAAAGCCCTTTGCGACGAGTTGCGCGATCAGACAGTGCATGTAGCCATCGTTACGCGGCCAGGAAGGATCATGGGCATACTGAAGACGTTCTTACGGAGCATTTCGGTGCCATATAGGCCTTTATCTGAAGTCGCGGCCTCCGGTATACAAAGCGAGGCTCAGGGTCTGATGATCACTTTAGTGTCCACGGAAGATGAGGTTGGCGATACGCAGGCGTCGCCGGCAGATATGCTCATCGCTTTCGAACCCACAGTGGACGACGAGTGCCTGCCCATCCGTGCGCTGATGCAGAACGGCGCCAGGTCCACGGTACGGATATCACTCGTCGCGCCCTGTACAATTGAGCATGTTGAGCAATCCATATCACCGGCTTTAGCGCCTCTTACACGCCTGCGCTCCCTCATTAGTGGCGTTCGACAGTATCAGGCACATGCCGGCAGGCTCGACACCGGCCAGGTATCAGCCGAATTTGCTGCAAAGCGGATCGCTGAGTACCTCGTTGCGGATGAGCGTGGAGAGTGGCCTATCGAGGATCTGGAGCCACTTGAGAACCTCGACAGCCAAACCGAGAGCGAGATGGAACCACCGCAGTCCGTCGATATTGGCAGCAACCACAACAAGCGCTCTATAGACTTGAGCGATCATGCTGATGCCTCACCCGATCCGCAGAAGAGACAGCGGCTTGAAGACAATGGTATGGATCAGACCCTGGAGCTTCCGACTACCATCAACCCACAGAACCTTGAAGTTACTCATATCAGCGACTCGATTGCCGCGTCAACACAATCAAACGCTCGCGTGGCCGATGAAGACTCGGCTGGAGCCCGTCCGTTAACGGACGCTGAGAAAAGGCTTCAAGCGATGCTCAAAGATGCGCAAAGCAGACTCGCGGGGCATATTAAGGCTCTGGGCGAGCTTCAGTATCGATTTGAAGAGCAGCGCGCGGAGCTTGTTGCCATGACCGGCGCGCGCAATGAGCAAGCCCTCATGGCGCAGACAGCAACAGGCAGAATGACCGACTCCATGAATAATGGATCAAAACTGAAGGCTGAACGCACTGAGCTTATGCGTCAGTTGGGGGAAGCAAATGCAAAGCTCCTCGATCATTCAGTGCCCGAGCGGAGAGACTTCGAGGCTTTGCGGCTGAGGACTGAGCAAATCGAGAAGGAAAAGCGACTACTCGAAGAGAAGCTGAGGGCAGCCGAGGAAAATATCGAATACTTCAGGACGGCGTATCAAGATTCTTCTCAGAGCGCTCAGAATCTGGCAAGCCAGAATACGGAGCTGGAAAACGAGGTCGCGGTGCTGCGCTCCAAAGCCACTGGCGAGCAGGCTAAGTTGCGCCAGCTCGGCTACGATGAGCAGACTAGACTGCTACGGAACGAGAATAAGAAGCTGAAAGCGACTTTAAGGAGCTTGAAAGCTGCAAACAAGTTCAAGGATGAAGAGATTGCTAGGTTGAAAGGAGTCGGCCGCGGAAGAATGGGCACTCGTGGAAGCAGCTTACCGCGAACGCCGCGGCTTGGATCTCCGGCCAAGATGGACGGTTTGAAGGGTAGAGGGAGCAGACCAGGAAGCCCTGCTCCGGGTGAGCTAAAAGCAAAAGTGCTTCTCCACCCATTGAGTCGTGCGAGCTGACGGAGCTGCTATTGACTGTGGAAAAATGTGTTTTACCATTAGAGGCGCGGCTTGAGAATCTTGCTACTGCTTGGTTACTAGTTTTACAATTGGCGAGTACTTCCCATGTAGCACAAGAGGGGGCGATGGATGTCATCGCTATCCTGCTGACGGATGTCAGCACCATCATCAACGTGGGGTCTAGCGAATACGCAGATACGCACCTCTCGGACTGAAAATGGTGATTCGGAGCCCAAGCCAAGTGTATTATCCTGGTGAGGAATGGCAGTGCAGATCCCCCCGCCATGAAATCTGCCCGTAGTTTGGCTCCTCAATGCGGGCCTCCCGGCGCTATTGGTGGACTATTTGGATCCGTCGCGACAAAACAAAGGTGGAAATCAGGATGCTTCCTGGACATATATGGATCCTTTTAAGCCATCACGAACAAATGGCAAGTCTACAACATATCGACAATGCGGATCCCAACGATCATAGGCTCTCTATTGGCTTGCAGCGTGGCTGTGCTCGCGCGCAATCCTGCCATTCCAGGTCTCTACGCCGACCCCAACATTGTGAGCTTTGATGGAACATACTATGTCTACACCACGACGGACGGCTTCGCTGGATGGGGCGGACAGACTTTCTACGTGTGGTATTCAAAGGATCTCGCCACGTGGAATCGCACGCAGGAGCCCATCTTGACGCTTGATGGTGAGAAAGGCAATGTGCCCTGGGCTAACGGCAATGCATGGGCTCCTACGATCGTCAAGAGAGGCTGCACATACTACTTGTATTTCAGTGGCAACAATACCTTGTTGAACACCAAGACGATAGGCGTAGCCTCTGCTCCATCGCCTTTGGGTCCTTTTACAGCCCAGCCGGAGCCGATGATCACGAATGACGAGGATATCTCAACCGGTCAGGCCATCGACCCCGCTGCGTTCGTCGATCCAAAGACGGGCAAATATTACCTTTTCTGGGGAAATGGGTCACCATTGATGGCTGAGCTGGCAGACGACATGTTGTCGCTCAAAAATGGTTCCATCCAGAAGGTCGTCGGTTTGACCAACTTCACGGAAGCTTCATTTGTGGTCTACCGTGAGCCATACTATCATTACACGTTCTCCACGGGCGACACGGGAAAAGCTGACTACTACGTCGGCTACGGGACTGCGACCGACGTCGCTGGGCCGTGGGAGTACCGGGGCAAGATCTTGCAGCAGGATCCCGCGCAGGGTATTCTCTCCACTGGTTCGAGCTCGAATGTAATGGTGCCGGGGACGGATGACTGGTATATTGCGTATCATCGTTGGGCGATACCGGGTGGAGACGGCCAGCATAGGGAGGTTTGCTTGGATAAGTTGCAATTCGATAACGAGAGTGGATTGATCTTGACGGTGCAACCGACTCTATAGGAAGTGGTGAAGCTTGAGGAGGTGCAGGGTTGAGGTTGGTGTATGAATGAGTTGAAGACATCGTAATTTGAGCATAGTGTTGTTGAAGCAGCCAATCGCATCACCCGGTCCACAGGATCATTCTGTCAATCATTGTTCAACATTTTAACCCCCTAGCTATGTTTGAATGTATGTCGATCATGATTAACGCTGACAGGTACTCACGGTGAGACGACTGACGATGTCACGATCGTGTGGCTGTTGGCCGAGTTGCCAGTCAACCGACTGGCGTGAGTGACATGACGGACAGTCCCATCACCGACTTCCGATATGTTGACCTTGTTGAGCCGCCCTTCGAGGGTCATTGACTGAGATGATTTGTTTTCCAAGTCACCAGGTTTGACAGTTCATCGAGGCTACAAATACCGATGATGGCTCTGTTGGTCAAGCAACGACGATCGTTCAAATGCCGGATCCATTGTGACGAAACTAAGGATTTATTTTACAAAGCTTATCTGTAAGGCTCAAGTCGCAATCATGTACACAGGCGTGGATCGGGCAGGTTGGATTTTCACCTTTCCTACCCAATCATCCGCCACTGGCTGGTAGCCGCCAGTACTCGCCAGCAATCGCCAGCGTCTACAATCTTTGTATGCCGTGGTGGTCTTTTCAGATCAAGTAGAACTCCGCCTCGCCACGCCTCTTGTTCCTCCCGTTCACCGCATTGGCCGCCAGCCTGATCTCGTTGTTACTCAAGGCCCACATCGCCAACGTCATTGGGAGCCTCTTCAGTTCCTCCTTCTTCCCCAAAAACACCATCTCCTCCAAGATCGCCTTGCGCAACGGACCCTGCTCCGGTGCCTGCTTCAACATCGCCTCCCAGTCCATCTCTGCTCCCTCGTTGGCCTGCAGGTTGGCCAAAAACACCTGCATGACGCCGTTCTGGAGGTCGCGGTACCTGTCCTCGTCTTGATCGAACCACGACTTCCCAGTGAACTCCGTCGCGTCCGCCCGCCCTTTCCACATAATTGCGATTGCCCTCATCTCCTCCCCTGCATTCCACAATTGGAGCAAGCCGGGCAGCACGGCGGGGTCCGTCGTGGGATTGATCTTGGTCGGGAAGTGCACGTCGTGGCGATCACGCACACGAAGGCAGAAGGCTTCGACATTCTTGACAGTGACTTCTTCGCCGTCCTCTTTTTCCTCCTCGCCCTCTTCTTCTTCCTGCTCTTCTTCCTGCTCTTCTTCCTGCTCTTCTTCCTGCTCTTCTTCCTGCTCTTTCTCTTGCTCCTTCTGCGCCGGCTCTTCAACTTTTCGCAGCTTCTTCTGCTGAGGTCTCTCGGGCTGCTCAGGCCTGTTTCTCTTCCTCTTTTGCTGCCTTGCCAGCTGGACAGTGAAGTTCCAGCCTGCCATATAAGCTCGCCCGTGGAGGTTCTTGATGGCCTCAGCTGCCTCAGCAGCAGTCGACATATGCACGAAGGCATAGATGTTGCCAAATTGAGGATTTCCTGATTCGATGTAAGGCTCGTAGCCCTCTTCGCGCAACGGCGTTGGCGGTGCGACAGGGAGGTGGGGATGACGGTGGATTCTGTTGCAATGGGTAACGGTCCCATGCTGTTCAAAGTATGCCCGTATGTCGTCACTTTCAAGGCTCGGGTGGATGTTACGCACGTGCAGCTGCGTGCCTTCGTGTTGGGTAGTGCTGTTCCTAACATGTGACGGATGGTCGCCGGCCTCGGCCCAATCAGAAGCGGTTGATACTATCCACAAAATGTCAGTGATCTGGAATAATGTGAGGCGTGATAGCTCGTCGATAGGAGGCGTCAGCAGCGATGGAGGACTCACCGGTACGTTGTGTCATCGCCTTGTGACGGGCGAGTGATGCGGCGCCAGAGAGATTTGGGCGAGGAAGCATGATGGCTGAATCTCCGTTGATGGCTGGGTCAGTTGTAGAAGGAGGTATCAATGACTGATCGGGATGCTGATGCTCGAGCTCAGTTGTTGTCGCAGAAAATTTGTGTTGATGCTGACTTGCTGGGGCTGAGTCGTTGCTGTCGTTCTGTTGACGCCGATACCGATGCCAATGCCGATGCTCTGTCAACGCTGGTGTTTTCTGAGCGAGAACGAGGATGTGTTTGTCAAAGTAAAGCTGCAGTCAGAATTCTATTTTGCCTTGTGCTGTGAAGGTATCGCAGGAACGGGGCCCTAGTGCCGGATCTTCCGCGATGTATCTGAGCAGACTGGATCATGCACCGCATACTCGTAATCAAGCAGCACAGCAGTAGCCATGTGCTCCAAATGTGATCTGCATCCCAGAAGTTGCTCCCGGTATCTACACATGTCTCTGTCGTACTCGCAGGTAACGCATGGATTGCTACTCCTGCGCTCCTTCCTCTTACGTCGAACCCGAGATCTCGCCGAATCTGCAACCGTTAGCTTGATAAATGACAATAACAGCTCAATCTTCATCCAATTAGAGCATCCGGATTGGTGTCGCAGTGGTTACGCGTTCTGTCAGACCACTTCTCAATGGGCACCTTTCCCGTGTCGATCCACGAGGCCACCTCTCATCAAGATCCCGTAAATAGGAGCGTCCCTGCATGTTGGCGTCGAACAGTTTGTCTGCTCAGACATACCGAGGACTCTCATCAACTAACCATTGATGTTTGTCAGGGTAGCTGGCTTGGTGGTGGTGGTCGAAGCGATCCCTTTTTTGCCATCTTTTTGGCCCTCAACAGAATGGCTTCGGTTTGATTTTTGTGATTCCGGCATTCTGCGGTAGCCCAATCTAGTACCTCCGTCAATGCAGAGATACTGATCTTCACGTCACCAGCGATTAGCATGGCTATAGTGGACGAGGTATACAGCTCGAACTTTTTGGGAATGTGCTCACAAAAAAAAAAGGCTCATTGTATTCATATCACCTGGGACTTGCCCACGACGCAACTGAGCTGTGGCACGCCGCCACAATGACACTCGAGGCTGCGCTCAAGCTGGGCTAGCCCATCTCACTCCTTCCAAAGGCGCGATCCATTGCGTCGCCCAGATCGTCAACCTGCTTATCGACAGGTCCCTGCGAGGATTCGCTGGACGCAGGTGCATCCATCAAAGTGAACGCCAAAGCATCCCGTGACCCATCCGCTGACGTGCCCGCCTTTGCAGGCTGCAGCAAATGCTGCTCACTGTCCAACCAGCCAGGGGCTTTCCGCCGCTTCTCTGCCAGCTCACGATCCTTGATGCCTTGTTCCCATTCCCTCACCTTCCTCTCAGCGTCTGCCTTTTGCTTGTCCAATTGCTCCAACAGCGCCTTGTTCTGCGCTACGATGATGCTGGGATGCGCCGCGAAGCCCGATGAACTCGTCACGTATGCGGGGAGGTTTGGGTTCGACACTGCTGATGGGGCCTCTATCGAAGAAGGGGGCAGTGTGGATGGCAGCGAAGCATAGTTGTGAGGAAGTGTGGGCGGCTTTGGCAAGTCAATGAATGGGTTGACGCTCAACGGCGTTTGTTGGAGCAGCGGGTGGGAACCTGGGATTTGGTCAGCCAGAAGGCCACTGACAGCATCAATCCACAGACTCACGTTCATGCTGCATCGTCACTGACTGGTGGAAAGTGCAATGTGGTGGAGGTATTGACGAGTGCTCATCCAAGTCCCAAGCTTGAGGTCGGAGGTTTCAGTGGGGAACTGTGGCGGTGCAGATCACTTGTCGTCGTTCGAGTGGTCCGAAACAAGTGGCAGCAACATTCCGTGAACATGAAAGCCAAGGGCCATCATCACAAGGTCAAGACGAGTATTAGAAGAATGATCAGGATCAATATGAGCATGCCAATACAGCAGCTCGACCATCGATCTACGAGTCTCGTCAGCTGCTTCCAAGATCACTCGCTGCGAGCACCGCGCGAACATACCCTCGTTCCTCTCAATCACATATTTAATCCCCTTCATGCCCTTTGCGAGCTTGCCGCCGACTCTGTCGGCAATGTCCTCGGTGTCTTCGAGAATGACAGCCTGCTCCTCCAGCTCTCTTCCCATCGTGTCTGCCTGCAGCCTGAGATTGCCGACCGTCCGAAACACTCCATCGAGCTGTTCATCTTGCTCGTGCATAATCTCCATCTGTCTTTGCTCCTCCCATGCGCCGTATCCGTCTTCATCCTGATCTGCAAGTGGATCGCCATCTTCGACGGCGGCAGCGTACTGGTCTGGATGTGCCAGGCTGGCTTGTCTGGCATCTGCATCATGCACAGTCTCGTTGAGCTTCTTATGCATGCCATCGATTTCAGCCGCGACATCGCTAACCAGCTTGCGCCGCCTCTGGACTTCTGACTTGGTGAGACCATAGCGAACTGGGTCGCCTTCCACAGCATTCACACTGTCCACCAGATCCTGGAGATCCGTGCTCAAGTCGATGAGAGTGCCTTCGAGCTCCTGTCGTGCTTCTATGAGCTCTGGCGAGCCCGCGGATGAAGCAGATGACCGGATACGTAGATAGGATTGTAGTTGAGGGCGGCTCTGGTCCAGGAGTGACAAAAGGTCGGACTGAGCAGAGAGGAACGGGTCGTTGGACGCCATGGCAAATATCATCAGTGTGACCTTTCTCTACCTATTACCACTCCGACGAGCTGTGCTCATGACAAAGAGTAAGCGACTGGTGATGGTGCTCCTTGCCAGAACAGTCGAGTGCAAGACCCCTGTGACGATCGACAGGAACGTGGCGCATTTGAGATGTGGCTGGTGCACTCGTAAAATGCATGTGAATTTTGCCGTAGGTCCAGAGCAAGTCCTTGCGCGCAGCCTGTGCCAGCTGATCAGCAGCAGACTCTGGCTGGTCTAGGCTATGATCAGACAATCTTCCACTCACCTGTCCCGTTGCGAGATAGATGCGGGCTGAAGAGGCCCCAGGATCTGGTCAGAAACCAGCAATGACTCCTACTCTCGGGCCAGATAGGCCTTTGCCTTACGATGCGAAAAGCTTTGCCACCCTGGACGATTACGTCGACTCGCTCATGAGTTTTGTCGGCACGGATGAGCTGCTCAGGAAGCTGTGCGGTGGTGTCCATATCCTCGACTTCTTCACGACCGAAGATCCGGATCTGTACTCACGAGTATTAACACACGAATGGCGCGAGTTTTTCAGCCATCATGAGGTCATGGACATACTGGCGCTGTTAATGCGAGACCATCTGGATTGCTCAGGCGAAACTGCAGGAAGATCTGCATGGCGGGATGGACCTGCTCCTCCAGAATCTTTGTTGCAGTATATCCGCAATGTTCGGAGCCACCTCCTTCGCCGAGAGCCAGCAGGATCACAGTGCTCCCGAAACCGTGCAGTCAAGCCGATGCAGAAACTCGCGAGGCATGTTGCAGTCGGCATGACGATCAAGAAGAAGCACGAAGTTGGCCTGTTCGCGCACTACCTCAGCAATCTTGCCGGCTCCCTCTCTCGTGGCGACTCTGGCATTACGCATTTGGTTGATTTTGGATCAGGGCAGAACTACCTAGGACGTGCACTGGCTTCAGAGCCTTACAATCACCAGATAGTGGCCATAGAAAGTAAGAGCCATAATGCCGAGAGGGCGAAGGAGTTCGATGTCATGGCAAAGCTCGTGGAAAAGCGAAAGATCATGGTAAACAAAAAATTGTTTCGAGCTGGCATTGAGCAGTCTGGGAACATTCCGGTGCCTGCAGCGTTGCCCACACCACCGCCCGAGCCTGTCACTGAGCTGCGTGCGAACGATACACCTGCGAAAGACGCTAGCCTTGACCCAGCTATCGAAGCTTCGCCTGACGCGAAGGGCAGAATCCAGTACGTCGAGCATGTAATCCAAGACGGCGATCTCACAGATGTCGTCGCAAAGATTGGCGGACAGGACCCAAGGTTGATGGTCATGTCACTTCATTCCTGCGGAAATCTTGTCCACCATGGTTTGCGCAGCATGCTACTCAACCCAGCTGTCCAAGCAGTGGCGATGGTCGGCTGCTGCTACAATCTTGTGACTGAACGACTCGGGCCAGCTACCTACAAGCTGCCGGAATTGAGACCACGGGACGTCGAGCAAGTCCAGAACGATGGAGAGAATGAATCAGCTAGTGTCGCAGGGAGGGCAAACGGGGCTCGTAGCCAGGGCACCGGCGAACACGCCTTCCGCTGGTCGAAAGGCGACCCCCACGGCTTTCCAATGTCCGAACGCATGTGCAACTTCACCCATGCATCTCGACCAGATAGCACACCTGGCATTCATCTGAACATCACGTCCCGCATGATGGCGGTTCAAGCACCCCAAAACTGGGGCCCAGAGGATAGCGAAAGCTTCTTCACTCGCCACTTTTACCGCGCCTTGCTACAACGAATCTTCATGGACAAAGGCGTCGTTGGCCCACCCAGTCCGCAATGTGTCGGTGGGAGCCCGGCCGGCCATTCCAGCGGGACGCCCATTATCATTGGTTCTCTGCGCAAATCTTGCTATGCCGACTTTGTCGCTTATGTACGCGGTGCACTCGCCAAGCTCTACGATGACGCGACCATGGGTCCCGTCTGCCGGGAGAAGCTATCACCCGAGCTTCTTCCTGATGATGAGATTGAGAGCTATGAGCGGGCGTACGGGCACAGGAAGAAGGATCTTAGTGTCATTTGGAGCCTCATGGCATTCTCAGCAGGCGTCATAGAAGCGGCAATTGTGGTTGATCGATGGCTGTGGTTGAAAGAGCAAGAGAACGTCAAGGATGCTTGGGTTGAGCCCGTCTTTGACTACGGGCTAAGTCCCAGGAATCTGGTGGTCGTGGGAGTGAAGGAGTGAGATCAAATGTTCGACGTACGCGGCTTTCGATGCAGCCAAGCGCCTTTCGATTTCCGAGGACCTTTCCGGAGCAGAACGTAATCCCTTTATTCTAGTTTGGTAGCACTTCAGTGGAGCTTGCATGATGCTCCAATCATCGGGATCAGCTTCGCCGAGGGCTCTGCGGTGCGCAATGCAAGAGTCGTGCCATTGAGCCAATTTCTCGAGTATTCAGGATACTACTGAGGAGTAACATGCACCCGGCTTAGGCTATTAGAGTCATCTCTGGCGCCGCTAGACAACAAGCTGTCCGGCCAAGCGCATGTCACGGCTGCTAGCACCCACTAAAAGCGGATACGACCGGTTCTGTAACTTCCACTTCTGTGCGAGAACATCCCAGACGCTCAGATCCCTTCGTGTCAGAGCGAAGTTGACCTCGACACAACCTCCACCGCCTATAACGACCCGCTCGAAGCCTCGCAATTGTCGCTCAGGCGCAGCTGGAATGCCGACGTATAGCTGCGGAACCTCGGGAGCAGTGATGTTACCTACATTTTGGATCGTCACCTTGACATCAAATATTGTGTCCCAAAGGGCTGCTGGTCCTCCTTGTGGCACGACACTGCTGTCGGCCGGGTATGGCGAGGTATCGCTGCCCGTCGCGATAACGGTCAGGTTGCTGTATTCGAAGCTCGAGTAGGATAGCCCGTACCCAAACTCGAAACGTGGGGTCACGTTGTATTTGTCGAAGTACCTGTAATCGATATACAGGCCCTCTGTAAAGTTCTGCTGGGGATAGGGACCTGCAGTCACAGTCGAGTTCAGCAAATGGCCGTAGTCGCTTTCATTTCTGGCGACCGTAAAAGGGAGTCTGCCGGAGGGCGACACGTCGCCATACAACACATCGACGAGAGCATTGCCTGATTCCTGGCCGGGAAGAAGACCAAATACTACTGCAGTGACATTGGGATGCTCGATCCAGTCATCCACGACCCGGATGCCAGCAGAATGGACGATGACAATCGTGTTGGAGCAGTTGGTCGCCACGTTTCGAACAAGCTGGTCGCTAAAGTCGTCCGTGAGCGCCGTTCGGTCGAAGGACTCGGAGGCGTAGGCATTTACGAATACCAAGCAAGCCTCGGTGTTCGCATAGACCGTCGGGTTGACCGAATCAAAGTCCCATCGCAGAATGCCAGAATCCTTGATCACACGATCTTGAATCGCTTGGAACGGCGCAACGACATATGGTGGCGCATTCGACCCGCTCCCTCCTCCGACTACCAATGTCCCGTTGAAGGTTGTCCAGCCATAATTGACCTCGTAGCCGCCTCCAAACCGAAGTGGATTGGTCCATGGTGAGTCAGGGAGTTTGGCGTCATACCCGTAGACGCTCACATAGCGCGGGCGTTTCAATGGTAAAGCATTGTTTACGTTCTTCACAAGTACAGTGCCAGCGGATCCGATCTCGCGTATCAGACTGGCATGATCCGCACGCACATCCACGATCGGTGCCTGGACGTCGTAAGTATGCGTGCTGACATCTGGGAATCCTTCGTCCTGGCCGAGGTAGAATTGGGCGGCTAGAATGCGGGTCGCCATGTCGTTCAGCCTGGACTCCGACACCGAGCCGTTACGAACAGCCTCTGTAAGGTTATTGCCCCAGAAGCCGCCGTCGGGCATGACGAGATCCAGTCCAGCGTTAGCAGATGCGACGCCAGAATGCTGTCCGCTCCCTGCCACAATGTAGAGTTGCTCAGCTGTGTTATTTATGGCCAGTAACATGATGGACGTCCCACTTACAGTCAGATGTAACATAGCCTTGGAATCCCAGCTCGGTCTTCAGAATCCCATTCATCAGCTTGCTGTTCTGACAAGCGTAAGAGTTGTTGACGCGCTGATACGAGCAAAGCACAGATGCCGAGCCTGCGCGCAGAGCATCCATGAACGGGAAAACATAGAGCTCATGCGTGGTACGGTCATCGGCATTGGCCGATATAGCCTCTCCCGCATGTCCTGGAAGGCGACGATACTCTTGCTCGTTCAACAAGAAATGCTTTGCCGTGGCAATCACTCCTTGATCTTGCACACCAAGAGTCTCAGCGTACATCGCGGCACCCGAGAGGTATGGGTCAGCCCCAAAGCCTTCCCAATTGCGGCCACCTCGCGCCAGACGTCCCAGCGGTCCAGCAACGGGCAGAAGGGCTTGCTTGATTCCCTTGCCGCGATATTCTCGGCCGATCGCCTCGCCGTAGCGATACATCAGGTCCTTGTCGAAGGTTGCACCGACATGTATCTGGGACGGAAAAGCCGAGACGAATTCCTGGCCTCGGATGCCACTGGGTGCATCGGATATGCAAAGCGACTGGATTCCAAGTCTTTCAACGGACCCAGATACACCGATACAGTTGCCGGTGAAGCCTCGGGTCAGATTCGATCGCTCGTCCAAAGTCATGTTTGCAACCAAGGACCGTGCTTGGGCGTAGGCGGATTGCCATTGGGCGTCTATGCCACCCGTTCCCTCGGCTGCTACATGTCAACCTCGAGCTTGGAGAGTGAGCTGAGCAGCTTACGAGTGGGATAGATTGGAGGACTTTGGCCATAATACGCTGTTCAGTGCGAGGTCAGCACAGATCAGAACTGTCTGGTATATTCAAGGCTTACGATCCGGTACGTTAGTATATGCCTGAGTGTAGTCCGAGTATGCTCCCGTGATGCAAGCCAGTAGAGCGCCAAGAGTCTTAAACCCTCGCATCTTCACGTTGACAAGGTGAGACCAGCGATGGACCGTGCAAAACGACAGGTAGAAGAGTCTTTATGTCCCTCTGACGCTCAAGATGGGGCCTCCATCATACGCCATTTGCGGTACTCCATCGTGATTGCGGGCCATCGCTCTTGAGACTGGCTGGGCGCAGTTCTCGCGTGGAGACAGCTTGGCCGCCATCCTGGTTGTTGGCCGACGGCGAGCAGATTCTGAGCGTCACGCGAGGCACCACTACCGGGTTTGCGAGGGGGCTTTTGGTCGATGAGGGAGGCTGACAGATCTGCACAACCATGGAATCTCATGCCGTGACTTGAGCTATTCATCGCTATTAGCTTGTATGAGGTAGCCATCATGGGTAGTGAGATGTGTACATGTACAGACAGATTCGATGCTTGGATACCAGCAGGCTCGGTGTATCTTCGCTGCCCACTGTCCCGCGCTGGGGTTGATGTGGAGTAGCGGTGGTTACAGTAGTCAACCAGACTACATAGGTATTGTCGACTTGTTGGTAACCATCTTTCTCAGGCCTGCGCCCGCCGCTTCTTCAAATTCCGATGCGTCAAGTCAGTTCAGCTTGTCAATCGGACTGATCGGCCGACCACTTGATCGACTGGTGGAATTACCGGACCGTCATACACAGAGGTTCGACTAGCACATCCGCGACCTCGACACAACCTAGGTAGATGGCTCGAAATTGAGGGGTTCCATGCATTGATTGCAGAGAAAGTGGATGTACACGCTATCTGCTGCAGAATCGTGCACCGCCGAAATTGAGACAGCTTATTTAAAAAACCTCCAGCCCATGCCTAAGTGTAAGCCACGAAGTTGGGATGCCTGGCAGTTTCCGCATCGACAAGCGCATCGACCTTCTCTGCCTTGTCTGCGGTCTCGATAAGCGCCGGCGGCTTCGGTACTCTGCGGCGGAGGATCTGGCGCTTGATGAAGTATGGCATGGATACCGATAGTTCATAACCAATGAATCGCTTCGTTGGTACTGAGAAGACTTGATCGATTTCCTCCAAGGTCAGCTGCTTCGTCTCGCGGACGAAGCAAATGATCATGAACCAGGCGATCAAGTTGAGACCAGCGTAGAACCCGAATGCACCCGTCGGGGTCATGACTGACTGCATGCGTGGGAAGGTAAGAGACAGGACTCCGGCGAAAGTGTTGTTGATGCACACAGCCCACGCCATGCCTTGCTCACGCTGGATGGTCGGGAAGACCTCAGCGGAATACTGGAAGGCTACTGGACCTTCGCCCAAGGAGTAGCAGATGGTGAAGAGGTAGACGAAGAGTACGACCGGTCCAATTTTAGCTCCACGGCTGATGTCTGGATTGTTTTGATCGAGGAGCGAAAGACCCGCAGCGAGCAGGAAGATGCACATCAATGGGAACGTGATCAGACACAGTCTCCTGCGGCCTACGGTGTCGATCATGAACAGCGTCGGGATGGTAGAGACGACCTGGATAGCGCCGTACCCAAGAGAGGCGTACAGTGCTTGTGTCGCACTGTAGCCGGCATTCTCGAAGATCGTCGAGCTGTAGAACGAAATAACTATTCATTGTCAGTCGTCATGTCACTTGCAAAGAGCTGCACATCAAGACTCACTGTTGATACCGCACATCTGCTGCGCAATCATGACGGTCGAAGCGCCATAGTTGGCCCGCCTGATTCTGGGGATGGCGAAGCAGTCCCACAAACGCTGGAAGTAGCCGGCACCCTTGGCCTCTTTCAATTCCTCCTTGTAGATGACGTACGAGTAGAAGTAGTCTCTCGCAGCGATGATCGGGTGTGCACGAAGTCTGTTCATGGAGTTGAAGCCCTTAGCAATATGGCCGTGCTTCATCAGCCATCTCGGGGACTCAGGGCAGAACCAGATACCGCAGAGTAGTACGAAAGATGGGATGAAGGCAGAGCCCAGTTGCAAGCGCCAAGCGATCCTGCCTGTGTCCTTGACGATGACGTTGGCGGCGAAACCGAGGAATATGCCTGCCACGACCCAGAGCTGCCAGAACATGACAAGAGCTCCACGGATGCGAGCGGGTGCCATCTCAGCTGAGTAGATTGGTACCGTGGCGTTCTTTGCGCCGATACCGATGCCGAGGACAAAGCGGGCCGCGAACAGGCCTCGCCATGATTGAGCGAAACCAGAGCCGATGGGAGTAGCAGTGAGACAGGCAGCGGTGAGGAAAATCTCGCCACGACGTCCGAGGTAGTGGTTCAGTGGGTCGACGATGAAGGCACCACTATCGGTGTTGTCAGCATCACAGGTGGTCACATGGACAGAACCCGAAGACTTACATGAGTCCAGCGGTCAAGAAGATGATGGCGTTGACCAAGCCAATGATCCATTCGTCGTAGCCAGTACCTGCGCCAAGACCGAACTCCTGTGGCCAGGACAGATTGGCACCGTTGGAGCCCGTTTGATCTGGGATGAAAGCGTCAGTACATGTCTGTATCCCTCTAGAACGTAGAAGGCTTACCCCAACCCTGGGTTGCGGCTCCTACAGCACACAACGCGATTGAGTACCAAAGCATCTTTGGACCATGCCACTTATGTGCCTTCTCGTACGCCAATGCCTGACGCTCGTCGTCGGAGAGCTCGGGGACGACGTCGAAATGCTCGGCATCGCGCGCCACCAGCGCAGCCTTGCCGAAGAGAGCAGCATGCTCTGGCATGCCATTTTCCTCGGCGAATGATCTGCCTTTGGCGAGGGCCTCCTCGTAGGTAAGATGCTGCGGAGATTGCAGTCAGCGACCACATTCATGACTCGGAAATATAGGTCGCACACAGTTTGATGGGAGACTTACCTGCAGCGGGTTCTCAACGAGGTTCAGCGCGACGGATTGGCGGCGACCACCAGCGCTGCCCACAGAGGGCTGACGGACTGGATCTTTCTCATCGTGAGTGGCGTAACCGACGTCGACTTCTTTGGTCTCGGCCATGTTGTGCGATCAGTTTCCGAGTGGCTAGACGGATATGGAAGCGCCGATCTGCGGCAAGATGGATCTCTGTATAGGTGGAACAGGAACAAAGGACAAATGATGTGGAAGTTAGGAGCCTTATCAATGCATTCGACCGGTGGGGCAGCGCTTCACATGGCCTTTCAGCATGCATGGCACTAGCTGGCTACCCAAGACAGGGGACGGGTACTCGAGGATGAGTCGATGGCGCACGCTCTGCGCAGAGGGACGGATGCGGCACAGCGTATAATAATAAGGTAGCGCGGCATCCAGAGGTACGCTGATCACAGCGGAGGCGCTTGGCTGCGGTATGGCGGAATCCATTGTAATATGTGAATAATTCGATTGGAATGATTGGCAATGTCCGCGGGTCATGCGGACAAGCCTGCCTGAAAGCGGCGGCTGAAGTGGAAAGAGATCGTTGCGGGATTCGCTGCCCATGGGACCTCCGCGAGGCCCACTGTTTTACCATACTGTACCCCATGGCACCTCGCATCAAGAGTGGATGCTCGGCCTAGATTCTGTCCAACTTTTCGTGCCGGCCGGAACGGCATCTCCATCTCGGCATCTCTACCACCTGACTGGCCACCTTTGTTCTGCTCATCCGCGCAGAGCCGCATGCTCGTGACCTGTCATCGCTCTTGTCATCAATCACTATAGGCGGCCCGGCCGCAGAGGACACAAAGCGCCACCAGCAACTTTCCCAACCCATAGAACACGTCAACAACACGGCGGCAGGAACCGTCGAGACATGGATCCAGGTAGATCTCTGCCGTGCAGGTACCAAGCTCTCTCAGCTTCGCTGTGCCACAGCGGCCGTGGGACTAAGACTCAGCCCGTGACTTGGTCTCGCCTTCTGCGGACTGCAGTACGATGAGACTCGCATCTGCATTACGTGCTGTCTAGGCGGATAACGGGAATCCCTCGCGAGTTATGCGAAGACCTCGCCGTATGGCTGAGGCAAGACTGCAGGACGGCAATGTGTCAGTGGCCGGCCAGAGCCAGCACACACGCCTCAGGTTCACCGACCAGGTCGGCGGATCTGCTCGACTCAACGTTCAGAATATACTTCAACACTGATTGTGCCAGATGTCTTGCACGGCTAGATTGGCAGACTTATGTCTCAACGTGGGTCGCGATCCGAACTCCCGACATCGCTCTCAGGTTGGCGTGCTTTCACGATGGGGCTCAAAGGCCAAGCCGCCATGGACGCGGCGAATCCTTGTCTCGACTGCAGCCCTGCGTGTACGCATTCTCCTGATCTCAACTCTGATTCTTGCGTACAGGGCTGCACTTGCAGAGCTTGCTCATCATTGAGCCTCAGGCGTGATCTCAAATGGGGCAGGCAGCTTACGCTCTTCACACCGCCTTGAGCCCTGCTCGTCGGGCTTCTCAGCAACATTCAGGCAGGGATGCACCTCATCAGTACTCGATCGTTTTCTGCAATGGAAGACAGGCATCTCAAATTTGATCGAGAGCCGGAAGGCAATCGCTTGTGCAGACATGAAAGGAGGTTTCTCAAATTTTTCCAAGATCAAAAACTGCCATGACAGCTGTACCTCATAGATCTACATGTCCAAAGCGCAGTATCTTGTTGAGACAGACAGCCTTTAAACCCCTCTGCTCTCGTCGCTCTGTTTGATCCTGCTTTCTCTCTAAGTCTCTGACGCAAGTATCCTGATACCCATCTGTTCTCCGGCCGCCCGTGCGAAGGCCACCCCCATCGCTTTGCACACACGATATTGCGATTCCTAGTCGCAGATCACTCATGCAATTGGCTCATACCCACCAGCCCCAGCATTCCACTTCTGGCGATCGCTAAAGAGCCAATAGATGATAACGCCCACGACCGGGAACAGGAAGACGAGGAGCGACCACAGAATCTTGTGACTCGGCGGCCTGTTGCTCTTCAACACCTCCACTACACCAGCCGTTAGCACTTCACTTCTAACAACTTGTGACGGCAGGGGATGCATACCCCACACAATGATATCCAGGATCAAGACGATGAAACCGAGGACACCACCGCCTGTGCCGTACTGCTGCGCGGGATTCATGCCCATGACTGTGGCTTGTTCGTCGGCGATCGGGGCGGCGAAGGTGAGGGCTGCGAGGCAGAGTTGGAGGATGACGGAGAACATCTTGATGGTGTTTTCTAGGTCTGTGCGGTAAGGGGTAGGTCCGTGGGTATATAAGGAATATGAATCTGTGGCGGGCAAGCTACCCTCCATGTTGATTAGGCGCCAGGATGGTCACGCGAGCAGGTGGGGCTCTATCAACGTGGGAATGACGTACTGGTGCTTAGCACGTGGCTGCGTTGCCGGCCGATGCATTCTGTTTGGTCTTGACATGCATGTCGCTGTGCTTCTCTGTACTGTGTATCATGGCGCCACGGTAACTATGCTAATATCAACATATCCCACAGCGCTCCTTCCTCCAGATAGCCGTGCGATATGACATTGACCAACCAGTAGTCCTTCCGCACGCGCTCCAACAGCTTCGAGCTCTCTGACCCCAGTGCATAGACTCGCTGCCACTCCGCCCAGATTCCAAAGGCCTCATCCAGCCACGACTTGAAGGACACAGCTTCGACGATAGTGGGAGTGATGATCTCCTTTCCCATGAATGTACCCCATGTCACGGGATTCACGCTACTCTCATCAGACGACTCGAAGTCGCCTGCTGCGTTTCCTGCGAAGTACGTGATCTGCTCATCTTTGGCCAGTAAAGGTTTCAGGCGTTTCCAGTCTTCAGATGAGAGGAAGAACTCCACGAATGGTTTCTGAAACACGAAGCCATTCTTTGGTCCCCATCCGAAGGTCGGATCTGTAGATCGCACACCCTTGACAGCAGGTTGGGAGGCCACAGTCCACCAGCCTTTGTTGATGAGTTTGAGCAGCTGTGGCTTGATTGTCAGAGTCTCGGGCTGGAGAGCTTCCTCAGACCAGGGCATGGCACTGATCTCGCCTTCAAGATGTTGGCGGAAACAAGTCGTGATGTGCTCGACTGTGGTTGGATGGCCCCATAACCGTTTCGCCTCTGGCACAGAAGTATGAAGGCTGACGCCGTAGCCGTCTATCTCACCGTAGGCAGGCGAGCGAACATCTCCCCATCTACCGTTCGGATAGTCGTCCCAAGTCGCTTCACGGCCTAGCGCCCCTTCGCCCTCTGAAATTGCCAGGGTAGTGTTGGTGCGGCCATTAATGTGATCACGACGTATACCAACCTCGTCTTCGAATGCTTCGTATGCCGAAGTGCGGTTACTACTTGTACTGCTTGCCCGATCTCGCGCCACGATCAGGCGATTGCGAGATTGTGGGTTCTTGGTCGAGGACTTGCGACGGAGTTGCATCTGTTTGGCATTTTCCACTATGAGGAAGCCATCCTTCTCCTCGTCTGCTACAGCTTGCTCCGTCTGACCATCACCGTTGGTAGCCACTGGTGTCGCTGGTGGTATTAGGCTTGATCGTTCCAAGATTTGCGTCACGACCTTCTCGAGATTGAGGGTGTAGAAATGGAAGCCACGCGGACCAGGGTTGTCCATGCGTCTCATCTTTTCGATGACCTCGACCAAGATGTCAGCTCCAATTCGCTTGACCGCCTCATCGTCGCCTTTGACAGCCTCGAGACGCTTCAAATTATCATTCGGCAGCGATGCATGGCTCAGCTTCGTCGTTCTCCGCAAAATCTGATAGCTCTGCACTGGCATCAGGCCAGGAATGATCGGAATGGTCTTGAAAGCTCCACTCGCATGCCCGCGCAATATTTTCTCATACTTCTCGTACGCCTCGACATCATAAAAAAGCTGCGTCATGATAAAGTCCGCGCCTGCCCGAGTCTTTTCGACCAAGTACGGCAAGTCGTGCTCCACACTCTGATCATCTGGATGACTCTGATCGGAATGACCCTCTGGATATCCAGCTACACCGACACAGAAATAATCGCCATACTGCTTGCGGATGTACCTCACAAGATCCACCGCCCACGTGAAGTCCTTGTTGCTATCGTCCTCCTCCGCCAATGGGTTATTGGGGTCGCGGTACTCGTCGCTCCGCGGTGGATCACCCCTCAACGCCAAGATGTTCCTGACCCCCAACACCTTCGCCTGCTCCAACGCCTCATCGACCAGCTTTCGACTCATGTTGGTGCATGTCAGGTGCAGACATGTTGTCAACCTCAGACTGCGCTGCGTCAACTCGGCCAATGCCAGACTCTTTTCGCTGGTGCTCCCTCCCGCGCCCCACGTGACGTTCACGAACAGCGGTCGCAGGGCCTGCGCCATGCGCTCGAGACGCGCATGGAGATTGCTGAAGCCCTGCTGCGTCTTGGGCGGGAAGAACTCGAGCGAGAAGTAATTGGTGTCGGCCGGCAGAGCGGCCAACTTGGTCGTGATTCGGTCGTCCATGGTCACAGAAGAACGTACGCTACCCGTTCTCCTTGTCGCGGAGGAAGGTGATGCGGGACTTATTAGTATGAGCCCAATACGCTGCTAACATTGCTTGCGAGAGACTGTGCACGCTCTGGAATCCTCATGTTTTCATTGTTCATGTATAGTCGCATGGAGTACCGCGAAAAATCCCCGCACTAGCCGCTCTGGGAGAAGCATCACATACAAGCGGGGTTGCGGCGTCAACATCTCGTCATCTGTCCTGGTTGCCTCAGGCGGTCCAGGACTTCTTGGATATCAATCGGGGTATTGTACCGTGCAATTCTTGCCAATTCGACCCCACTCTGTCTTGTTACATCTTGCCACCATGGAAACCATGCACCGCCGTCACGACTGCTGGAAAGAGCAAGACTGCTACTCTTGCACCCACTCATCTCACAGCTGCGGATGGTGCCCCATTTCCTCGGCATGTGTCCCAGTCAACAACCTGCTCACGCCTGTCTCTCATCCAGATGTCTGCCCACTCCGCAACGAACGCTTCGAGCTCAGGACCAAGGTCCTAGGATGCGGTTGCTCCACTACGACAATGCTCTCAGTCGTCGTTACCGTCTTAGCTACCGTGGTGGCTGCACTACTCCTCTGGGGGTTGGTCATGGGTGTCAGAGAGCTCAATCGCATCTTCGGCACAGGCACTTGGAATGGCTGGGAGCTCGAGATCAAGGAGGACGGGACCCGAGTGGGCCGCCAGTGGCGCCGAAGTAATCGCTTCACGAGCTTCTTCCGAGGAAATGCAATGAAATTGACCAAGGAAAGTGAGCAGGAAAGGGTGACGGAGAGGTCTAGGTTGCTTGGTCAATAGGCCCAAGTCACCAGTATGGGCAAATCCAAGCCTTTACGCGCGCCCAACTTCTTGGTGCTGGTTGTCAGTTTCACAGGGCATGAGGCGTGCCAGCGGTTGCAGCTGCAGCTCTCCGCCCCGGCCTGATAAGATGGCGGTTGAAGTCAATGTCGAGAACGCCGGAGATGTGCGTCAGAAACGTTGTCTTGCAGAAGAACGGCAGGTTTGAGCGAGGTCAGGCGACGCTCTCCTGTGCTGATCCATTAATCTGGACGCGTCCTGCGACTCCTGCCGGCAGCGAGGGGCCAGGGATCTAGGACAGGAAGCCTCAAAGCTTGTAACACTCGTCGTGCCTCAACCAAGCCTCGGCGCCCGGCTATCGGTATCATATGCTTTGGAAAGCATTTGGATTTACGCAGCACCGACAAGGAAAACATCAGAACTATTTCTGCACTGTCTAAATAACCAATGAGTGGTTTTCGCGCACTGAGACTTTCGCTCCGTTGACCCAGGATCCATGGGGCAACGACAGGATCAAGGGCCGCCTCTGCCGCGTGCGATCTTGACCACCGTGTATTTGCCGCACAATGGTCAAGCCAGCGGCGACGACTACACCGAAGATACTGTCAAGCTCTCTGACGGATTTGGCTCGATAAAGTACCTGGATCTCAGCTTCATCACACAAGGGTGGCCAGGACAAAGACCACACTGCTGATTATCAGCTTTTTCCTCCGCAACTTGGATGACATCTGGCCTTTTCACTTCGCACAGGCGCCTCGCAACGGATCCGAAACTCTTTTGCTTCAATCAGGACTGCGAAAGAGGCGCCTGCTTTCAGGCGCTGCGGTCAAGACGAAGCGGGTAGTACGGAAAAGCAGCCTGCGCCCCCATCAGTCTTGCCAGTGCTCCATGGGATCTTGGATTGGGCTTGTTGCTTAGGGTTGTATTATCCAAACCTTGTCTGCACACCCGGTTCGCAACTGTTTGACGATCCATATACTCCTCCTAGCAACAGTGAAGCTGGAAAGTCGTGAGGGATTTAAGCTAGACACAGATGTTGCGTGCCCAGAGCGTTGTCAAATGTCTGGTATTCAGCGAACGACCGGTCGTTCGCTGGGCCGAATGGCTGCCGGGGACTGTTATAATTCGACCATCTGGAAGGCACGAGCAACAAGGTTGAGAAGACGAAGGCGGCCTTGCAATTCTTGGGGACTGCCCGGCCCTATGAGGACTGTCTGGGGTAAATCTTTCGAGCAGGTGTGAGCTTGGTAATCGATGTTGCAGACGGGTTTTCTCTCATACACTGATAGGGCGCGGTGAAGCAACTGGAGATCTATCCTGTGAGACACTTCATATGATTGGTCTAGCCTCCATGCGGGCCATTGATACATCATGCGTTGGCCGAGACGCATAGGATTTAGCGATGAATGCAGTAGTGAGGCATGTTGGCATGTTCACTACTGCACGCCTATGTCCGGCCGTACTAAAACCCACGTGAGGCGTGTGACCATTCATATTCTTGGCTCCACAAGGAACAAGCTAGCCGCAGCGGGGAGCACCGGGTCCAGGCTAGGATCCAGGCTCCCAAGGACGGCAGATCATGGTCATCAGATAAAGCGCCCAGAGGACGGAACCTTGCGCAAAGCATTCTGGTACCTTAGTTTTGCATAAGGTCATATCGCCAAGTATGAAACATTACTGTCTCTTTCGAAACACGTTGCTTCTATCAGGAATAGTATGCCACTTGATCTTCGGAGGACACTGATCACGTCATCATGCTTGCTCTCTAGCACCATACGACATTTAAGCACATAAACATGATCTGATCTGAATGACCAAGACTGCTCAAGCTCCTTCTGCGGCATCGATTCGGCGAAGGTTTGAGTGAATGTGCTGTCTGACCAGGGTCAAGTAACACCTCTAACATCGGTCACCCTAGGTTCACTCTTCGCTCTCCCATCAAGAGAACAGGCAGCCCGGAGCAGTCCGGGAATATGCGCCCACCAAGTCACATTTGAGGTCTCCGATCTTGTACTATATACAAGAGCTTCGAGCTGCATCGACAGAACTCATCAGGAGCAGCCCGTTATCAACCAAGGCTCCGCCTCAACTTTACTTTACCGCACGTACTATATCGACGATTCATTGATGGGTAGCACGATGCAAGCGGACACCATCAGCGGCGCTACTGCTACGACAAAGGAGCCCACGGCGACGACAGCACCATGCGAGCTGCAGAGTTTCTCTTCGGCGTCGGCGTCAGAGCGTGATGATCTGATCACGGTGGAGAAGGGGTACACGGACGTCATCACCAGTTTGTCGCCGGAGGAGGAGCGCAAGGTCATCAGGAAGGTGGATTGGCATGTTGTTCCTCTGCTGGCATCGCTGATGCTGGTGAGCTTCATCGATCGCTCGAATATTGGTATCTTAACGTCTCCCTCCCGCGATATGGTGGTGATCACAGCTGACTTGCGTGAAATGCAGGTAATGCGCGGATCCAGGGGATGGAGAAAGATTTGAAGATGACGGGGGTGCAATACAACACGGCTGTTTCGTTGTTCTTTGTTTCGTATGGGATTTTTGAGAGTAAGTTGTCGTCCGTGAAGGGCACCGCGGAAAGAGGACTGCGCTGATTGACGAGCTAGTCCCGTCGAACATTATCATCAAGATGGTACAGCCTCACCGATGGTTGTCCTTCTTGATCCTCGCTTGGGGTATCGTCATGACGCTCATGGGATTGACGGAAACTATTCGCGGTCTATATGCTGCACGTTTCTTCCTCGGCGTTGCGGAGGTGAGTCGGCAGAAAATTTCATAGATGATCTTCGTGCTGACTGTTTACAATTCAGGCTGGCTTCGGTCCAGGGGCAGCGTTCCTCCTGTCATTGTGGTATCTGAGATCCGAATACCTATCTCGTCTGGCAATCTGGTTCAGCTCTGTTGCATTGTCTGGCGCGGTGTCCGGCCTCTTGGCTTATGGCATCGGTCATTTGGACGGAGTGAGAGGACTTGGTGGATGGCAATGGTAGCGTATCACCCTGCATAAGTCTAAAGCCTATGCTGACCTTGTCAACAGGATGTGAGTGGTGCAATTCAAAGGGGTCTTCGTCACTAACGCGTGATGCCAGCTTCATCATCGAAGGCCTGATCCCCATCTCCCTCTCCGGCGTCGTGTTGATTTTCCTCCCAGACTCACCAGAAACAGCCAAATTCCTGACGAAGAGAGAGAAGGAGTTTCTGATCAACCGGCTTGCCCTGGAAACTGGCTCCGGTCATGGCCGGGTGACTAACAGCGAGAAGATCAAACCGAAGTTGGTCTTCGCCGCCCTCAAAGACTACAAGGCCTGGTTCGGCGCCGGCCTAGAGATCTGTTCGATCCTGTGCCTGTACGGCTTCACGGCCACAACGCCGTTCATCATCAAGGAGCTTGGCTACACGGCCGCCAACGCGCAGCTGATGACGATTCCGCTCTACGTCTGCGCCTGCATTTCTGGCTTGGTATTTGCATTCACCGCGGAGCGATATCAGCAACGAGCCATAGCCATACTCATTGGGTTCAGCATAGCTGTCATCGGATTCATCGGCCAGTTGGTGATACCGCATGATAGATTGCCTGGGCTCACCTATGGCCTCCTGTTTCCGATTGCCATCGGCATATACTCTGTCAAGATGCCTATTCTGGCATGGATTTGTATGCACTCTCTTGAACACTTATCGTACGAGTGTTGCTGACGATGCACCTTTAGCTGGCAGCATGGCTCCTTCCTCCAAACGAGCGGTCGGCATCGCACTTATCACCGGAATGGGCCAATTTGGTGGAATTGCGGGAACGAACATGTACATAGAGTCGCAAAGGCCCAGATATCCGGCGGGATACGGCACTGGTCTGGCGGCTTGCGGTCTCGGCATGATACTTACCATCATTTTGAGGTTCATCTTTGTTCGCGAGAATGCTAAGAGAGTGAGGTATCTCGAGAGTGAAAGCGAGGAATCGATCCGGGAGAAGTACGGTGAGCAGAAATTGCTGGACATGGGTGATCAAAGTCCCTTCTTTTTGTATGGACTGTAGGCTGTAACTGAGTGTCGAGGCCGAGCGTGGAAATCAAAATGTCATTACAGCTTAGCTCTCCGACCAGCCTCAACAAACACGAGCCCGCCATCCTCAACATCGTAATGTCGGCCTCTGTTCCAGCCCATCCATTGCGACAGCACCTCCTCACCGCCCACGCCAGGCGGCAATCCCTTTTCCGTCCACCCACCGCCATCAACACCGATGCCTTGCCCTTCAGCCGCCGGTCGTCCATCAGCATCACCTTCGTGTATCGCATGGGCTGGAGAGTTCATCAGCGTGACAATCGGTCGTTGATCGAAGCCAGAATCCTGAAGTTCCTGTTGTGCCAAGACTGGTGTGCAGCAGGCATCTGTACCGTCGAATATCTTCTCCCATTCTGCACGTGACTTCTCCTTGAAGCGACAGGTGTACAGGTCTGTCTGTTTGGGCCACGTTGATTTGTCCAGCCTGTTGCCGCCAATCTGGCTTTCGTCAATCTCTAGGCCTTTGAGCAGGGCGGCAAAGAATTGCGGCTCCAGGGCACCGACTGCCATGTACTTCCCGTCCTTGGTCTCGTAGGTGTCGTAGTACGGAGCGCCGCCATCCAGAGTGTTTGTGCCTCGTTCGGCGTTCCACATTGGATGCTTCAGGGAGAACCTAGGCATTGTTGCGAGATACGCTGAGCCATCGACCATGTTGGCTTCTACTACCTGCCCTAGACCCGTGGTTTCGCGCTGCATGAGTGCTAACAGAATACCGATGAAGCAAACCGCGCCTCCACCGCCGAAGTCTCCGACGACGTTGCCGGGCGCATATGGCTTCTCATGTTGCCGCCCCATCATGCTCAGCACACCAGAGACCGCAATGTAATTGATATCATGACCAGCCATGTCCTTGTACTTGCCATCTCGTCTGAAGCCCGTCATTCTGGCAATGATTAATCTAGGATTCAGCTTGAGCAGCACTTCCTCGGGACCTAATCCCATCTTCTCCAGGACGCCAGGCCGGAAAGGGTCAATCACGACATCGATCTGAGGAATCAGCTTCTTGATCAACGCAATGCCGGCAGCTGTCTTGGTGTTGACGGCGATGCTGCTCTTACGGCGGACTAGATGATCGGGCGTTGGTGGCGGAGGACTCGATGTGTGGGCTTTGGGATGAGCGCGGTCGATTCTCAGGACTGTGGCGCCATAGTCTGCCATCAACAGGCCTGCGAACGGGCCTAGAGAAGGTCAACGACGCTGCGAGTGGGATATCAGCCTCATCCAATGCCTACCGGGAGCCAATCCAGCGAACTCGAGCACTTTCGTGCCAGTCAATGGCGGACTTTGAGTCATTATGTCGGAGTGGCGTACGGAGTATTCTGCAGCTGGTGATGGAGGCGGCGTCCACCGTGAGGGCCGAACAGTCTACATGTTGCTCCAAGACAACTTCCAAAGCTCGGCCATATGGTCGAGCATGGATATGGGAAGGGGAACTGTGGTATAGCCGCGGTACTTGAGCGCGCCAAGATGCTGGTTCAGACCCTGCATGTTTATCGTCGAAGGCTCCACAAAAAAGTCTGAGGCTTTGCCCGATACCTTTTGTTCATATTTCTGTGCAATATCCTCCTTGAATCCATTAATCGACACTCTTCTCAATCAAATCCATCAAAATGACCGATCCCGAACAGACCGTCTCCTACGAGGAGCTGGCGGAGCTGGAAGATGAGTTCGAGAGCATCGACGTCGAGATTATGCGCAAACAGTATGAGCTCAGCAAGACCGCCTACGCCAAACGCGCCCAAGCCGTCGCCAAGATCGAGAACTTCTGGCCGCTGGTGTTCGAGCAGTGCGGGCCCGAGATCGACGCCTTCATCTCGCCGCAGGACTCGCAGCTGATCAACGCGCATCTCGTCGACTTTCAAGTCTCACGACCCGAGCTGGACACGAAGGGCACCGACGGCAACCCGCGCACCCTGCGCGTCACCTTCACATTCAGCGAGAACCCGTATTTTGAGGAGAAGGTGCTCGAGAAGACGTTCTACTACCGTCGCGCCAGCGATGACTGGACCGGCCTAGTCTCGGAACCCGTCAAGATCACGTGGAAGAAGGGGAAGGATCTGACCGAGGGCATGTCGGAGATGGTGTGGAAGCTGTGGGAGGCGAGGAGGAAGGCCGGCGACATGCGGAGTAAGACGGTGCCCGAGTACGCCGCGCTGGAGAAGAAGATGGAGAGCGTGACAGACTCGTCGTTTTTCAACTGGTTCGGATGGGTGAGCAACAGGCGCTACGTCAGTGCCGAGGAGAGCGACAAGGCGACCAAAGCATACCAAGCCAAGAAAGCGAAGAAGGCCAAGGGCGAGGAGGTGGCGGAGAAAGGGGAGGAGGAGGATGATGTGTCGGATGAATACGATCAAACCGTCGAGGTGCATCCGGACGGTGAGAGTCTGGCATATAGTCTCGTAGAGGAGCTGTGGCCAGGCGCAATCCGGTTGTTCATGCAGGCGCAGCAGGATGATGAGGAGCTGAGTGAGGCGGACTTTGAGGACTTCGATGACGAGGAGGACGGAGAGGATGAACCGGTGGATATCAGGGCGTTGGTTGGGAAAGGCAGAGGGAGGGGGAGTACGGGCAGTGCTGCCGCACCGCCGACGAAGAAGCAGAAAAAATGAACGCGCCGAAGAGTTTGATGATTGTAATTTGTCAAGAAGTGTACGACCAGGTGTATAATAAAAGCGGTAAGATGACCAGAGCGAAGCATTGAGACGCGACCTACCTAGCCTGGCAACGGTGTCAACACTGTACAAGGCGTCTGCCTCTTCAAACCTTTATCTCCTCACCACGAGCACCTAAACCCAACCAAACCCCACAGGACAGTGAGTACTCAACCTCCGCCTGCACCTCCTCATCCATTTCAAAAATCTTGGAAAGAAAAAAATTCAAAGAAAAAAAAAAGGGAACCTAACAATGAGCAGACCTCTAATTTGGACTGATGGTTTGGGGTCATCTGTTGCATAGTAATACCTTTGCGTCGGCATTCGAAGGCCGTGGTCCTGCTTCGACCTTTGCTGTACACGCACACCCGCACGCACGACGCTGGCGACGGGTAGGCTAGGAATGAGAACGACGACGAATGTCCGGGGCGAGCTTTCGAGGGGGTAAGACCACGAGGGTAAGCATGATAGATGATGGGGTGGTTGTCTGGCAGGTACCGAACGCTAATTACTGGTGTTCCGCAGTGGTCGCTGGGCGAGAGGGTGCCGTAATCATGCAGAAGACAATATCCTGATCGATTGTCTTATTAGATCTTGATGGTTCAGACTGTAATTGCGACTTTGAATCAAGCGTCAGCAATCGAAAGGCGAGTTCGGATTTTGATGTACACGACAGCACGACAGCATGCCAACGGAGAGTGGTCATCTCTGTCGAATCGCATAGTAAAGCGAGGCAGGGGACAAATCGCGCACCAGGGAACCCATGACGTAGTGTATGTCATTGTACAGCTCTATAGCGACAGCTATGCACCATGTCTCCTTCACGACTTCGCAGCCAAACCTGGCGAAATCGGCTGATACGCCATCTCGTCGTCACCATCATCATGCACGACCATATCATTATGCGCATTAGAGGTCCCATCTGCTGCTTGCCCTTTAGCAGCCTCAGGATGCGTCTCTTCAAACCACTGTCTCAGCCCCATGACTATCGCTCTCTCCTCCTCCCCAAACTCGACGGGCGGACCGTGAACTTCTTCACGAACATGTGGTCTCCCGTCAAGTTTGCTCGAGACGCTTGCTTGACTTTCGAGTCGTGCCAGCTCAGCGTACCTCCATACACACCAGGCGCTGACCTCAGCGGATAAAAGGTACGGCTGTCGCTTCTTCGACTTGACAGAAAAACCACGCAGCAGCACCACATCTCCGACCTCCGCGACAGGCAGCACAGCCTTCCAGGCCCGGAAGACTTCAACGTGTACACTGCCATCAAGGTCGAGCGAGGAGTCAGATATCTTGAATACCGTGTAGTAGTCCCGTGGTCCACCTTGAGCCCGCCGAGGTAGTGAGGTGAAGTCGGTGACGACAGCTAGAACGTCTACCTCTTCTGTCTGACTCGCCGGGTTAAGGTGTCTCTCTAAGCTGGCGAGTGGAGTGAAGTAGCCATTCGAGGTAGTGAAGCCGGTGCTTTGGCCCCTCGTCAGCCGCGGTGGTGTGGCGATCGCGGCAGACTGACCATTCGTCGGGGCAGCAGTAGTCCCACTATGGCCATTGCTTTCTTCATTCGTTGATGCATTCTGGTTCGGCGTGCGTTTCGGAGAGAACCAGGCGGAGATGACTTCCGGCACGTTGCTCAATCGGGCTTTAAGCGACTTTCGCGATGGCATCTTTCTCTGCTCTGCAGCAGATGCGGACTCCTGGTCAACGGTCCCTGCTGGTCTTGAGTCATTGTTTGAGTCTGTCGACTTCGTGATCGGATCTGCGGAAACTGCTAGCTTGGTATCCTCATGGTCTTGATTCGCTTTCTCTTGCGATTGTTGATCTGGTTGCCTGCCAGATCTGTGCACCTCAGGGTACGCGACGTGGGCCTCTGCGCGCGATTGACCGTTCGCCGCCGTCATTGTTGGCTCGTTGCTCGGCTCATCGTCTGTCCCTTGTTGCGTTAGACCCAGCATCGCCGCTGTCCGTTGCGCTGATGCCTCCCACTTGTCCGAGATCTGCTCGTGCGCCTGTACTTCGGGCTCAAGCTGCGCCTCCATAGACAGCTCCGTTGAAACATTACTCATCACATCATGCACTTCACTCACTGCTCGACTCGTGTGCAAGCTCGATCCTATATGTGTCGTAGCGCCACCTACTTGGGTCAGTGGAGACGTAGAGGGTAGCGTGCTCGCATCGCCCTCGCCGTCCATGCCACCTTGAAGCGTTTCACCCCATGGTGTAATGTTCGGTCCTTCATGTTGTAATTGCGAATGAAGTGGACTTGTGGGGAAGAGCGCCGAGCTGGAGAATGTCGCGACCATGCCGCCGGGCAAATGCCATACTTGCTCGGGACTGTCTGTGCGCTGTGTTCCATTGGCAGCCGCCAACGTTACGCCCTCCATCACTTGCTCCTCGCTGCTGCCTGGCGCCATGCTTACACCTTGTGAGCCAGCATGTATCTCATTGACACTGTTCGTGAGTGCTTGGGACGTCGAAGAGGCAATAGCATCGGCGTCTAAGAATGTTTCGACATTCTCTGACCCGCTAAGATGACCCACATGCGCTTCAGAAGGCACCGGAGCCGTGGAGCTCCTAATCATACTCTCCTCCTCGTTTTCATTTTCAATACCATCACGAGATGCGGCCGAAGGGTCGGTAGCAACCTGCTCAAATTCCTTGAAGTCATGCAGTAATTCCTGCGCCGCGTCGGTCGTACCGGGCAGTGGCGGCGCTTCAAGCTCTTGGGATGGCTGTTGCTCCAGTGGTTGTAAATCTTCGATGGGGGATGAAGAGCTCAGTTCAATCACAGTCGGCTGCACCGAGGACGTTGCCGGCTTCAAGTCATCGGCACTCTCACTCGTGCGAGCTGCTATTGATGGCTTGTCCTTGCCCCCTTCCTCCAAGACTCGAGCGTGATCTGTTGGTTGCTCGCGCACCGGCACTGCGATGACTTCGTGTTCTTGTTCGTCGTCACTGGCTTCCGGCGTCTGTTGTGTGGAAAGCGTGCCCGCCTGTTCTGATTGACTGTCTTCGACGACCCGCTCAGTTGGGAACTTGACCCGCTTGAATTCACTCTGCGCAGCTGGCCTGGAAATGATGTCTCTCTGGAGTGGCATAACAGTTTCCGAAGCAGGTTCGGCGATTGGTGAGCTGAATGATTGATTCCTTTTTGCGGGAGGTAATGTCGGATCAGTATTGTATGAAGCGATTGCACGACGATCTTTCATGGTCTCCTGCTGGTCCTGCAACATTTCCAGCTGGCTTTTCAGGGGCATCCTAGGCGGGTAGGCCTCTGTTGGCATCCCGACTTGTTCAGATGCTGTGTCTTCAGTGACATCCTTACTCTCGGCGGGAGCCGCATAGATCGGTTCGGTGCTTCTGCTCATGTCTTGGACAACTGCATTATTCTCGTTGCCCTGCAACACGTGCACAGAGCCATTCGCACTCTCGGCTTGTATAGCAATGTCTTGATCTGCATCGGAGCTTGGGTCAAGGTCAATGGTTTCAGGCAAGCGAGACTTCTGACTTGATAGCAGCACAGACGAACGTGACGAGTCTACGACATCTGCATCATGTGAAATCCCCGTTTCAGGAGCGAGAACAGAGGTCTGAGATGCCAGGCCTGGGCGCTGCAGAGAGTCTTTACTGATGTCCTGCGACGACCTCGACTCGGTGTCATCCGATTGTGGAGGTGGGCCCTCCTCAGTATGCCGAAAGTCAGCCTCTATAGAGTCCTCAGGCTGATGGAAATCATCGTCGGCCTCAGTATCAGCTTCAGTAGTGCCGCCCGGCGATGCTGGCTCTGCCGTCCCTTGTGCGGGCGTAGGGTGCACGCTCCACGTTTTTTGCATTGGCTTTGCCTCCGACGAAATGTGAGGTGGCTTGTCAGTAGCCGCAGCGTGATGATGTGGTGTCAGAGATGGCAAACTACGCAAACCGACTTCCTCATTTGCCACATCTGACTCGTTGTCTTCAAGGCTTTTCCTGCCCATATTCGACCAGGAAGCCTTCGGCGTTGGTGTAGACACCTCAATAGGCTGAATCGGCGATGATTGAGCTTCCGGCGATGTTCTGAAGCCAAAAAGACTCCTAAATGTAGCAGACATGACTCGGTCCTTCTCTGATTGTGGCGTCGTTGCTAAGGCAGGCAGCGGAGTCGTTCCCGCAGAAACGCGCTCCGAACTGGAAATCGCCGTGCGAGCCTTCGCGGGCGTCTCGGTCTGCAAGGCTGTTGTCTTGTTGAACGTGGAAGAAGACTGCTTCCGAAGTGCGGATTGTTCAGTCTTGGAGATTGGTACTTGTACTGGCGGCGTTTCTGGTCCCGAACGAGTGGGTGCAGCAATTGGTGTTGACTTTTCCTGCAAGCCAGTAGTCCTGGGCGCAGCTGAGCCCGCACTTGTCAGAATTGCTAGGCGGTGCGACGGACTCACACTCCTGACTCTAGGCGGGGTTCGCGTATAAAGCTCTTCGTCTTCCTCGGTATCTGACTCATAGCTCGGAGGTCGTTGTCTGAATGGAGGAGGCGTTTTGTCACTGTCCTGCAAAAGTATGGCCGAAGCATTCCCCGAAGCTTCTTGGCTTGACTCAAACGACGCCTGGGCGGGTTTGGGTGTGTTCCCTCCTCGCAGAGCCCGGAAGTCACTCGACGTCGCTGCCGCAGCCGATGCGGCATCACCACGCACAGCTGCAGTACTTCCGTCGGCATCATGCTCATCCAGATCCATCGGTCCATCCAACCCAAACCCTTTCTCGGGGCTGGGCGTCCTATCGGCGAAACGCCACTGCCGCACCTCCCCTAATGACCGCCTCTGCTTGGCCTTTGCTGTGCTGCTCTCAACCACATCTTCCGTAAACGGATCATAGATCGTATCGCTCAGGAAGCTGGAGGACTCGATACTGAGTCGCAACCTCTTGGCGAAAGCCGGCGAACTGTAGATTGGCACGCCATCGCTGTAGCCGCTGCCATCCAAGCTCGTCCTGAGGCTGCGAACAGGGCGAGGAACAGGCGTCTCGACGGTTGGGGGCGGGGATGCTGGTGCGTTCAGGCTGATGATCCTTTCCGTCCCATTTCCCAGTATCTTGAGATCCAACCGACGCCTGAAGACTAGTTCCCCCTCCACACTCTTTCCCGGCGTCCGCTCGACCTCCCTCGCCGCCTCCCACTGCGCACCTTCCAATTCCAGCACCACCTCGTCGCCAATGCCCACGTGACTCTTGGCGACGGCCTCAGCACTCGGGCCGGTGAAGCGCACACGCACCTGCCCTCTGGCGTTCCTGAGGCGGAAATCCGGATCGGCAAGGAGAAGGGCGCATTGGCGGGTGGAAGAGCTGTAGGGCCAGCTCAAGGTAACGACGGCGCGTATCGAGGCGTGGGAAGGCGGGTCCGAGTTCGGGAAGAGGCTTTGTATGGGTATCGTCGCCATGGTGGCTCGCTCAGGCATCAATCATGTCCCCATCCGATCCCAGCCCTGCTTCCTCCCACACTCCAGTGTACTGTACCAGAACAAGTCGCGCGGCGAGACGTGATCTTCGGCGTTCAACGCAGGCGCGCGGGAGCTAGATATTTTGGGTGGCACGTGCGTCTTGGTTCCGGCGCTACGACACAAAGTCCGAGGGACGGCGCTACATACTTCAGGTATCGTCCAAGATATACCACTCGGGAGTGCCTGTGACGATGGAAGAATTCCGTACCGGATTGAGAGAGGCATGGATACATAGGTAACATTTCTTTTGGAGTCTCGTCTGATTGACCCTTTCTCACTGATTCATTCCAACAAGTCTCCTCCAGTCTATGTCCAACAGTCCAAGAATCAGAAGCAGCGACCTTGTACATCTTTCACAACGATCGCTCCTCTCCCTTGCGGGCCCGATCGTGGCATCTAAACAATTTCTGCCATCAGATCTCTATTGTATCATACTCACGAATCAAAAATCGCCCCAAACGCCGCAACATTCCTCGCGTCCATCCCATACACCACCTCCCTCGTCGCCTTGGGGTTCGAAATGATCATGACCGCCTCCGCATCAACTTCCTTGACGAGTGCATAGGTCAAGGCTGTCAGATCGGGGAGACCAGTCTTCTTCGTGTCGATGATGATAGCGTCTGGATCGGCAGCAAGCACGTTGCGGATCAAGCCCGTCTGATATGTCTGCTCTGGCCACCTCGCGCTCCACAGCACTCGCTTTGGGTGATGAGGATACTGGTTGAGAAAGGAGGTCACTGGTCCGATTCCCGAGCCGGTGGCAACGATGACGATGGGTTTGAAGAGCTCCGCCAGTCTCATGACTCCGATCGTCGGCGCGCCCTTCTGCCAGATGTGCGTCGGAGGATCTAGGATCATCTTCTTGGTCCAATCGCCGGCGTTGCTGATGACGACGCTATACCCTTTCTCCGCATCATTTCCATCGGCTGGCCGTGGGTGTGCAATGGTGGCGAAGCCGTGGTTTTGTGTCAAAGGGTTGTGCGAAAGGCGTGTGCCGACGCAGCATTCGACGTTGCGGTTGTGAAAGCGCAATTCGGTGGCATGGCTGCTCAGTTGATGTGCTTCGACTGGCAGGCGCCGAAGCCAGAGGTAGGGATAGATGATGCAGCTGGTGATGATGATCAGAAACCAGAAAACTGGGGTGGTGATCAGCTCATGAGCTAGGCTGTGTGTGCTATCACGAGCATTGGACGCTGCAACGGCGCTGATGGCCGTTTGCGCCCACACACAGCCTATCGCTGCATAGCCGAAGTACCGGTGACTCAACTCCCAGAGGTCATGGTGTCTTTGGCGGAACGTCGGGTGCGCAAGGCAGATGATCAAGATGAGCAGTAAAACGGTCAACATCGTAATTGCTATCATTGAAGCATACTCTCCCTCCGATCCGTCGAACTGTCTGATGACCAGAACCGTGTAGAACACATACCAAAGCATTGCACTCATCCCTGCTCCAGCATGGATGCCACCATTGTTGTATGCAATCTTTGCCGCAGTTCTCCTGACTGACAATGGTGTTGCGTGCGGAAGCAGGAGTGCGAGATGGAAGAGCATGTTGATACAATGCTCTTGCCTCATCAAGATAGCAGTAACAAGATTGGCACCTGTAGCGGTCGCCGCATCGGCGTACGTGAATGCACCTGGAGTCAGACACGCGCGTGCGATCATGGCTCCAATCACCGCCACATTCGCGCAGATCACCAGGATCATGAAGCGGCGGTAGAAGCTCAGTGTAGCATATCGAAGAAAAGGCCAGTCTGCAGAACGGTCGTTTGCTGGCCGGATCGCGTCCAAAGGATGAGCAGCTTTTAACGCATCCAGTTGGTTCGCTGTTGCAATCCGGTCTGCGTATGTCTCCGGTGGCTTGACAGTGACTCGTACACTTCGGATTGAGTTCGCGGGAGTTGTGCCGGGGATTGACTCTTCGTCCTTGTCGATCTCGCTGCTGTAAATGCTTGATGATACCGACTCACACTTACGGTTGGTGAGCAGACCGGTATCACGATCGCAATGAGCGCTTTGATGCGTTGCCATTGGCACGGTCATGGCGAAATCGTGGACGGCAAACGGATGACTGTCATCGTGACCATTTGCTACCTTTCGAATATTTCGCGGAACCGCCGGAGGAGCCAGATGCACTGTGTCCGGCTGTTGGACAAACTCCTCCACACCTGCATGGCAGACGTTAGACAAACAAGTTGGAACGGTCTGTCCGTTTGGGTTTATAGCGACCTGCGCCTGCCCAGGCTGCTGCGGAACACCATATCTATTGTCTGTGCCGCAAGTAGATTTCAAGAAGCTCTGCCCATGAACGCCTGAGCCTGAAGCTCGTTGCTGTTCCATCTTCACAGCCTTGGAGACACAGACGCGGCCAGCGCGTACTACCGAAGGCTCAGACAATGCGAAGCAAACGTGAAACTACTGTTCAGCCTTCAATTCCGATGCCGCCACGTCGATGCGAACCAGATGTGAAGTGACGCGGCACGATAGACCAGCCCGTCGCCTGGTGTCGGTCCGAGGTGTATATATGCAAGGTCGTGGAAGGCAAACAACCACTGATCGTTTCGCTCAAGAAAGACGAACAAAGCCGCACAACAATGTGTTGTTAGGGTGCTCTGATGCGTCTTCGAGAACAATCACCACGTCGACGTGGAGTAGGCCTTCGAGCATGAACGCATTATTGTATGGCCATATGGAAGTCTTGCCACCTGGGTCAAACGGTCGTTGTGAAGCCCGAACGGCGTGGTCTCAACCTCTGCCGAGTCGCGTGTCGATGTTGGTGATATACGTGCATATGGGCTGAAGGGTATTCATCGGCTTTGGGAACGTGACATGAGGTTGTCTAGACGAAGACAAAGGTGTTGTCGACCAGCTGCTGGTATCAGATGACTTTGTCCGAATGGACAACCATTACTTTATGGTGACGAGAGGTCCAAGAGTCGTATTTTCGGCTCTGACGGCCGCTCCACAGCTACACCATTGATTTCCGCTTGGCCGTCGGAGAATATGCTACGGTTAATCGGTCCGTGAGGCTACCAACGGCTGAGACCGTGGACGTCTATAGCGTCCATGTTGGCCCGCAGTCGTTGAGCCCAAAGGGACCGCACCAGCATACAAGTTCCCAATAATGCTTCAGGCCTACGTGTCGTCCGGGCAGTCCATATGATCCATTAAAATGGAAGTCTTCAAGCCCCGAAAGGATGCCGAAAGGGTGCCTGACGTGTCCATTCGACTTGTCGCAATCTTGCATCTCCGAGTACGGTCCATTAAGGACATGAGGTCGGCGGTCCCTTCAGGCCCAACGTGAAGATCAGTGAAGCCTTGCAAAGTATATCGGAACTGACGCCCCGAAGCTGGACCTCTCGGCAGTGGCTCCAAGTAGTGGGGATTGAGGTGCCAGTAGTGTGACCCGGCAACCCGTCTGCTGTCATCTGCGCCTTCGTACCTCCTGTCGTCTTTCTCGGTGTGGAGGATATTCGGTCATGCAGTCAGATCTTGATGAAGAGCTCATCACACACGGCATGACAAGACCGAGTGGGCGGATAGAGAAACAGCTGCATGGTGGCGCTTGTCTTTGTGTTCACGCCTGCAGGAGAACGTGCCATGCTAGTAACGGCAGCGTTGCGGCGCCATCGTCCGTCCTTCCACAGGCCTTCAGGCACGTAGAGTGGGCTGCACAGCCTGCGCTGTGAAGCTGGCGTTTGTATAGTCTGCAACTGCTGTTGAAAGACGGGGATTCAGAGCGCGACTATGTCCCATTCTTGCGGCTGTTGCGGGCATTGAGCCTGAGGTGGACTTCAAACAGAGCCCTTACGGGCCACTTTCGGATTCCTCGAAGCATTCATCATTGTTCGCCAGTAGAAGGCACAGAGACTGAGAGAACGGGATGGTGCAGTTCTGGTAGAATGGCACCGCCTCCGTCCCGGGACGATCAGGCCGTTGTCCATACGGGCCGCTACCACCGCCGTGGCGCAGTGAGGCGCCAAGTCCAAGTGCGCCTCCATGCGTGGCCAGCATGTCGCCGGGTCGCCCGACCCAGGACCATGTGCGGTGACCCATGGACGAGTCGGTTTCACTGCAGTCGATCATCCCGGCCGCCAGGAAACGCAGCTCAGGGCGACGGCTAAGTCTCCCGTGGGCCAGTGGTGTTGGGAGATTGCTGAATGTACTGCGAGTACTGTAATAATAATGATGAGGAAGCGACTTGGAAGACCCGCCGATCGTCATGACGATGTGGCGCACAGGTTGACTTGTCCGACTTCATTTTCTCCACTGCTCTCTTGCGGTCTCACCACCTGCACTGTCGTCGTGCGAGCAACTCCGACGGTCATCAATAACATGCGGCTCAAAAGCTCAAAAAGGTTCATGAATGTGACGGGTTCCGTGACTGGGCATCGGCCAAGAACGGTCCGCCATAGTGAGGCTGCGCCAAGAATGGTCGCCGGCGGCCGCAGAAGGACACTGCCCTGGCGAATACATGTAATGGCTTGTCGAATGGGGAATCTCAGCAGCACGCGGATTGCCGGTAGCATACCTGGTAGATGACTGAGAGGCGTCACCAAGCAATCCAGTGCCGTCGTCCGGCCGCCAACCCACTATCGCCGTTATATGGGCCGTGATGGCTTTTGTGATCTATTCTCAGGCCGACAACATCTGAAGCCATCCGATCAATGAAGCGATGGCGCATCCGCAATGCACAAGAGTTCAAAGGCTCTTAGATGCAATGGGGCATTGCTTCCGGCACCACAGCGCCATCTTGACCTTGATCTGGTCAGTGTGGCAAGCCCCTATGGTTCCTCGTAGGGCGCCGATATCTTTTGGATAGGGAATGCAGGCCCGCGAGGGATAGGGCACAGGATGCGGTCACGACCTTGTTCAAAGACTATATCGAAGGCGTCCTTGCTTCGAGCTAACAACGAGTTGGGTCTACAGGGCAAAGCTGCTGATGGACACCACTTTTCGTACGCGGAGACTTATGCAATGGATCCGCCACGAACATCCTGCCAGATGGCCAATCATTACTCTCTGGAGTCCGCTCCGATCCAAACATTCTCGTATTCTCTTGCGTCCATTTTCTCTCGGGTCGTGACACAGACACAGCGTCTGGGCGAACATCAATCTCGATTTCCTCCAGGAATATTCAACATTCGAAAGAATGTAATGTTACAACACACAATACACAAAGCGCGGCTTTGCGTGAGCGCAGTTCTTTCAATATTACAATGTCATTGTTCGAAGCCGAGAAACAAATGTGCCACAATGGCCGCCCTCGAAGTAGATATTTTCTGGAAACATGTACTCAACCCATGCAGCGCCTCATCACCCATCTTCGAAAGATCGCCAAGATTACTGCACTGCACTCACAGGCGCTGGATCTACACTCTCGCTCGAAAAGGATACTGCAATTAGCTCTGGACCGCGTAGCAGCCCACAGATTCAACAGCTCTACCGGATCTCCCGAGATGAATGCTTTCAAGGCCACTGGAATGGTCATACAGGATTGCATTGATGATTTTGGATGCCATACGAACCTTGTTACTTGGACATTGTCGGGAGCATACGACGATAGTAAGGCGGTCTTGATCGATGCCGCGGATTCCAGACGTTTTGTTACGCTCAGGCGAGCTCGCAACCTCGTCTCCCTACTGGCCGGCCAGTTCAGAGAAGACTCCACAGTGTGTCTACATCTTGCAAATGATGTCACCTACCCGATCCTCACACTGGCTATCTTGGCCTCGAGCTGTCGATGGACTGGGACAAACCCGGCCTATACAGCATCAGAGCTGCGACATCACCTCACCACATCAGAGGCGGACTACATCATCACTGCGTCGGAACATTTTGACGTTGCACAACAGGCTGTCAATCTGAGCGGCAGGGCCGTTGAGATCATCATCTTTACCGACATACTCTCGGATCCAACTCCGGCGGACCTTGCATTAGCTCCGCTCGACATTGAACGGCTAGCCAGTGCCAATGGTGCAGCGCTGCGAACTCTGGGAGATCTCGTGCAACACAGACGGCCCCGTTGTGTTGCCAACCTGACTCAAGGCATATGTCCAGACTCGACGGCTGTTCTCATGTCAACGTCGGGCACCTCAGGCTTTCCCAAGATTGCAGCTCGATCGCACCGTGCCTTAATGGTAGAGCAGGAGGCCATACAAGACAACGACCGCGCTAAGCCATACGATGTCCGGAGACTGTTCTGTGTGCCTTGCTTTCATGCCTTCGCAGCGCCCGAGATGCTTTTCAATGCCCTGCGTTTAGGGCATACAAGCTATTTCATGAAGCGTTTCGACAGCAGCTTTGCGCAGAAGATTCATGATTATCAGATCACAGAGACCTTCGGTCCACCGCCCATGCTCTCAATGCTTGTCAATTCACCAAGGTCGTACCCGTTGCTGCAGTCGCTCAGGTACATTGCTTTCGGCGGAGCGCCGTTGGTGCCCGAGCTCAGGAGAAGAGTTCTCAACATGTTCCGAGATCCACCAAGAATTGTGCCGGTGTATGGCATGACGGAAGGCGGCTGGTTCACGACACTCAAGTATCCGGAGCAAGACAACACTGGCTCACTAGGAAGAGCAATACCAGGGTATGAGCTGAAGCTCGATCCCGAGGTGAATGGTGGTCAAGCTGGAGCTGGTGAGGTTCTAGTCCGGGGTCCGCAGCTCATGAGTGGCTACTTGAACAACCCATCCGCAACTGCCGAAGCCTTTGCCGAGGGCGGATGGCTGCGAACGGGAGACATTGGCTGCATCAGAGATGGCAGAGTCTACCTCATCGATCGGGCCAAGGACTTGATCAAGTGCAACGGGTGGCAGGTCGCGCCTGTCGAACTTGAGAATGCTCTGCTTCAGCATCCCGATATCATCGACGCTGCGGCGTTCGGAGTTGGCCAGGATGTAGATGAGCATCCGATGCTTTGCGCCGTGACGGCCAGTGACGATCTGACCGAGGACGAGGTGAAAGCACATCTACGGAGCAGACTTACCAGCTACAAGGTCAGCAAGAGCGAGATACGCTTCGTGCAGAGCATACCCAAATCGGGAGCCGGCAAGATTCTGAAAAAAGTCTTGAAGGGCCAGATGCTGGGCATTGTGTAGGATTATTGCGTTCCATCGTTTGTACATATTCGGCGTTGGGAGTTACGAGCGGGAAGCACTGCATCGCCATCTTACATTTATATCTAGGTATTGTATACCGATACCTCAATTTCAAGATTTGTTCTTTGCCATCTCCAGAAACTACGCAGGGCATGTCATTATTACTGCGGTCTCACTACGCAAGGGCGTAAGGCGTCCGACCAAGAAAGCCAAGCGCCGCCAGACCAAAGAGATACATTATATTATGCTGTCCACTGCTCTTGCTGTCGAATTGGCAGAGGCATCTAGGGTACTTACCAGAAGTATTCCGTAGAATTGTTACATCCACACATCCACACAAAGTGCATCAACTACTGGTGGACAGTAACGACGCGGCAGAAGTCAATGCGGCATAAAAGTTGGCAGAGCACCCATGTCCTCAAGCTGCCTGCACGACTACCTCAACGTCATTTGACAAACAACAGTCAATCAAAGCTAATGCTCTCCTGCTCGCCGTCCCATTCATCAAACACCCAAAAATGCCGGACTCGCTGCAAATCGCCCTCAAGAACGACAGCGACCTGGGCAATATCCACGCCTACGTCACGGGCATAGCAATCCAACGTGGTGGCCAGCGATGCATGCTCAAAGCAGACGGGAAAGACCTCTACTTCCCCCAAGACCCTCCATCGATCGGCTCTCCGTTGACTGAGGACTGTGCCATCCCATTAGGCCCACCCGGCAACACGACCACAGTGACCATTCCTCAGATCGCTGGAGGTCGCATCTGGATTGCAGAAGGCAAACTCACGTTCCTGCTCAACCCCGGTCCAGCACTGGTCGAGCCATCGGTGTTGAATCCCAGCGACCCAAATGCCCACACCAATTTCGGCTTTGCAGAGTTCACGCTGAATAATGATCAGCTGTACGCCAATATCAGCTATGTCGATCATGCCGCTCGCATCCCGATCGGCATCAGTCTGCAGCAGGCGTCCGGCCAGGTCCAGCAGGTCGTGGGGATGGCGCCGGATGGCCTGGATAGATTGGCAGATGGACTCAGGGAGCAGGCACGGAAGGATGGTCGACCCTGGGACAAGCTCATTGTCCAGCATGAAGGTCGCATTCTGAGAGTGCTGAATGCGACCCATGGCGATGCGGTGGGGGCCTCGTTTGACGGGTACTACGAGCCGCATATCGAAGACGTCTGGCAGAAGTACAGTTGTGGTGCGTGCATGAGGATCAACACGCAGGCTGGACCTGGCGTGCTCGAGGGAAGGATCAACGAGAACGGTGAACTCGTGATTGGGAACGAGAGCTTCGGCAAACCAAACAGTGCAGATGTCTTCGGCTGCAACAGCGGGCCCTTCACCACCGGTCCGAATCCTGATCGCAACGCCATCATCCCCCGTCTGGCGGCCGCCTTCCACCGGTCGACGTTGCTGGCGACGGAAGACCACCCGTCAGACCCATCGACGTTCTACCGGCAAGATCCTACGAACCACTATGCCCGACTGGTGCACGAGGTCAATCTCGACCGGAAGGGTTATGCTTTCGCGTACGATGATGTACAGCCTGATGGTGGCGAAGATCAGAGTGGGAAGGTGAATGCGGGTGATCCCACGCTATTGACCGTGACTGTCGGTGGTAAGAGCGCCGCGGCAGGTGGACAGGGTGGAGGAGGACAGGCAGCTCCAAAGACTTATGATCGGCCGCCTCCGCCGCCGCCGCCAGTTGTCGCGGGTGACCAGCACGACGAGGGCGGAGGGTTCAGAGATAGGGTGAAAGGATTTGCTCAGAAGATATTGAAGTGAGGGAGAGACGGCACGACCACTGATTAATTGCGCTGGCACTTAGACGCATGGCTGGAACATACGTCGGAAGCAATGCGCATTGATTTCGCAGTACTGATTCCCTCGCTCTCAAGCTCTCAACGTTCCATCGCTTTTGGGCATTCGGATGGATCTCTCATGCATGAGAGCAGGCCGGAAAGTCGACGGTCACATTGCAACACCATCTACTTAGCCTCCCCGTCCGTCACATTCCCCTTCTTCGCCTCAAACTCCTCCAGCCACTTCTTCACAATCCTAATCTCCCATTTATGCGCCTCCCGAATGAACTGCGGCTCCGCGTCGATATCCAGGATCCCATAACTATCCCAATGATGTCCAGCGCCGGTGATCAGCAGTTGCGGATGCCGGTACGCGTCGTCGACATCCGGCGTCAATCTCCTCGGGGCGTCATTCGAATGATAGCAGATATCCAGCCAGACATCTTGATCACCATCGATGTGCGCGAGGCGAGTGCCGCTGACGTTGTAGCCGCCGTAGCGGTTCCAGTAGTCGAGGTTGGGAGTGGAGGGGACGGTGTTGTATTTACCGGGTGGGAACGCCCAGGTGCACCATTGTTGGGTGTAGTTGACCGTGAGTTGGCGGGAGATCAGAGACGGTCCGTAAGGCCGAGCGACTTGGTAGAGGCCGGATTCCGTGCAGGTTGTGTAGATGTATGATCTGTCACCGTTGTTCGTGGTATCGGCCCAGTAAGACTCGTTCTGCCTGCTGAAGCCGCCGTTGGTGCTGTCGATCGGACCAGTCGCGAGTGGCAGGATGTACTTTTGAATGTAGTTCGCATAGTTGCCCAGGTTCGTCCAGGGCTCCCCGTTGGTGTACTTTGAGAGTGCGTAGTCGATTTGTGTGACGTTCTCAGGCGCATTGGCGTTGGTGATGTTGTCAGTGAAGTACCAGAAGTCGTCGGATCCGCTGCCGGTCAAATCATTGTCCCAGCCCAGCTCCTGCCATGTGTTTGTTGGATAATCGAAGGGTCCGCCGAGTGGCCATGCGATGACTTGGGCGAAATCCGCGTTACTCGTCAAGTCCTGGAGGCCAAAGATCGACTTCATCTCGTGGATAGCCGTGGCGTCCTGGCTGTCAAACACTTGATCTATCCTGCACGTCGAACGAGACCATCAGCAGTCGCTGCGCAAAGCGGCCGGTTGCAAGCACTCACTTGTCGACGATGGCATTGATGCTACCCACAGCGTCTTGAGGGCCAAATTTCTGGATCGGATCATACCACTCTACATATGCCAGCTTGGCCTTGGTTGTGGCGCTTGACCCAATGCCGCCCCACAAGATACCCTCGTCGCCGCCATATTCGTGAAGGGAAAAAGCGGTCTGAGCGCCGGCAAGTGAGCCGCCGTAGAGGATCCATGGTGTGTCGGGAGCAGCCAGACAGGCGCTCACTCCAGGAAAGGAGGATGCAGTGACGTGTGTGGCAAAGTAGGCATTATCAGCGACGGCTGGACGTTCGTTAGCCGTAAAGGGATCCTTCGAATGCATACTAGGATCTGCTTACACTGTTCCGTCGTCAGGAAGCGCAAGTCATCTGTTGTGCTGGTGTTGAAGGGGTAGCTTTTGCCGTAATACCTATTCTCGAGAATGATACCTAGACCGTCTGTCGCTTCCATCAGGATTTGGATTATGCCGGTCTGGATGTTCGACTCGCGGCTCTCGACACTCGTCTCGCCACCGATGTAGAGGAAGACGGGGCCTCCAGGCTTGTAGTATGTGTCATCAAAGACATACCGTTGCTTGAACGTGGCATTGGTGTGAGGCACGTAGCGTGAGCTGTTGGGGAAGTGGTCGATCTGTCTCCATGTCAGCTAGGTCCCGGCTCATAGGACGTTTCCCTGCCGACCAGCTGATCGAACTCATAGACCGTATACTCTATGCTCTGTCTGGCTTCGATGGCGCTCAGGTTGGGAGCGGCTCGGCGATGCTGGACAGCGTGAGTGAGAGGAGCAACTGCAGCGAGGCAGTACGTCAAGAGGCGTCTCATCCTCGTCCAGGCAATCGGTGGGATGCTGTGCAGGGTGGGGAGGATGAGAACAGACGAGGTGTGGGAGAAGGTTCATGTTGCAGAGACTTATGCAGGCCCGAATGTGTGATAAGCCATGATGGCCTCTAGAACTAATTCCGCCCTCCTCAGCGCTCATTGCTCCACACGTTCATCGCGCGAAGAGGGGTCGTTACTCTGCCGTGATAAAGCGGATAAATAAACTACTCGATAGGGAAGGTGCGGAAGCATAGAGACATTCGACACTGGATGCCTCAGTCCGCCGTGAGGAGGAGAATGAGATATGGTCGCATGGAGGTAGATCATAATCCATACAGGTCTATCTATACCTTGACTCCCGAGTCATGTGTTGTTTGTTGTATACCTTGGCTACGTCATGATGGGAGCACATCTACCTGAGGTACGTGTCAGACTCTCTACGTCCACCATCAAAGGGTACCGGTTCCCTGCCTCTGACCTTCACTCCACCGCCGGACATGTCGTCGTCGAACCAACGATACGACGAGGCCACGGCGGCCAAAGACAACATCGCGCGCGGCGTCTACGAGGCCTCCCCGGCGGGCACGGCAACGTTCTGCGGGTTGCGCACCGCCGACCTCTTCCTCCAACATGGCATCCTCTCCCACAACTGGGGCGCCTCGGCCATCGCCCGCCTCGGCGGCGGCGTCTTGCCCAAAGGTCCGCCGCTCGTCACCAACACGCCCTTCGACCGCCTCGCCCTCTCGCCCTACCGCGCCATCCTCTTCGCCATGGCCCTCGGCAGCACCGCCAAGCAGAACTTCTGGCTGCTGGCCGTCAACAACGAGCAGGTGACCCCCGCCCGCAGCGCCCTGATCGCCCTCTTCAACTCCGTCTTCAACTCGATCAATTCCCTCCTCTTCATCACCTCCCAGACCTCCGCGTCGGTCAACGGCGAGCATTTCCCGCAGACCCCGTTGATCGTCGGGAGCACGCTCTACGCCGCTGGTCTCTTCATCGAATGGTTCTCCGAGGTGCAGCGAGCGGCGTGGAAGAGGAGGCCGGAGAACAAGGGCAAGGTCTACGAGGGGGGGTTGTTTGGACTGAGCAGGCACATCAACTATCTGGGCTATACCCTGTGGAGGACGGGCTATTCGCTGGCTGCAGGTGGTTGGACGTGGGGCAGCATCGTGGCAGCCTTCTTCACGTATGACTTTACCCAGCGTGGCATCCCCGTGCTGCAGAAGTACTTGGAGGACAAGGTATGCATTGGTCTTCCAGAGCTGTATTACATTGCTTACTAACACGATTGCAGTACGCCGACAAGTACGAGCACTACAAACAGACGGTGCCCTACGCCTTCGTGCCGTTTGTATGGTAAGCGCTGGGAATCATACTGAGGCGCCATACATGTGTGACTCCATCGACAGGTTTGCTTGCATGCTTCTTGTATCTAGTACTTGATGACCTGTAATTTAGCACGATACCCAAATCTATGTCATATTGATCCTACCCACTGCTACTGTTCGATCACACAAGTTGGGGACTGGGAGTGGCACCCAATTACTGTAGACTCCAGCGTGTTTGTCCACCGCTAGTCATCGATGGCAGATGCATCGGCCAGCTGTCTGTGTACGCCTATGCTGAGCAGCCTGCATCCATCTTGCAACCACTATGGACTATAAATGACCGCGTGGACCTAGTTTCCGACTTTGCTTTAGCATCCAAACCATTTTCCGCGATATTTCAAGCACGGAGCATCGCCTATACCACGATCAACCGGTCCAACACTGTCAGTATGCCTCAAAGTACCTGCCCATTCAACCTGCAACGAGATCCCAGGTCGGCTGGCCCTCTGATTCCCTCAGCCACCCGCACATTCATCCTCAACGTGCTTGCCGGGCTCTTGAACGACCTCAGGGATGTTCAGAACATCCTAGCCGAAAGTGATACGACTGCAATCAGGGTCGACGCAGCGATAGCGCTGCTGGAAATTATTGATACCAGCCTCAAGGCTTCGGCAGGAAGCGTAGAAGTGAGGCTGCCGACCATCATCTTGAACATCGACATCGATACACAGATCGCGAGTGTCTACGAGTGGCTCGCCGACCTGCTTCTCAAGTCTCAGGCAGTCTTTGTCGCGCCTCATCGCACCATCGAACGCTTCGTTGCGCGGTTGCACACGGCAGCGGCATCGGCCAGGAAAGAGGGCAATATTCTTGGGGACGAGAAGACGCAGAAGCTGGCGTTGCATGGCGAAGAAGCGCAGGCTCATGGCAGTTCCCAGAAACCTGCTTTCCAGCCTTGCATTCATGGGGAAGAAAGTATCAGCGAGAAGTGCATGTTCAATGACCATACCGCCACTGGCAACCATACCGGCCCGTCATGCGGATGCCCGCCTCAGCCAGACCCCTCCTCGGATTTGCCCAGTAAGAAGAACAATGGCCGCCGTTTTGTCCGTTTCAATGGAGACGCACGCGTCGCGGGAACTGCGGAACCACGCTTGCGGGAGCGGACAGCGATGAGTAGGCGGGCTGCCGAGGAGAGGTATTTCCGCCGTCGCAATCCTTCCATCACCTCGACCGCTGAGGATGAGCTTGACTCGGTATCGCCTCCTGGAAGCGAAATCATGGACGAGAGCTGCTTCGAGGATCCAACGCTGGCTGATGTTGCGGCGGTGACGGAAGCCATGGACGAGCCTCAGGCGGCGGACAGATCTCGAGCCGCAGATGGGGATGTCTGGTGCTTCGCTAGCCACGTCCCAAAGAAGCCCATTGAGATTGATCATGCGGCGGAAATGGCAGCATGGGTACGCCTTCAGGAGCAGGCTGTGGAACAGAGGAAGTGGATCGCAGACTGTCTTCGCGTCGCTCACGAGCAACGTGTGGCCTCTGGAGCGGAAGACGTCTGGGCGTGGGTGAATGCGGCCGGTATCAAGAAGCCAACTTCCAGAGAGCCGGTCGACGAGAACTCCATTCCTCACGAGCCCGCCTCTCAAATGTCAACTTCCAAACATCCCCCATCTGACATCGTGGACCCTGCTTTCCGCACCGCCGGTATCAGCATCTACCCCAACGCCCCGCGAGCCGAGAGCGTGCAGCGACAGGTCGAAGCCATGAACCAGCGGAGCCAGACCACGGGGCTCCCAACACCCCCCGTCGCATTCCCCGGCTCGACAGAGCACGAGAGCGCGCTCCTGCAGCAGCTCAGACAGGACGCATCGAGCCGGGACGACGATCCCTCCACTGTCACCCGGGGGGCAGGAGAACCCGCCGTGCATGTCGAGAAGATCTCTGTCCCTTTCTCACCGCCGACTCGTGACTCCAGTCCCGCCCTGCGCGGCAGATACAGCAGCATCGACGAGGTGCTCGCCAGCGACGCCGAGGCACGGAATCCCGTCGGGGCCGTGGACGGCTCTGTCCTTTCTGCACTCGAGACGCCGCGAGCCCGAGACAGCTCCGCGACGGACGTGAGGCCGGTGGGGTGTAAATCTGATCACGATGGCGAGGGGGGGAGGCGGAGTAGCGATGTAGGTCAGAGGAGTTGTTCGTTTGGGCCCGGATCCGTCGCGGAAGCTATGGCACGTCCGGGTGGGGGATGGAGCAGGCGAAGTAGCTGGACGGGGGAGGGGTATGTGTTTACGTCTTGACGATGGCGCAGCTGGGCGATGGGAGGGATGCGATGCAAATGATGTTTCTGGAGGTGGCACACTTCTTGACTCTGTGACAGGAGAGGTGCGGGATTTGCTTGGTCATGCACTGGCGTTTGACGCCACTGGATTGTGCAGAGATATGGGGGTGGCAGCCGCAGTTCTAGCGTTTCTGCGCCGATGACCTCAGACCATGGTCCTGTTGATGGAACTCGCTGAAGGTCTGCCCTTTTGCTCGTCGAAGTACGGCAGTCTTCAAAATAGGTGACTGTCCTGCTTGAACACCAGATAAGCGATATGAATGGATCAGCTCCTCACTCAACCTCCTCCTCCATTCTGTCACCCTCCTCCTCTTCCTCCTCCTCAGCCAGATGCAGCCGAGCCCTGACATCCCTCTGCAAGCCCTTCGCATCTTCAACCTCCACCCCGTCCTGACACAGCTCATTGCATAGCTCCAAACACCGTTGCCAGTCCTGGATCTGGAAACTCCACCTCGCAAGCCACAGACGAGCGCGACTCGTGACCTGCGTGACGCCGAGACCTTCATCTCCCTCTTCCGCTCCTTCTTCCTGCGCGAGAGTGAGCTCCATGTAAGCCGCCGCTTCCTCCCATTTGCTTTCTTTCTCGTACAGCAAGGCTATCTCGTACAGGATCTGTGGATCGAGTGCGCCTCCCACGGCGTTGCCCAGCGGGTCGGATCCGGAGCCGAAGGAGGACTGTGCATCCATCTGGCTGCCAACGACGAGTGCTCGCTTGTAGGCCGATATGGCGTGGGCGATCTTGTCGCATTTCGAGTATGCGAGTCCCACGGCTGCCCACATTTTGGGGTCATTGGGACATAGAGCGGCAGCTTGGCGGTAGTAGAAAAGCGAGTAGGAGTAACACTCTAGCATTTCATAGCCCTGCCCCAGGCCGTACCATGCTCGATAGTCCCGTCGATCGGCGTCTACAGCTCTTCTGTAGCTTTCAATGGCGGCCTGCGTGTTCTTGAGCTCGATATATTCGTGCCCCATCAGCGTCCATGCGGACTGGTAATTGCGATCCAAGGTGAGAGCTCGCCGGAAATGTAGGACAGCCTTCTCGTGCTCCGAGATCAGAGAGTAGTAGTTGCCCAGTATGCAGTTGGTTTCTGGGCGAAATCGGTCGGTCGTGCTTGCGAGGCTGGCGAGGGAGGCGAGTTTGGGTCGGTGAGGGAGGACATAGAGAAGATTGCTGTAGACCTCGAGACCTTCAAGACGATAAGGATGTTGTTTGGTCAAACTCTCGAACAAAGCCAACGCGGTCTCGTGGTCGCGCGCATGGTAGTGCAAAAGAGCTTTCTGCTGCTGTAGCCATGCTGATGTCGGAAACATGTTTTGCAGCTGGGTGATCTGATGCACCACCTCGGGAGTTTGTTGATACATCTCAATGTTGCAATAAATCGACCAGAAGATACTCATGATGTGCGGCGGCTGCATCCTTTGGCCCAGGTTCTGCAGCGTCTCGGGGCTATCGACCAGGCTGGCCAGCTCCAGCCAGGCGGACCAGTTGAAAGGTTGGAGGCCGACGCTCCTGAGTAGCCATTGTCTGGCTAGATCTTCCGACCTGGTTTTGATGAGGACGATTCCGTAGAGGTACTCCAGCCAGCCCTGCGAGTTGCCGACTTCCTGCAGACCACCTCGAGCATTGAAGTAATCTTCAAGCATGGTTAGCACGCCTGGAATCTCTTTGTTGGCGGTGACTGGTCCATCAGACGGGCCAAGGATGGTTTCAGAATCTTCGTTCTTCCGCTTCTCGCCTGCGAGATATCTCGCATACAGAGCCAAGAAGAGGCTCCTCTGACTGAGTTTCTTGACTGCAATCGACGCCGAAGGCGGCACAGCGCCGTCTGCCGACCTTACAGTGGGCTTTCGGAGCTGTGGATCCGATGGTGATAGTACTGAGGATGCCTGGGACTGTGGCGTGCTGTGCGGAATCTGCGAAGGCAAGAACACAGCGGCACTGCGGTCAAACTCCCGGCAGTCGAAGAAAGATTTGGCCATGAGAAAGCGAGACTGCTCCTTGGCCTCGAGTCGTGCTTCTCGCCTGTCATTGTTCGTTGGGGGAGTCGGCGTCGTGTTCTGGTCATCGACCTCGACATCCACGTCCGTGTCGGAGTCGGAGTCGTCGTCGGTGGCGGTGTCGTCTGCTGGGAACGAGTTGAGGAGCTCGGCAGCCCTGCAGAGGATGTCAGGGGGTTGTGATGGACGACAGGCATTCTAGCTCACCACTTGGCTGCGAAATATAGACATCTTTCGTGGCAAGCCGTCACCGCTTGCTGCAATTGGGCCAGGAGTTGGTGTTGATCGTGGGCGGAGAGGGCCATGATACATGTAGGGAGATAGAGTGCTGCTTGGTGTGGGACGCACTCATATCGTGGACTTTGCCATTCTCATGTCCTGGATTGTGTACACTTGGACTTGATGGGGGCGTCTCTAGGACCCATTGGTGGTTTCTGTATGGTGTATATGCAAGTCCAAACAGTACCCGACATGGATGTAGTCCCTGGCTCGGCAGAACATTCTTCCGCTTCAGACCCTGGATGCACCCGAATGTGTCAGGAACAGGAAACAAATCAACAATCCATCCATCCCCCCCCCCCCAATCCCCCCATCCCCCTCCTCGTGGGATGAGCATTTAACGTTACCTTATTGTTCTCAATCTATTTGCACTACTCTCACCCTCGAAAGCAACTGTGTCCCCATTAGGAAACCCCCGTAAGATTCGACTGCGGAATATACCTCCATACCTCCATAATGCCTGCGACTCGACAAGAATTCGAGAGCGTCTTCCCCCGTCTGGTGGAGGATCTGAAGGAGCACTGCCAGTCCTACAGCTTGCCCGAGCAGGCGCGAACATGGTTCGAGAAGGTACGCTCCTGCTGCCCCCCCTCCCTCCCTCCCTCCCCCCCCACCACCACCACCACCACCACCGCCGCCGCCGCCTCCTCCTCCTCCTCCTCCTCCTTCATCATGTGATTGACGGCCCGTCTGACAGCGACGCCCGCGCATGTAGTCCCTCACCCACAACACCCTCGGCGGCAAGTACAACCGCGGCCTCTCCGTCGTCGACACCACCCAGCTCCTGCTCGCCCGTGACCTGAGCCCCGATGAGTTCTTCCGCTCCGCCACCCTGGGCTGGATGATCGAGCTGCTGCAGGCCTTCTTCCTCGTGTCCGACGACATCATGGACAGCTCCAAGACCCGTCGCGGCCAGCCGTGCTGGTACCTGATGCCTCGGGTCGGCATGATCGCCATCAATGACGCCTTCATGCTCGAGAGCAGCATCTACCTCCTGCTCAAGAAGTATTTCCGCCAAGAAAAGTACTACGTCGACCTGATGGAGCTCTTCCACGAAGTCACCTTCCAGACCGAGCTGGGCCAGGCATGCGATCTCCTCACCGCCCCCGAAGACCACGTCGACTTGGACAACTTCAGCCTGGAGAAGTACACCTTCATCGTCATCTACAAGACCGCATACTACAGCTTCTACCTACCCGTCGCGCTGGCCCTGTACTTCAACGGCATCGCGACGCCGCAGAATCTGAAGCAGGCCGAAGCCATTCTGATCCCCATGGGCGAGTACTTCCAGGTCCAGGACGACTACCTGGACAACTTTGCCGATCCCTCGGTTCTCGGCAAGATTGGCACCGATATCCAAGACAACAAGTGCTCCTGGCTCGTCAACCAGGCACTCAAGATTGCGACGAGCGAGCAGAGGGAAGTCCTGGAGGAGAACTACGGCAGGAAAGACGCCGAGTGCGAGAAGAAGGTCAAGGTCGTGTTTGACGAGCTCAAGTTGGAGCAAATATACAAAGATTTCGAGGAAGAGCGTGTCAAGGATCTCAAGGAGATGATCAATGGCCTGGACGAGAGCGAGGGCTTGAAGAAGGGCATCTTTGAGGAGTTCTTGCGGAAGATCTACAAGAGGAGCAAATAGATTGGATGCATGATGGTCGTACAGAGCGCCTATCGTAGCGTGGAATGGCAGCATCGAAGCCATGCATCGCAGCGGCGCAAGCACGCAATCACATGTCAACCGAGGTCCTGCAGGCGGTCGGATCCGTGATGAGCATCTCGTTTGGCATATTGATCTCGACAAGGACTTGCAGTGTACCAACGGTCCATGGTGTGCACACGCGCTGATGGCTCGCTGCTTCTCCAGTGCTTGAGCAGTGCGACATAGTATGACTTCCTATGTGTGCTAGTCAGACTCGCTATTGGCATTTCTACGGTGTCTACTGAGGCTCGATGGAGGGTGCTAGTGTTCCCGACCCATGCTTCATGATCGCATGCAGGTGGGCCACGAGCAGAAAGATGATCTCTGGTAAACTCGCAGTCTGGGCATCTGCATGCATTCATGCTGTCTTGGCATCGTATTCTGAGGCAAAACTTCCTGCATAGAGTGGGTGACTTGGTACTTCATTGTTTGCTTCATCACAGGCGTTCGTTGACTGGGTTCAGCGACGACTTGGAACTCATCATAAGGTAGCCTTCTTTACTTGAACCCCGGTGGAATGGACGCACTGGAGACATCCAGGATGCAGGGTGCAGCCCCTCTGGACAGCGATCTGGCCTCGCGCGACCGCAGAGAAGAGACGGGATGGAGCCATTAAGGCCGCGTCATCAACCAAACCCATGTTCTCTTCTAGGTATGAAGACAGATCCCGCAGTAAATACAGCTTGCCTCCATGATTCCAAAGCATCCCGCGAACTATGCAGATAGAAGTCAAAGTGAAAAAATGACAAATAGGACCAACAGGGCGGTCTCTTTAAAGATCTCCAGTCGAATCCGTTCACTACTCGAGCTCGGCCACGGCGTGGTCCTGCTCGCCGCCATGCCTCTCCACTTTCTCCAGATACCAGGGGTCCTTGGGCGGCACCGGCGGCGGACTGTCCTTCTTGTGTTTCAACAGCTTGTCGCCGATGGGGAGCTTGATCAGGTCAAAGCTCCGCGTCTGCCGCGGCTGGTCGTCGTGCCCTTTACTACGTTTCGTGGGCAGGCTCCGCGACAGCGTCCGCGACAGCCGGGTGGTGGAGTGACGTGCCTCGTAGGACGCGAGAGCTGCTTGTGAACCGTGACCTGAGAGCCTGTCGCTGATCGATCGCTGGAGCTTGGTCGGAGAACCGTGGAGTTGCAAGGGCGATGGCTGGAGCTGCAAGGGCGATGGTGACGGGGCGCCTCGTCGGACGTCGATGTCGAAGACCAGCTTGGCGAGACGCTCGTCTTCGAGGGCCGAGAGGATCCTCATGCGCTGTTCGAGCGCCAAGTCGGCTTCGCAGATCTCATAGGGCGTCAAGCGTCCCGTCTCGATTTCTGACCTGTCGCGGAGCTGTTGCAGGTGAGCTTTTTTCCGCATGCGCAACACAGGCGCCTGAGGGAGGCTGCGCAGGACGTGCGCCGCGCGGTGATGATGGTCGGTGCCGTGGCATAACGCCATGCTCCCTGCCGAGAGGTGCTTGGTCCCCTCGCCGGCCTCGTCCTGCCTGAACCCGGCGTCTTCTGGCGGCTCGGCTTCGTAGCCCTCGAACCGCTGGCGCAACAGCATGTCCACGAGCTTCCAGCTGTCATGTCTGGCCAAGAGATCCCGCTCGGCGGTCGGTCGCCGAGAGGGACCCCGTGCCAGCAGCGCGTGCAAGAGCTCGGACAAGCGCCACAGGTGCTTGCTCCCGATGTGCTCGATGTCAGAGAGTGCGAGGGGGTGGGAGACGTGCAGGAGGTCATCGACGCCACCGCCGGGGACCAGCAGGTGGAGGTCTCCGCAGACATTGCCATGGCCGATTCGCGCTGGCGCTTTTGGTGACGGGATTATGGCCGCGTTGGGGGAGTCCGATCGCGCCGTCGCCGGCGGGAAGTAGGCATCTTTGATCAACGACTGCAGTGGCAGTGGCGTTGTGGGACAGGAAGCCATGGACGCATGATTCCTGGGTCTGGATTCCGGCGTCTGGTATTTCAGCACGTGGACTCTGATGTCCACAACACAGGGTGTGAGGCGGGCTAGACTAGCGAGTGTAGACATGGTTTCAGATCTTTTTAGTTGGGCTACCGGACAAGCTGTCTACACAGAGCAATAATCCCGTCGGGGCGGGTGCAGTAGTAGTATTATACCGTCAGGTGGGTGTCGTCGTGCGCTTCGCATCGTCAGGAGCATAGTGGTGACCCACGTTTCTTTAACCTTCTGCTCGCGTGCTCATGCAGCGACGTCGAGGGCTCGCGTGAAGGATGGAATCGTGATCAATTCATCAATTCGGGCCCATCTCGGGCCATTTCACGGCCACGATCCCTGGTCTGGGGTTATCTGGCCAATAATCTGTTTGCCTTCGAAGCGCTCGAGCATGTCACTCTGAGCCACGTGAATGCGAACGCCCGCGCGCTGTTTTGGCCTTGCACTATGGGGCACCAATGGTCATGTCCGCAGTCCGCACGGGTGATTGCCATCGACCCCGGGTAGGGTCTGAGGGTCAGGGCCGGTGCTATAGATGATACGGAGCAGAATTGGCCGCTGCGAGGCTCACGAGACCGCACGGGAACAGGGCTAGAATATAGACAAGAGCCCGGAACTCTGGCTCCCGCCGGGCGAAGAGGCGTTGCAGCTTGTTCGCCTATACGAACCCCACGCCCCGCAGCGGGTACATGTATCTGGCACAATCAACCATGATTGCCCTCAAGGCGTTTCAGCCGGCGCTCGAGAAGGCGTTTCCAAGGATGCGGTGCAGACTGGCGGTAGCATCGCTCCAGGCTCGTCGTCCCTGCCCCAGCGGGCATGCCTCCATGTCGCCAGCAGGCGCATCACGATTGCCATTGCCACCGCTGATGATACGACCCTGCTCGTGCTCGTCGCTCCTGCTGATTGCCGTCGTCCCATTCACAGCGATCGTCCGGCCGCGTCCGATGGTTATCTGACGGATGATGTTGCTCTCGTGCACGGTCTGCTTGCGGAAACTGAAGATGCTCCTCCGCCGCCTTTTGCTCTTCACACTACTCTCGCTGCCACTCGAGCTGACCTCGGGCACCGCCGTCAACGCCCTCCGTGGCCCGGGACGACTGAGATGCGGCCGGGCCCCCGCGGCCGCCGAGCTGGTCGCCGTGATCTCGCCCAGCGGTGGCAGATGTGAGCCGTACTCGTCCGCCAAGCTCAGGCGATTCTTCGCGCAGATGTCCGCGATGCCGTCGATGGCGTGCTGGAAGTCTGGACAGTTGGCCGCTCGCAGGATGTCCGCGAAGGCGTAGGACGAGATGGGGGGCAGAGGGTGGAGCTCCGCCGCGAGGGGGGGAGCGCGCGGGGCGCTGGTCGAGATACCCGTGTTGCCGGTGTATGCTCTGACGAGCACGGGACGCGCCATTGTCCGGTCAACGAATCAATAACAACAAGCGGCCATGATCACACACGATGCTACATGTACCTGACTGATCCAGGCGCGACGTCACGAGGAAGATGGGAGCCGCACTGATGATGATGAGCACCTCCGTACTACTTCACATGTACAGTAAGTAGTAAGTTTCGTCCAAGAGCGACGGGATCTCGAACCAATCAGCGTCCCGCGTGGGGCGTCGGAATAACACTAGTCCCCGGAACGGGCCTCCCCGCTCTCTTGGCACCCGTGATCATCCTCGACCTCTCATCGCCGCCCACCTCTTCCTCCTCCATCATCAACATCACTTCAGACCCTGGAGTGCGGCGCTGCGGTTCCCACGCAGATGCCACTCGCTATGTCGGCGCACAAGGAGATCAAGGCAGACGCCATCACTCCCACGGAGCCGACAGAGGTATGTACGGGATCTTGACGACCACCTGCGTCCAACGGAGATGCGCCGCCGCCACCCACAACGACCGCGCCCAGCGACAGCTGCGACGCCTCGAATGTGTTGTTCCACCCGCCTGCGCACGTGATGCCACTTCATCGCTCGCGCGGTGATCATGCACTTGCCACTTGACGATGCACCGGTCGTTGCGTAGTGCTAATAGAAAGTAGGTCACAGGCACCAAACCGGCACAGTCGGTACGTCCCTCAACATGATGATACCACCAAGGATTCCATTGTCGCGCGCCAGTTCCACGCATGACGTTGTGTCTGGCAGACGAGCCCCTGGCGTAACCGTCGACGACGTTGTCGCTGAATGCTGCTCCCGGCCACACCTCTGGACTCCCTGGACGCCCGATTTCTGGTCTCGCCACGCTGCTGCTGCTGCTGTCACTGGCACATCTTGTGCTCTCTTTGTGGGCTCCAGCTGACAGATCGCAGAACACGGTAGATGCCGCAGGGAGCCCTGCCACGGACACTCAAGACATTGCAAGCAACGAATCAGTCGCCGAATCGGAAGCGGTGAGTTTGCTGGCATTGGTTTGAGGCGACCGGCTTCGTGACATCATCCATCATCCACGGGACTTGCTGACAAATCGTAGGCGCAGACGAGAGAGTCTTCACCCGCAGAAGAGGGCGAGATTGTAAGTGTCAGCTCACGACGATTTTCCTCTAATTGATCCACTCTCTCCATTTTCCATTCTCTCGATCTTATTTGCTTTCTCAATAATGCAACGGCATAAAGCTTCCACAGCATATATCCACAGACCCTGACGATTGTTGCGACAGCAGGAGGACACCACGGAGTACAGGTGGTGCAAATGCTTCCTGCCTCCAGCACAGCATCCCCACGGCCAAGACCACTATTTCATGCACTTCGACACACGCCAGACCCAGTGGCAAGAGCCGAATGAGCCATACTGGGTCTGGGATGCCCTTCGGCAGACCGTCCACGCGTCAGGGCTTCAACAGCCTTCGAACCGCGAGCATCCTGCTACATCCGCCCCGCCGTCGAGTGAGCCGGAACCGGAAGGCGAAAGGTACAATCCGGCGATCCACGGCAACTACGACCCAACCGCCCCATACGCGAAACGCTACGAGGACAAGCGCCGAGCCCAGGTCGAAGAAGAGGTGTACGGTCCGTCGGTTCGTGCTCGGCAATCGACCGGGTACGCAGCCGTCGGCGCCTTCAATCGCTTCTCTGGCGCCTTTCAGACCTCGGATAAGTCAGCGGACCGCCACAATGACTACAACAAGAGCGGAAGGCAGATGCGCAACTTCTTTGACGTCGATGCCGCGGCAAACGTTCACGGCGGGAAGAGTCTCAAGGATGAGAGGAGGCAGGCGAAGATCGGCAAGAAGGAGCTACATGCGCTGAAGAAGAAGAAACGTGAGAAGAAGGAGAAGAAGAGGTTGGACTTTTACAAGTCGTGATCTCATTTGCCTAGCTTTTCATCCCGGAAGGCGTCGCCTTGGTGACGAAGGAGATGGATGCTAGTGTAGCAATAGCAGCATGATACCCAGCAGGTTCCAGACAAACCGCTCGTCAGGGAAAGACGAGCTGGTTGTGGCCGCAGATGTTCAATGCAGTAAGATAGCAAATTCGAAGGCTTCCGTCTTCAGAGCATGTTCCTCCGTCGTTTTGGGTCCACAGCTCGCAGTCCCCAGCCCATGATGAGCCGCATCCACCCTCAGCACCACATCCTCGCGCCTCTTCTTCTCCAGCTCGTACGGGTGTCCCGCCTCGTCAATGTCCTGGACGTCAAAGTGACACGCCATGAAGTCGAACAATCTCCTCTCCCCTTCCTTTCCGCCCGTCGCCAACATCTCCGCCGTCACTTCTCCGCCCTTTCCATCCGACAGCGTCAGCACCCGGACATCGGTGCGATTGGAGCACTCCTGCGGGAACTCGGGACCCGCCCACAGCTCGTCGACCCGCTCGACGGCGTGCCGATCCACCCTCTGCGACAGCTTCATGTCCCGGTAGGCCTCGCCGGGCCCGCGGCCGAACCACGCGACCCGCTGGAAGGTCCCGGGCAGGCCCACGGTCACGCCGGTGCGCGGCAGGGTCGCCGGGGGCCGGCCGCCGTGCGCCCCGCCGCGCGGGGTCCCGCGGACGTGGATCGTGACCGCGCCGGACGCGGCGAACGTGTACGTCGTGACCAGGGCGATGCCCCAGGAGAACACGGGCGGGGCGAAGAGCTGCTGCACCGTCACGACCGCGGTGGCGTCGTCGTTCTCGTCGCGCCGCCATGCGACCTCGCGCGTGTCGTTGCGCGCGAGGTGGAGCTGGGCGTCTTTCCAGTCGCGGCCGTCGCCGCGGGCGTCGTTGTCGGTCAGGGCGCGGGAGAAGGTCGGCTCGAGCGGGCGCGTGATGAGGTGCTTGCCGGCTTTGGTCCAGGCCACGAGCGAGCCGCGGACCGCGTCGAGGGTCCAGGTCGTCCGGCCGGCGGAGATGGTCAGGTGCGTCGCGGTCCGGCGGATGGACAGCAGGGGGTCCTTTGTTGGGGCGCGGGGCAGAGGGAGAGAGATGGGGGCCGGGGGACTCAGGGGGATTTGGGCCCACGCCAGCTCGTACCCGGCGTCGGCCCAGACGGTCTTGTTCTTGAGCCCGAAGCGGATCTCGAGCAGGGTCTCCTCGTCCCCGTTCAGTGCCACTTGCGGCAGGTCCAGGTCGAAGGTGCTGCCTGGTTGGATGTGCTGGGGGAGATCGAGCGCGCCGCCTTCTTTGCTTTTGCCGCTCGACCGCACGAGTTTCCAGGTACAGGCGAGATGGTCGAGCGTTGCGAAATCCTGCCGGTTGATGAAGGTCGCAGTCGTCTTGGTGTGGGAGACGAGCTGCACCGGCTCCAGGGCCTTCTTGTACTCGATCAGACCGCTGTTGGGCGTATGGTCGGATTGCAAGACCCCGTCCATGACGAAGTTGCCGTCATTGGGGATGTCTCCGAAGTCCCCGCCGTAGCCATAGTACGGGGTGCCGTCCTTTGTTTTGGTGAGCAGGCCGTGGTTCGCCCACTCCCACACCCAGCCGCCCTGGAGTCGCGGATACTGGTAGAAGGCGTCGATGTACGCCTTGATGTTTCCGGGCCCGGTCCCCATTGCATGGATGTATTCGCAGAGGACGATGGGCTTGCGCTTGGTGGACTCGTCTTTGGCGAAATTGATAATGTCGTCGACGGAGGGGTACATGCGGGAGTAGATGTCCACGAAGTCGGCATTGTAGTCTTGCTCGTAGTGGATCGGCCTCGTCTTGTCTACCGATTTGATGTAGTTCACCATCGCGGTGTGGTTGCGGCCATAGAAGGCTTCGTTGCCCAGACTCCAGAGTACCACACTCGGATGTAGCTTATCACGGGACACGAGCTGTCTGGCGCGATCCACGTATGCCTCCTCCCACTCCGGGTTGTCGCTCGCCCACTGCTCGCTGTTCCCGGCCATGGCGAAACCATGGCACTCGAGGTCGGCCTCGTCCATCACCCAGAAGCCCAGCTCGTCTGCTAGGTCGTACAGCCTGGGATCGTTGGGTTGATGGCATGTGCGGATGGCGTTGATGTTGTGTTGCTTCATCAGGTGCAGATCGTGTCTGAGCCATTCGAAGGGTACCGCCCGACCAGACTCCGGGTGGTGCTCGTGCCTGTTTGCACCTTTGAAGACTACGCGCTTCCCATTGACTTGAAGGAGCCCGTCTGTGACCTCGACTTGCCGGAAGCCGATCCGATGGCTCAGGAACTGCTCGTTGTCGATCGAGAGCAACAAAGTATACAGATATGGAGTCTCGGCCGTCCACTGCTTCGGCTGGTGAATGGTGGCTGAAACCGGCCTTGCGTCCTTGCCGGCCTGAACCTCCTGGGAGTCCTGCCACACGGCGTTCTGATCCGCGTCGAGGAGTTCGAACAGGACGGTCCCGGTGCTGGAGATGCTTGGGCTGACCTCGAGCGTGGCGTCCCTGTACTCGGCGTCAAATGAAGTCTTGACGGCGAGATCTTCGAAATGAACATCTTTGGGGAAGCCGACCAGACTAGAAGCAGGAGGACGCAGAGTGGTCAGTCAGAGAGTCCCACAGGGCTGGGCCGGGATCCCGCCACGTCGATGGCTTGACTTACTGGACGTCTCGAAAGATGCCGCTCAGCCACCATTGGTCCTACGCGCATGAGCATTGATCATCGGTCGAGGCCGCGGATCTCACCTGGTCTTCGAGGTATGAGCCATCACAGAACTGATACACCCTGACGGCCAGCACGTTCTGGCCGGCGACGTCGACGTGGTCGGTGACATCGAACTCGGAGGCGTTTCGCGATCCCTGGCTGTAGCCGACCTCGTCGCCATTGAGCCAGACGTGGAAGGACGAATCCACGCCCTCGAAGCGCAGACGCAGCTGATGATGGCGCAGGTCTCTCGGCACGGTGAAGTGGGTGAGGTATGAGCCGCACTCGTTCTGGACAAAGGGCGGATCGGGCGGGTTGATGGGGAATGGATAGACGATGTTGGTGTAATGGGGGCCTCTGCCGAACCCCTGGAGCTGCCACATGCCGGGGACAGTGATGTGGCTCCACTTGGAGCTGTCGAACAGTCTCTGTTCGAAGCCGGGGGGGGCCTCCAGAGGGTTGGGGGCGAGGTGGAACCTCCATCGGCCGGAGAGGGTGTGGAGTTTGGCCTTGCTCAGGTTGCGCTGGAGCGCATCTTCCCGTCGGCCGTACAGCACGAAATGGGAGCGAGGAGGGAGAGTGTTGCGGTGGAGGATCTGTAGGTTCGCCCAGTCGGCATGGGTCTGAGAGATGGAGCCGGCGTCGCCACCAGGACTCGGCTTCTCATCATCATCATCATCATCTCCAGCGGCGTGAGACGAGGGCCTGGAGAGGGCGTTCATGGCCCTGCGGAAGACGAAGGCCATCGCCAATGCCGACCGACGATTGCTCCGTTGTCCTCAGGGGAAGAGTTTGAGGGGTGGGAAGGGATGGTCAATGACGGGTGATCTTAGTACTCTGATCATCAGACGACTAGACTACTACGAAGGCGTGGCCGGAACCAGGCGGATGTCCGTACGACGACTGTACTACGGTACGGGACCGACTGCCAAGTTCGATCTATTCTCTATAGCCTCGGCTAAACAATGCCTGTGTATCTAGGTACGACATAGGGATACGCCGAATAAGGATACGGTTTGTTTTCCCGGGAGCTAGGAGGTGTGACGGGCCACGCACATTCAAGCAGAAGCAACACCCATCCCACCACCCCTTCACTTCAACATCATGGACACTATCACCTCCAAGTCCCACCTCCAGCCTGGCTTCGCTCTCATGCCACAGACTCGGTCGTGTACGCTACACTTCCACAACCACACATACCATTGATCTGCAGCTCATGCCTCAACAATAGTGTCGGCGAGTCACCCCCGCGAGGGTGCTCCTCCTGTATCACCGCCAACCGGCGGTCGAGATCCCGCACATCATGCCTGCTGCATCGACCACGCCAATGCCCTCTACGAGATATGCTGGGAGGGCCCCATGGAAGTCCCAGAGCTGTGGCCAGTGCTATCGCCATCCATTGTGTCCGTCAGCCCCGTGAGAATGAGCACATCAATGGCCAAGGTCTGGGCAGAGTCGGTCTTTCATGGTTATGGTTCCAATGCTTGCATCCGTTCGCGCCACCACGACCGTTTTCCCATCGTCAAGCTGACGCACCCCCACACGGCAGCCAGGCACCTGATCCAACACGAATTCCGTCGGCTGAAAGAGCTGGCAACGACTCAAGTGCCAATCCCACAGTTTGACGAACATCCGCTCGAAGATGAGGACGGCGTGTTCGCTTACTCGATGGAGCTCTTGCATCGCATTCCCTACGAGGAATCGAAATCGGCCTCGTATGCTCGAGAAGTGGAGGACATGGTCACGCTTCTACATGAGCAAGGATTTGCCCATGGCGATTTGTCACCGAGCAACGTGATGAGGAACAGTCAGGGGAGACTCGTCTCCATTGACTTCGGCTTCACGGGCAGGCTGGGCCAAGATGTCCCGGCCTGTGTGCCTCGCTGGGTGTATCGAGACGACACAGTCCATGCCCGGGGCGACGATGGGAATCTGCTCCGACTCTTCCCATTCCAACAATGCAGATCGACCTTGTAGCCGTCACCTACGGCTTAATGTTCTCGATACCAACCAATCATCCAAACTAACCCATTTTCCTGGACACCTGGGCAAGCTGGCTTCCCCTTTGGCGGCGGGTTGCGTGCTAGCGCACACTGCACCACATGCCCTCTTTTGCTAACATAGTGGCAGATCGAAAACTTGTGGACGTCTTGTCGGCACATAATTGTGGTGGATCTTTCATCATCAGCAGTAGAACCTTTGGAGGGCGGTAGGAGATGCAACGGCCGCGAACCAATCGCTGGAGAATATGCCAATCGCGGAGAGAGAGGGCCCCAGTGTCGTGCCGCGTCCACCGCGATGTGATTCGATGTGAGAATGTCGCCCAGACGAGTATCGTTTCGCGCAGCTCAATGCGGTCATTACCGACAATTAGCGAGCATCATCGCTTCAGTAGTTGCATGCTGTGGCCTACGGAACGTGGAGGATAGAGTGAGGAGTCCGCGGTCGTAGTCGATTGGCCATATAGCGTTGGCATTACTCTACATCCTTGATAAGGACTACCCATCCAGTCTCCAAACCAATCTCTAAGACACACATTAGCCACAACCCCTGATCCTACCATCTCTCACTGCTTCACCCCCTCCAACGCCCCCCTCCCACTACTCCCTCCCTCCCTCACCTTCCTCACCACCCCCTCGCCCTCCTCCTCCTTCCACCCCAACACATCGCCCCCGACCCAATTCCCATGCACCTGCGCCCTCACCCTCAACGGCAACCTCACCCTCGCCACGGGACCCTCCCCAAACGTCCTCGAATCCAGCACCACGACCTCGCACCGCCCTTCCCTCCGCCTCTCCACCATCGCCAACACCCACCCGTCGCCTTCTTCCGCGTCCGCGGAGCGGGGCACGAAGACGGGTTCTTGGCAGGACGTGTCGGCGCCGGCGTCGAAGTAGATGGGATGCGGGGAGGAGGGGGTGAGGAGCGCGAGGCCGTTGAGGGAGTGGAAGATGTTGGTGGCGGGGTGGGCGGGATCCGGGACCCAGACGTTGAGGAAGAGGGTTTTGGAGGGGTGGGTGGTGAAGCGCTCGTCTGTGCGGGGGAATTCGGCGGGGGTGGGGAGGAGGACGCGGGGGTCCTGGACTTTGGTGCCGGTGGCTTGGTCGGGGTTCAGGGTCCATTCCACGAAGTCGGCTTGGGCGTCTGCGGCCGGCATGCGGTTGTCGGTGGGGGGGAAGAAGGGGAAGGCGTTGTCGAGGACGCGGGAGGTGGAGACGTGGATGTGGCCGGTCGAGGGGTCCTCCCTGTCCAGAGACGTGGTCAGCGTCACCGTTCCTCCCGATCACGAGTGGACTGCAAAAGGTCGATCGAGACTCACCACGCCCCTCCGGCATGAATCAACATCGCATTCTGCCACTCATAAACCCTGCACTCCCCCTCCCCCCACCCGAATCGTTCCCTCGCCACCTGGCCGTCCCCTCTCGGCACGACGACGAACGTCGCCGACCTCGCGTAACTCCACGCCCAATGATGCCCGCCGGCCTTCATCCTCTCCACGTCGCCTTCGAACGGCCACAGCACCAGGACCACGAAATTCTCCGTGATGGCGCAGTCGTGCACGGGCGCGCACCAGGGGAGTTGCAGCCAGGCGTGCCACTTCACGGCCCCCTGATGGTCGAGAGCGAAGACCACAGTGTCACGGGACGCGAGGCCCCTCGCCTCGTACCCGTAACACACGAGTTCATCTTGGAAGGGATCGTACTTGGGGTGCGCGGTGAAGGTCTTGGTCCCCAGTTTCCGCTCCAGATCGAACGGGTCGTAGCACTTGGTCTCCAGAGTGCGGGGGTCTACCGCGTATGGCAGCCCGCCTTCCTTCAGCGCGAGGAGGTGGCCGGCCCAGTACACGAGGTTCGTGTTGGCCGTGCTGTCGACGGCGGCGCGCACGCAGGGGTGGTGGGTGAAGGGGTTGCGGTAGAGGCCGAAGAGGGCCTTGCCGGCGGCGCGCTCGAGGAGGTAGCGCTCGGTCTCGATGTATTTGATCTTGAGGTCGACGCGGCCGGAGTGGAAGTGGAAGGCGGAGATGTTGCCGTCGCCGTCGAGAGGGATGTTGTGGGGATGCGGGGGGACGAAAGGGTCGGTCCTGTGGAGGAGGTCAGAGGCGGGGTTTAGGGATGGGGGCAAAGGGGGAGGGGGCTTGAGGGGACGGACATGACGCGGTAGAAGGTACCATTCAGTTCGGGAGGGATGGTGCCTTGGACGACGAGGTCGGCGACTTCGCCTTCGAGGCGGCAGGGTTCGTCGCCGCCGGCTAGGTCGTGGGTGATGGGCCATTTGGAGGGGAGGGGAGTGGTGGTGGTGGTGGTGGTGGTGGTCATAGGAAGGCCCTTCACGTCGTGGGCAGAGTCGGCTCTGGTGGTCTTGTCTGGGCCCGCAGCAATGAATTCCTGGCGGAGGGGAGGGTGGACATCGGCGGCAGCCATGGCGTGTTGGGGTTCGCTTGAACTGTGTGTTGAAGTGTGCTCTATAGGAGAGATGATGGGAGGAGCATGTTGGGCGAGTGGTACAGGAGACGGAGGGGGGATACTTATGCTTGAGGAGCGGTCACTCTTGACTCTCTGGCTCCGTCTGTCCGTGAAGCGGCCGTGAATACATAGAAGACCTAAGGGCTTGGGGGAGGAGTGGAGAGAGGTCAAGAGTCGAGAGAATTGCCTGTCTGGGGAACATCAGGCCAGGGCCATCCTGACCCCGATCGTCAGCAGATGCAGAGTGTGGTTGATTGGCAGATGCGACATGTTGTCGGCAGATGTGAACCTATTTTATAACTGTCTGTCGGCAGATGAGTAGTAGTCCTCCTATCCGAGGGCTGAGTCAGAGAAGCATTCCGTCGACGACATCTAATATAGCTATATAGTTGTTCCTAGATATTAATAAGTATAAATCTTGAGAGTAATACTTCTAATAGATAATAGATATCTAACTAAAAATAAAGTAATCTAGATGTTATTAAGATTACTTATCTTAGACACTAGCTTATCTATTATAATATCTATAATCTATACTTCTTATAGTCTTCTCTATAGATCTTCTTATTAATTAATTATTCTTCTCTATCTTATTCTAATTAATTCTACTATAATAGTCTCTAAGTTATAAGATTTCCTACTAGTCTATAGTGTAGCGAGTATAGTCTAGGGGATCGTAGCTAAGAGATCCTCTAAGATAGCTAGTAGATAGCTTTATTTAATTAATATACTCTATACTAAGTTATTATCTTATATATTATAACGATCTTAATATTTCCTTTCTTTTGCTTGAATTAGATAGCTTCATAGTAGATAGAAGGAGATTTTGAACTACTATTATACAATTTATATCAAAGAGAGTGCTATTTTCTAATCTAATGAAGCCCTTCTCTACTTGGAACTCCCAACTTACGCCTCGGTAGTGACTATCACGGCTGTCACATGGTCCCCGAGAAGCGCTGCGGACATCAGCATCTCTTGCCCATCCTCACTACCGGCCCGAAAGCCTTCATATCGCATCCTTCGCATTCGTCCGGTTGAAGTGTGCGCCCAAATCCTGGCTCGCCGCCAACGACTCCGAAGAAAACACCGGCAGACCTAGGAACAACCGGTCCCTTCCTCTGGGCACAAGCAGCGAGGAATACTGCGAATCAATCACGGCGTCGCCGACGGGGTCTGGGAGGGGCGGTGGGATGCGCAGGAGCGGGCTAGGAGGGTCGCAGCAAAGGAGATGGTGTAGTATCACGGATGAGTTGTCGTAACGCCAAGGCCATATAGCCGTAGCTGGAACCCGAGGACGACGAGGAAGAGGAGGGTGAGGGGCCGGACGCATACGTCGTCGAGAAGATCCTGGCGCACGACTACCTCAGCCTCTATATCAAGTGGCTGGGGCTACGAGGACGGGCCAGATGGAATGTAGGGACCCGTCGAGACTATGCCGACCCTCCGACAGCTCTGCCGGCATCAAATCAATCACAATCCCAGGTGCTGCTAGGGGAGCAATGCATCTCTAACGGTCCAGAGGGTCATCTATCTACTACCGCTCCAATACCAGAGCTCATTGGATCTGAGCCTCAGGCGTGAACTAGGCGCTGCTAGAGCACCATGTCAGACATATTCATCAGAGTTCTCGGCGGCGGCGCTTCATGTGAAGTTCATCTGTGTGGCGGTCGTGCAAAGAAATTTGGGTGGGAGGACAGTAAGAGCGACATTGAGAATGAATCCCGCATATACCACCAACTATTGGAGACATTTGGTGGACACAAACGATTCCTCGTGCTGCGCGCATACGACTCCAACCTTGCCACGATCTGCTTCGAATTTATGCCGAATGGCACACTGCGAGACTACCTCAGACAACGACCCGACAATGCGATCCAGCAGCGAGCCGCTTGGGTCGTTGCTATGACCGAAGGACTACACGTGTTGCACCAAGCCTCGATCATCCACTGAGACTTTGGCCCTCGAAACATGTTGTTGGATCACGACCTCGAACTCAAGATCGCTGACTTCGCTAGGTCCTCGATCGACGGGTCGAGACCTACTGCTTTTGGAGCCCGCAGGTTCTATCCTAGTGAAAGCTGTACCTGTACCATTCTGGACGACATCTTCGCTGCGGGTTCTAGCATTTATGAGACGTTCACCGGCAAGGCTCCATTTCAATCGGTCCCTTCTGATCAGGTCCTACAGCAATGGCTTCGCGAGTTCTCCGATCTCTCGGACATTCAGAGCCCAGCGGGTCCCAGGATGGCACACATCATCACCGGCTGCTGGGAAAGACGGGTTCCGACTGCTTCGGATCTTCATGCACGGGTCAACGACGCACTCCAGAGCCTCGCGTCCATGACCCTGCTGGAATCCTCCCAAGAACCGCGAAAGAGCAGACAATAGGACGATGGCTCTCACCACTCTGCCAGACTGGACATCTGGTAGAGACAGCTGAGACAACCTGCCGGTCCCGCTTCTACCTGTGACAGTCAGCTTCACCAGAATCACCGTCCATCGGCGAAGACTCGCCTGATCGGTTCAGGACACGACATCCTGGATTCGAATGTATACGGACACGACAAGTTGAAAGTATGCGTGTGTGGGACTGCCGGATAATGATGAGGAAGAGGCGCGGGCAGCCAGAAACAAGTTTGGTTAAGAGAAGATGAGCTTGATCAGTGATATTTCCTACAATCCCATGTCTATTTGAATCTTGCTGATACATGCATCGTTCCGCAGTCCTTGTTAAGCAGCATGGCGCAGCGCAGGTTCGTGTCTCGATCCCTTGCGCGGGAGTAGCCGGTAGATCGTAAAAGCTGCTGCGGTCGTCCAGCCATCAACGCATTGGGCTCCATCCATGTACGGATGTCGCTGGAGTCGTCAGCTCGGTCACCGCGGCCTCAATAATCTTCTGGACCTGCTCTCTTGGCGCGGCTCTCTGGATCTGCCTGTGCAAGCGACTCGATCCAATTGGCCATGTCATCGTCAAGGCAAGCGACAAGGCGCAACTGTCTCTCTCAAACTCTGCTTGAGCGAAGGCGATGCTATGAGACTACTCCGCCACTGTCAGCAGCCGGCGAAGATATATAAGTCATCTGCCCTCCCAGTCTCACGACATTCCAATCGACAACAAGTTCCTCTAAGCATCTCACCAAAGTCAGCAGATCGAGTCTCTGTCCTCACACGACGAAATCGACAACCATGCAGCTTCCAGCACTCCACCTCCTTTCCGCGGCCGCGCTGCTTCTCGCGCCGGCAGTCAGCGCCTGTGAATCCGGGTATTCGAAAGTGTTCTGCCAATGCGTCGAACAGACGGGCATTTCCAGCTACAAATACGACAGTTCCGCCACTCAACAGGCCTGCCTGAAATACTCTATGGACCACGATAACGCCTTCGATTATCAGGGCAGCATTGCATTGGTAGGCATATACTGGCCGCGCTTCTCAGTGTCTTACCATCGCAGCTGACACGCATTCAAAGTGCTGGAACAAGAAGGGAGGACGACACGCCCAGAAGATCTGCGCAACCGAATTCCACCAGGATTGCCCAGACGGCACGTCTGCGAATTGCGCGGACACGTCAAATGACCCCAACCTTGTCCATTAGGGAGGTCGTCGCAGCAGTGTCTTCGATCCTGGGCATTCGCGGGCCCCATGAGATCTGGGTACCAGATGGTCTCGAGACGTTACGCGATGCTAGAAACCCGACATGACCGGACCGGCAAGGGCAACGATCCGCTCTCCCAGCGGATAGTGTCATGGCGTGGCGGGAAATGGGTCGGAGCGTGCTAGGCTTCTGTTTGATAGCCCGGTTGGGAACTGTTCGGCATTCAGGAAATTTCTCGATGAGTAGCGAGCTGTGTCTGCCTCTGCAGACGTGGTTCGTCGTCCATTCTTTACGTACTACCACATATCGCGTACGGAGTTGGCTAGTCGTACGAAAAGGTTCCGCATTGATCCCCGTCTTCCTCAGCTTGTGCATCTTACTCTGGCTCATCACGCCCAGTACGGCGCTGGGTTCTTGACCCCAATTGACGCGCATATGACAGTAGAGCTGGTCTTACCCCCATCTTCCGCGTGCGGTTGAGGGTCACAGCCATCACTTCGTCCTACTATCGGCGCGAGAGGCTCCCGACGATAGCTCGCGTGGTCCCCCTTCCCCCTTCATACTACGATCGTTAAGCAGTAGAATTCGTCCGGGGTTTAGCTAGTATCAACAGAGATACTAGAGAGCTCGAGGGCGGTTCGGTCTGATTTGCACTCCAGGCCGCGGGAGCCGGAATCTGTTCGAAGTCTCGTCAACGACTACCTCCGGCCCAGACGAGACAGCTCTACTTCACGAAAGCCCTTCTAGAATCCCAATTGAGGAAGCCACATGCCTTACACCGCAAGATACTCAACCGTGACGACCCCACCTCACCCGCCTCGTCAACCCCCCGCAACCTCGACCCCCACCGCTCCCTCCTGCGCCTCATCAAAAATCATACTCCCGATCCCGATCCCAACACCACTGGTAATACTCGTCCCCTTTCATCCCCCTCTCCTTGGCCGCGGCATTACATTGAGTCTCGAAATCCTTGTTGCACTACACCTCCCCTCCCCGCCAACATTCAGCCGTACGTACTCATACGGAAAAAAAAGGGGGGGGGGTGTGAGACCACCACATACGGTACTGTGATATTGCCGCCCGACACACGCATGGTGGTCGTCTTCCAGGTAGAGCGCGATGAGGGAGCCCTGGCTGACCATGGCCCTGCAGGTGGCGTTGGTGATGGCGTCGTCTTGCAGCTGGTTTTTTTGGTTGGGGAGGGATTAGTGGAGTTGCAGGGAGACGGGGAGGGGGATTATCTGATAAAGGGGAGGGGGGAGGGGGTGTGGTACATGGTCACTTTTGCGGTGGCATTTGCAGTGGCTGTAGAAGGCGCAGGCGACGGCGTGCGAGACGAGGAGCGCGGTGGCGAGGAGAGGGGTGTGGAGGCGCATCGTTTGGGATTCTTGTTGACGTGAGGGGATGAGTGCGATGGAGGTGGGATGCTGGATGATCTGGGGGGATTTGTAGCAGTTCCTGTTGGTCACTGTAGGCATTCTGGTAGGGGCCGAAAAGGACGTAACTACATCGCTCCGAACAATCCTTTGGTGATAAGCAGACGATGTATTAGTGCCTGTAGTAGGATATCTTGGCCTTTCGAACTGCCAACCGCATTCCTGTAGGAGAGCAAGGGAGCCAGCCAATCGAGCATAACGGCGAGAGACCGCATTCCTGCAGGATCCAGATGGCCAATCGACCACCACAGCGAGAGACACTCGCGACTAGCAGCAGGTACTCCCTTCGAGTTTTTAGCAAGTAGGATGCGCCATCTTAGTGTGTGTCGGCGGCACGCCACTTTAGCGCATGGCACGGGCGACAAACGCAATCCAAGGGATCCGAGATCGATATCGTAAATCGAGTCATGATGTTGCTCTCCTGTTAGCGTCGACGCTGGTGAATACGAAGAGCGCAGAGTACGAAGCAAGACGATCCGAGGCTTCGGGCTTGGGAAAAATCATCCTTGTGGAATCGTCGGGCGCCCTCGAGTGAAACCCACCCGACCGGAATCGAGGAGATCGACCATTTGCGCTCTCCGGCCTGCTCGGCCTCTCTTCCACGATCACACAGCAGCTTCCGAAGCACACGACCAACACCTTTCCCGCAACCCCATCGGACCCCCGAATCCGAAACACCACTCCTCGCAAAACCCTCAGATGAACCCCCCAACCACCAGATCCATCCCAGATACCCAGCACGCCACACTCTATTCCCCAGCACACCGGACCCCTCATAACCCTCCCTCCCCCCATACCTACGCCCACAAACGCCGCGCCGTCGGCATGCCACTCCTAGAGCTCCTCCTCTGCCCAACGGTCCACCACGGTGAGACACGCGATACCGTCATCTCCATCCCCCTCCATCTCAGCCCGAGGGGATATGCGCCCTTGTCCCGGCAGTCCGCGGCCGAGCGCCAAAGAACCCAGGTCGCCAGCGTAAAATTTTGATCCATACGAGCCAGGGGGTGGAGGGAGAGACACTCTCCGGTGCCCATTCACGAGTCGTCATCATGCTGTATGTGTATGTGTTCCGCTGCGTTAGGCTCAGCCACCTACATGTAATGTCGGGTTCCATGTGCGGGGATGGAAATGTCTCTACCCCCTTCCCGAACGGACATACCGGGCGATGTTAGTCCGTGGAGCACGCCTCCGGTATCAGTCCGCTCGACGCCTTCCCAGCGCTCCACCAACACTCTTCCACATCTCCACAATGTCTTCTTCTCCACCCAGATTCAGGTAGTCCGGCCACTTCGCCACTCCGATACAGCCAGCCCGCGTATCAAATTCGTCGGCTGACTAGATTCCCTCCTCCACTGCCAACACCGGAGACTTGAGCTCTCGGGTGGTGTGTAGCTGGCAGACCCTCCGTCAGCATCATAGCGGCTGGCTACGAGAGAGACGTGCGTGGATAGCAAAGATCATGGTGGCCGGATGAAAGGAGTCGGCAATCAGAGGCCTGCGCAGACACGTGTCGTTTCCATTGCGGACCTTCTAAGACGATACTTCAATGCCCATGCCCCCACTGCGTCAACAGCGGCACCAACATGCCTCCCACCGTGACCAGCGTATCCACCACATGCCTTCTGCCCTCTTGCTTCACTCCCGCACTGTAGCCTCCCTCCTCCCCTCCGACACCCACATACCCAGGGCCTTCCGCCCAGCCATACCCGTCTCCGTGTGCCGCGCCGGCCTCCTGCATGGTGTGCATGGCGACGTACAGGAAGGTGCCGCCGGAGAACAACAGCAGCATCCCGGTGGTGAACTGGGTGCCCAGGTACTCAGACCCGTATCCCAGCACGTGGGCGGCGGCGTAGGTGAGCAAGGCGCCGACGGGGGCAGCGAGGGAGAAGATGATGAGGTGGGTGCGGGCGGCGCGTTTGGAGAGGCCTTGTTTGAGCAGGACCGAGGTGAGACCGAAGGCGGCGGGAGCCTTGTGCAGCATGAGGGCGAGGAAGATGATGAGGGTGAGGTTGGTCGGGGAGGCGGAGGAGGCACCGAGAGCGATGCCGTCGGCGGCGGCGTGGATGACGAGGCCGACGGTGGTGGAGGAGGGACGGGTAGAGGTGTGGAAGGGGGAAGCGGATGGGTCGGCGTCCTCGTCGGCGGTGGGAGGGTTGGAGACGTGGCCGTTTGGCGGTCCGGATCCGGGGGTGGAGGCGAAGTGCAGATTGGAGGAGAGGGAGGTGAGGGAGATGCTGAAGCGGCGGGGCGCGGAACGGGGGGTGACGTGCTTGGGGAGGGTGTCGATGAGGTACATGAGGATGAAGCCGGAGATGAGGGAGACGCCGACCCAGACGTGGGGGTCATCCACGTGGTCTCCTTCCGCCGCGGTGTGGTCGGGGAGCACGGCCGCCGAGTCGCCCGGTGGTCGGCCGGTCCCGGAGTCGGCGTCCTGGGAAGGGGCGTTCCGCTCGACGCCCTGCCCGCCGGCGGCGCCGAAGCCGTCGTCGGGGCCGGTGACGAAGCCGACGTGCTTGTCGGCGAGCCGACCGACGTCGACGGGGAGGAGGAGGGGGAGGGCGTCTCGGGTGGCGTGCTCGGGCGGTGGCGAGTGTTGATAGAGGGCGTCGACGCCCTCGGGGATGATGACGATGAGGGAGGTGCCGACCAGGACGCCGGTGCCGAGGGCGGTGATGAGGCGCAGTTGGCGGGGGGAGAGGGAGAAGGAGAGGGGGAGGATGCCGGCGACGAAGGAGCTACAGTCCGGGAGGCATCAGATATTGATCCCCAGTAAGAATAGACCAGGACTCACGCGGTTCCCATGACGATGCACAGCACGACCAGCGTGAACAGCCCGTCGGCCATGGTGGCGGCTGCCTGGCGGTGCGCTCCTTCCTATCTGGGCGACCAGAATAATAGGAGTCGATAGTCGTGTCAGTGGGAGTCGTGATGGCTGTGAAGGTGTAGGTGGCTTTGACGCGAGACGCACAGACCCAGTCGCGTCACCTTCGACTCCGACACATCTCACGCGTCTCCATCGGATCATCTTCATCATCGTCAACATCACCATCATCATCATCATGGCCAGCGAGGAGCTCGTCCGCGAGATTGAAGACCAGGTCAATGAATGGTACACCATCTCTCATCAATCATTTGATTCATCTCTCCCTTCAATACTGACAGTAGTACATCAGGTCGACCAACACCACCCAGTGCCTCCACATCGCCCTCGTCCACAGCGACGGCGCCCCCCTCGCCGACCCCTTCCACCCCGCCTTCACCTACCCCATCTTCGGCGACGAGGAGGTCGTCTTCGGCTACCAGGGCCTCCGCATCCTCCTCACCTTCCGCCCCCACGACCTCCGCCCCCGCCTGACCATCACCCACGCCCGCAAGTATCCCGCCCTCACCGACACCATCCAGCCCACCGACATCCGCGCCGCCCTCGACGACTTCCTGCCCGAGGCTGCCTTTGACGCCCCACGGCCTGGTGAGGATGAGGAAGAGGATGAGGAGGCGGACGTGGCTGGCTTCCGACCGCCGGGCGAGAGGATCCACCGCTACACCCGAGACGGCGACGGCGACGGCGACGGCGACGCCCACACGTATGAGGTCTGGGTGGCCAGCCTGTCGGACCCGCGCGCCCGCCAGTTGTTGGAGAACATGCAGATCCTGGTGCCCCTGTTCATCGAGGGCGGCAGTATGCTGCAGCTCGAGCAGGACTGGACCACCCATCGCTGGAAGCTGTTCTTGCTGTATCGCTACGACCCGACGCGCTTGCCCAACGGATCCCCGTACGCCCTGCTCGGCTATGCCACGTCGTACCGCGTCTTCACCCTGCCTGACCGCAAAGCGCCGTCCAAGGACGATCTGCGGGTCTTCTCCCAATCCTTAGAGAGCTTCCTCCCCCCACCACACGCGGATGCCGTGGACATGGACGTGGACCGCACCGCATCCCCCCTCGAGCTCCCCAGCCGAGAGCGGCTGTCTCAATTCCTGATCCTCCCACCCTTCCAGGGCAGCGGACACGGGCGAGAGCTGTACACCACCATGTACACCCACCTCACATCTCCGGCCAACATCCGCGAGTTCACCGTCGAGGACCCCAACGAAGCCTTCGACGACCTGCGCGACCTGTGCGACCTCCTCTACCTCAGGAAGAACGTCCCCGCATTCCGCGCGCTGCGCATCAACACCGCCGTCCCCGCCGACGAGCTCACCTCCACCCGCTTCATCCCCACCGACCTCATCGTCGACGGCGCCCAACGGTCGGCCATCATGCAGAAGACGAAGATCATGCCCCGCCAGTTCGACCGTCTCGTCGAGATGCACACCCTCTCCTTCATCCCCGCCAACCACCGCTCGAGAAACCGAATCACGCGAAAGGAAAAGAGCAGCAATGACCACGACCGAGCCTACTACTTCTGGCGTCTCTACGCGAAACAGAGACTCTACGTCTTCAATCGCGACCAGCTCGCCCAGTTGGAGCGCGAGGAGCGCATCGAGAAGCTGGAGGCCGCCCTGGACTCGGTGCAGGAGGGTTACGTGGCCATGCTGGACAAGGTGGAGGAGCGGGAGAAGAGGGAGGTGGAGGACGCGGAGCCGGGGGCGAGCAAGCCGAGGGTGAGGAAGAGGAACGTCGTGCAGGAGGATGAGGAAGACGAGGAGGAGGAGGAGGTGGTGGTGGCGACGAATGGGAAGAAGGCGAGGGTGGCATGAGGATGAGTGCAGAGCGTGGGTGATGATGAACCACGCATTCGTCTTAAAGACCAGAAGACAGTCACAGAGCAGAGGGACATGAGCGATTAGCGAGGCGTTGGGGATTGACTTGTACCAGCGAATTCCCTGGATCGGCTGAGTGTATTGATACTTTACGATGGAAACTTTCTACCACCGTCCACCAGGTCCTCCGCCCATCCCTCCGACCCCGGGTCCACCGTGATGTCCTCCTCCCATCCCTCCTCCGCCCAGCCCACCGCGATGTCCTCCGCCTCCGAGCCCGCCGGGTCCTCCTCCACCCGGTCCACCGTGATGTCCTCCGCCTCCGAACCCGCCGGGTCCTCCTCCCATCCCTCCTGCACCCGGTCCACCGTGATCATGACCACCCCCAAACCCACCCTGCTCATGCCCGCCTCCAAACCTCCCTCCTTGTCGCTGATGATGATGCAGTTGCTCGCCGCCTCCACCAAACCCGCCGCCGTAGCTATCGCCTTGCTGCTGCGGTGGCGGGAACTGCTGTTGCTGCTGATGGTACTGCTGCTGCGGCTGATGGTACTGCTGCTGCTGCTGCTGCTGCTGCTGCGGCTGCGGCTGATGGTACTGCTGCTGCGGCTGCTGATGCGGATCCTCGTTGACATGATGGGTTTTTGGACTCTGCAATTTCTCTTCGACTTTGTGCTCGAGTTTGCTGAGGAGGCCCATTTTTGCTTCTTCTTTTCTTTTCTTTTTTGTTCTTTTCTTTGGGATTCTTGGTGTCATATATGTAGAGATGTCAGCACATCAGGATGGTACCTTATGTAGGCCTTGCGGAGGGATGCACGCGGGAGGGGAGACGTCATGCCAGTACCTCCGACCTAGTCGGGATACGTAATAAGGATGGGACATGTATGGTCGACCTACGTCAGAAGGGTTGATGTACAATGGTCGGACTACGGGGGAAGTTCGTGTGAATGTACATCTCGATAGGAGGCCTACGACTACGCCAAGAGATATGACGTTGCGGAGGGCGGGAGATTCGTTTGTCTTTGTCTTATTACATGTATTATTTATGTTATTCCAAGCTGCTGGGGAGGAAGGAGAATGGAGACTGTTATTATGGATGAGTTAGGTATATGTTGGGGATGATGATGAAGGAGAGGTACCTGACTTTCCACAGTGGACGCCCATCTCATACATGTATTATTCAAGGACGAGCTGGACCAGGACCCGACCCGCCTCAGATGATCATTCAACCTCATCCCATCATCCCTCAAACTCATACACAAACCTCGTCTCCGCCTTCTTCCCCTCCCCACTGATGGTGAGATCCCGCTTGACCAGCCGGTCCCCCTCCATCAACCAAAGCTGGTCCATCTTGAACCCCTTCTCCAGGCTCTCAATCTCCGCCTCCAGGATCGTCTCGTCGTCCGCCAGACCCTCCGTCAGGAAGACCTCCGCGCCCTTCCCCTTCAACTCGGCCGTCGTGGTCCAGTGACTGCGCAGCCGGACCCTGCCGACCATCGGGTCCTTCTTCTCCTCCCAGTCCGCCTTCAACGGCCGCAATTCCTCCTTGATGGCTGGGCGGGACGTGTGTCACTACAGCTCCTCCCCTCTGGTGTGCGTCTAGACCCGTTCGAGGGGCGACTTACCGGGGAGATTCGCCATCAGCGCATACGTGATGATGAGCTCCTCCTTCCCCTTCTGCTCGACCTTGATCCTGAACGGCGCCAGTTTCGCCGCGAGCTCCACGGCTTTGCGCGTCAGGAACCCGATGCCCTGGATGTCCATGGCCGCCGTGGCGTCGGTGGACAGCTCCTTGTTCAGTTTCCATGGTCCGGTCAGATCGAGCATGGATTTCTTGTCGGCGGCCATGATGGTGCTGGTGGGATGATGTGCATCGAGACGGTGCTCGACACAGCGCTCGATCACGACGAGGGGTGCGTCGGCCGTGCCCGGTCGATTCCGCCGAGTCCGGACGGAGCAGGGTCTTCCTGGACGGGAATCGTCGATGCGCGTCCAGGTTGCTCCTATGCAGAACCCGGTTTCCATGCACCTCGTTGGTACGGACCGCTCCTGCGCCTGGGCCTCAGAGATCCTCTGCGATGAAAGGTATGCCCTTGGCCAAAACGTCCCGAATTACACCTGCCTCCGCGGCGAGCGGGTTCGGACTCTTCCATTTGAGTTTGCCAGCGGTGAGGAACGAGGAGTGGACGCAGAAGACGTAGGACTCCAGGTCTGCGGCCATCAATCGCAGTTGGCTGGTTGCTGAAGAGGGTTTGTGCGTGCCTCCGCGGTGATAGTAGGCGATGCTCTCATCGAGGATCGATACTGAAGACTCCCATCCCAAGTCCCCGACTGGACTGGGCCTGATTTAGCCTATTATAAGACTACTGCCGTCGTACCGCGTGCCTGCACAGCGATCCAGTCTGCTTTCCGCGTCGATGACCGGACCAAGCCGGATAACGTTACAAGGTTGGAGTTTCGACAAGCAACGACAATATAAGTAACGTTGGAGGGCCACCGCCCCTTCACCATCTCCCTCCTGTCAGCACCCTGGAAGGCATACACTAGACGCCATCATTGCTAGTTCTCAATACTCCCGTCAAGATGCACCTCCACCGAGCTCTGCTCCTCCTAGCCACACTGGCTACTGGCATTTCTGCGCAATGCCAGACGGCTAACAGCCTTGTCAGTATATCTCCAACAAAGCTCTGCATCGACCGCCTTGTCTCGCTAACCGCGGACACTACAACAGGCCTGTAACAGCAGGAAGGATGCGATTGTGAGTATCATCTATCTACCTCCGTGGAGACATTGAAGACTAGTCCCATCTTTCTGTCCCTAACAACCCGACAAGATCTATTGCGACGAGCACCTCAGAGGACGCAGCCCCCAGCCGTGCGCGACCAAATGTACCTGTGGGCCTTCCGGGACCTCGGTGGCGTGCTTCGACCACTACGGTAACAAGTGCGGTGATTCGGGAGCCGTCGGACACTAGTGTTGAATCGGAATCTGTTTGGAAGGCGATGATCTGGGCATGTTGGTGAGGACTTGCCAGCCATAGGTTGCGGAAGCCCGTCGTGTCGAGCTTGACGCCTTTGTAGTTGCACGTCGGGTACTCGGGGAACTCGCCTGCGTTCCGGCGGCAGGCCGCGAGCGCGACGGAGATGAGAGGGAGGAGGGCGATGGTGGTACGCATCGTTCTGCGTGATCAGGCCCAGTGTGCTCTTGGGAGTGACCGCTCGGGACCGCAGGTGTCTTGCGCGTCTGCGACGGATGGGTGGCCCGGTAGGCTTCTCGGTGGGATTGTGCTCTCGCGAGTCTGTGGGCGAACATCCGAGTATAGTTGTCGAGGCCGCAATACCACGAGATGCGCCTGGAGATGAAACGCGGTCCATTGTACATTTTATAGCGACAGCCACGCTATGCATGTCAGGCGACAGTCCGGCTCACTGTCCGGGATGCTTCGTCTGAAACCACCGGATTTTTCGACTGCTATGTTAAGTTTCGACCCCACGAAGGTATGGAGCTGCCAGTGAAACGATGTGGTCAGCTGCCGATTCGCCATCACTGCCTCGTTGCGATGCAGGGGCCAGGATCGAGTGCTCTCTACTTGAGACTTTCTGACGGATCGGGCGTCTTGACGGATCTCTGGTATTTCCGGCGGGTCTTTCGCGCGCAACGTGCTCGACTTGGTTCGCTGGGTGATGCCGGGTCTCTCGATGGCGGTAGATCAAGTGTATCGCCTGCCTCAAGAGTAGAAGGGCGGCGGGTGGGCCAATCCGGGCGATGGGGTTTGAGTCGTCTGAGGACATGTTGAGGAGAATATTCCGATATATCCTCCCGGGCTGGATCTCCTCCACTGCCAGTCACGGAGCTGCACTACAGATGAGGCGGTCGGCTGTGGCTAAACGATGTTGTCCCAACCTCCAGAGCGTATAGAGGAGAGAATGCTTCTGATAACAGTCAACTAACCACCTGGTTGACACCTTTGATGGTTAGTTGGTCAGCATCAGAGTTAATAGTTGGTTGATAGTTGGTTGATAGCCATTTTATCATAGTTAGTTGATAGTTAGTTAAAGCCCTAGAATGCTAATAGGTGGTTAGTCAGTTGGGTGGTTAATATCATTCAAGTCACGCCTATTGCTAGAAGTATTAATATACCGAGTAGCGCCGAGTAGCTCGAGGGTTAGTAGTATTTAGATAAAAGAGCAATAATAACAACTAGCTATTATAGTATTAACAACATCTCGAAAGATATTGACCAACTAACTAATAGTTGATCGATCTTATAGTTGGTTGACTAATATAAGAAGGCTATAATAACGTTGTCGTTGTCGTTGCTTAGGAGGTCCATCCCGCCTACGCTGATCCTTTGTGATCGGCGACGGTGCTATTACGAAGGAGGGCTTCATTACTCTCTGCATAAGGTATGCTACAATCCGATCCTAATCTATTCTAGCACACGCCAACTACAGAGACCATGTCCGATCCTCCTCGTAGAGCTCGCCGTGCCCGGGTTGCTACCTTACCTTACAGTCTCTTGTCAGGCGTCAGGACTCGGCTTGCCACCCACAGAGCATCATTGTCCCTACGATTGGACCTCGTAGGCCGACGTAGGGCGTCGGAGAGCGATCATCGACTTGGAAGTAGGGCATGCCTAGCTGCTGGTCAGTCGTCGGCGCGGCTTTGCTACTCCGGACACCATATATGCAAAACATACATTGGTACCCGAGATACAGGCGTAAGCGTGTGTAGCCGTGGCCACCGACAGCATAATAAAAGGCGCCGCAACCGACATCTACCCACCTGACATACCTTTTCGAGCTCAACTGAGGCTACCGCTGTCCTCCACCATCACCCAGGCCAACCCACACCTTCGCAACGCTGAGCCCAACCACCCTCGAGATGAGGATCTTCCGCGAGTCCGCCCTCCTCCTCCTCACCCTCACCACCACTGCATCCGCCCAATGGTACCATTTCTGCATCTGTATGTCCGAGCACGACGGTCGCGGCGACATCGAGGGCGCCGGCGTGCCGATGGATGACCAGACTATCGCCGTCTGCCATGGCCTCTACGGGCCGGACGCTTTCTCGGAGTTCCTCAAGTACTGTGTGCAGCCTTCGGACCAAGATCCAATGTGGCCGGGCACTTTTCGGTCCGAGTGCCAGCTTGTGGGAGCCAAGTCTTCTCACTGCACCAACGACGTGACACAGACGTGAGGCGGCACGAGCGTTAGTGACGTGCTGGCTAAGGGAGCACTGCCTTGGCTCCGTGGAGCTACATCTCGCTAGCAGGGCCGGACTGAGGTGTCGATGGGAGGGGGTCGGACGCGGGCTCGACAGGAGAGCGGCGTCGGAGTCAGGAGTCTTTGAGATATCATGCTAGGATCGACGGGTATGGCAGAATCAGGGCGGGATTATTAGCAGTCACCAGTCTCTCCGAAACGCTGGAGATACTCTTTGAGTAAACTTCTCGTGCACACCGGGAAGTGGGGCAATGGCTGTGAGGGGTGCTTTATGTTCGTATTGCTCTAGTCTTACCCCCCATGATCTAATAACATTATTGTCTGGGACTCGCTTCAAATCCATGTGATATTCGACGATCATCGAGCCCACGTTATCACTAGCAAGATCCTCTACTCTCTGCAATGTCAAACATGACCGGCCGTGCTGTCTAGAAGGCTTGATGAAGTATCATTATCATCATCATTACTAGCTATGTAGCAGCTTAGATTGCTTACAGAGCAAAGCTTGTAGCGTAGTCAAGGATAAGGCATCATCGGAATGATATGTGCACGGTATCTAACTCCCTCTTCCGCTCTTCGAATCATAATAAATCGGCGGGCAGAAGACATTATTACTAGTATGCAGTCGCAGACAACAAGCTCAACACCTCTCTCGGAATAAAAGGTGATGATAAGATCTTGTCAACATCCTACGGTCCGACGTCCCAAGGATCTGTCGTCCGCCCAGGGCCGGACAAGGTTTCGACGACAATTTGAAACCCGTGAAGCATAAAAATATCCCCCAAATGTACTGGAAAAGAACTATCCGACGTGAGCCGATCGACATGGCTTGCATGCTGGATCCGCCGCTACGCCCATCGATTAACGCACAAGCCTCGACCTCACACGAGTGTATAATAAGCGGTGGCCATCAGCATCCGACTACAGCTCTCGTCTTGGTCTGTCTCAGATCATCGTACTCGCCAGCTCAGCCAATGATTCCTCCCACTTGGCAGTGCGGCAGTGAGGATCAAGGAACCGCTCGGCTTCACAGTGCCACATACGTCCTGACCTAGGTAGGTACCTAGTGGTCCTCATATAACCATCGAGAGCGGTGACACAATCTGATGATCAGAAGTCGAACATCGAGAAACAGAAAGCACAGGAAGAACAAACACGACGTCCAAGATGAAACCTGTAGTCATTGCCCCGTTGCTCGTTTCCTTAGCTTGGGGATGGGTACGTACGATATCAGATCAATCCCCACTCCACCTCAGCCATCTCCTCCCTCGCCGCGTCGACATCACCACGAACCCGTCCGAAGACCAGAGAACTGACCCTCGCCCCGTGCGTGCGCGACAGAGCTGCTCCCTCCCAGACAGCGAATATCCGAACGGAGCCTGCATCCCGAATGGTGGCAACTACATATACGGAGGCAGGATCATGCCGTGCACTGCTGTAAGTCCTGGCTGATGTCTTGGACTCCTGCCGTGGCTGACCACCTTTCTTCGACGACGACGACAGGAGCAGCCCTGTATCAACAATAAACAAGCGTGCACTCCCAATTCAGGAGCGCACGACGCGGCTTGTATGAATGGCCACCAGGTCCCACCTTAGGCTCGAGAGTCGGCGAGTCGGGGACGGAGGATCAGCGATCAGGCAATTTGTCGAGGCGTCAGCAGCTCGATCTAGGCAAACAACGCAATATGAGTTCTGTACTCGCTGTCTGATTTCTTCGAGCACTCCTGTATCGCATTCCGTATGGGTGGCTGACCGCGGCTGGACCATTGACCGCCGCACAACATGCCTCAACACGATTCCCAATAAGGTATGACATGTCCCTCCTGACCTCGACCTGGACCGTCGCAGCATCACCCTGCAAATTGCAATAGTGTAGCTGAGCTATGCCGTCACCAACCCCGCTATGCTTGCAACGTGGGATGCTGAGAGTGAGAGGCACAGGGTCCCGGTGAGGACACGTGAGCTCCATCTAAGTTAGTGCTGCCTTCAGCATGTGCGCACATGGCCTCCACGTTCATGCGTGCTCATCGCTCGAAGCTGTCGTCTCGTGGCTGTAGCATCATCATGTTGCCATGTACCAAAAGAGCCTGTGGCGAAGGACCGTCCTCACTATGATACCTCTGGTGTACACTAGCGGGGTAGCAAAATGTCGAGCGCTTGTATGGATAAACACTGTATAATGCTGCTGCTTTCCATGTCTCACCAGTCTCGACTTTTCTAGGCTTGAAGCGGCTATGACCACATGCAGACCCAGCCTGACAAACACACAGCCACCAGGTTAGAAAGTAGTGGTCGCCAAGCGACTCGCCGCATTCCTCGCATCAATCCTATCGTCGTCCTCCTCCGCCAGTTTCGCCAAACTGCTCGTACTGCTAGTCGCCCGCTTCCTACCCGTTGCACCAGCAGCACCCTCCTCGCCTTCCTCTTCCCCTTCTTCCGGCACAGGCTGACCGCCGATGAACGAGCCACTGATACTTCGATTCAATCCGTCGGCGCGACGCGGGACGCCAGACCACGCGTCGCCTTTCGGACCTTGGCTGGACGCCATGCTGCTGCGTCTAACGACAGGATGGGCTTCTCTGCCGAGGCGGGAAAGACCACCTGAGGCGTCAATGTTGCGGACCTCGGGACGGACTTGCTCAAGGGTGGCGAGCGTGCGTCGCTCGGCTTCAATTTCGCGGACGATGTACTCTCGGAGGCTTGCCCGGAGATCTGCCGACGTTCGTGCGAACCATTTGCGCTTCTCGACGAGCAGGTTTGCGGTGACTCGCTGGGTCTTTTGTTGAAGGTAGGACTCGTGAGATCGTGCCTCGTCCAGAGCTGAGATGGCTTCGTCGACTTTGTCGCGTTTGACGCTGGACGAGGCTTTGAGGCGGTCTGCGGCTGTGAGCCTCTGCCGAGTCGCCTGCTGCGCTTGCAGTAGCTCGCGTAAGAGGATGTGGCGGTTGGTCAGGGTCTCTTTGACAATGGCGGCATCGCTGCTGTGGTATGCCAGAGGGTCTGAGAGGGTGGTGGCTTCGGCAGTACCTTGGGCGGCGTGGAAATCTCCCGTGTTCTGAATCACCCTTCCGAGTTTCCGGTAAGCATTGCCGAGGCCGGGATGAGGTTCCTGTGCTTGTAGAATCTGCAGCTTCGTACCGAGCTCCGATTCTGCTACACCTAAGGATCGTCGGTTCCTGACCACCCTGTCGATCTTTTGCTGGGCGTCCATTGATCCGAGGTAGAAGGCCTTGACGACTGGTCTGCTTTCCAAGAGCTCGGGTGTGTCGTCGGGCGGCGGGGCAAACTGCTTCAGCACCTTCCGTCGCACGCCCGTCGCCGGCTGGCGCTTCCGGACGACCGGTGAGTAGCCAAAGTCTGACTCGACGAAGAAGACCATCTCTTCATCGCGCATCAGCACTTCGTTACTGCAGACGACATTGAGCCACCTGGGAACGTGTCAGTCAGAGGCGTTGATGGAGGACAAGGATGCACCCCTCACCTCTGCAGAGCAGTCTTGGTCCTCGCCTCGTCCTCATCAGTCCCCACACCGGCACTACTGCTGGGCGGCGGGACAGCAGGGACCAACGCTTCCGGATTGCTGGCGGTCAGGTGCTCGGCCAGCTTGACGAACTCAGAGTGGGTGCGCCGGACATCACGGAACTGGGTGGTCCTGAACTTGGGAAGGTTGGTCTAGGCACCGCGAGCAACGTCAGCCTGTGTCGCTGATCCGAGCATGCACTTACCGACAGGGGATGATTGGGATATGTCTGACATACGTAGACGTCAAAGCGCAAAATGGGGTCCCTCTTGCCCGTGCGTTCCAGTCCCGTGATCTTGGCCTGGAGCTTGTACTGAGGCATGTGCTGTGGCTGGTGGTGGGACTGATGCTGGGTTTGGTGCTGGTGCTGGTGCTGGGGCTGAGGCTGGTGCTGTTGGGGATGTCGAGGATGTGGTGGCTGCACGTGGTGATATCTCGCCGAGTGTGGCCGCCGGTTCTCCTCCTGCGAGCCCCGCTGTGGCTCGTGTTGTCCGTCGTGCTGCTGATGGTGCTGCCACTGATGCTGTTGCTCGGCGCTCCACCCGTCCCCGTTGGTCTCGTCCGGATAGCGGTGGTGGTGGGGCCCCTCGTCGTCCCCCACGGCGGGCGCGGGCAGCTGCTCCTGCCGCGGCACATCTCCTCCCCAGCTCGCGCGACCGACGTCGGGACTGCTCGCCCACGCGTTCGCGCCTGCCGCGTCGGCGGAGTAGTCCATGGCGCCTGCCGAGTGGAATGCAGCGACGCCGCCGTCCCGCAGACCGCTCTCCAGAAAAGCGCGCTCCGACGTGCGGCGTTGGAAGCGGAGGTGGGCGGGATGTCCCGGGACGGGCAGTGCTGGGCCTTTGCCTTTGCCTTTCCCGTTGCTTGATCCGACGTCGGCGGCGGCGGCGGCGGCGGTGGTGGTGGTGGTGCGGGGGTGATGGTGGGGAGGATGGTGGTCGGTCATGTTCAGGCACCAAAATGATGTGCTGGGTTCCTCAGGTGAGGCTGCCTACGATGCCCGCTTGATCCCTGGCGTCCCGTTCCCGGCCGCCGAAAGCCGATGTTACTATTCAAGGTATATTATCATCATCTTCCCAATCGCACACAGCGCCTCACCCCCTCCTCTCGGTTTATTATTACATTCACAGTTGGACCTACGGATCACGTGGTCTCGTCCCCGTCTCTGCAGTGTCGGGAATGATCCTTGTGACGGCGAGTCGTGCACGCAATGCGCCCAGACTGACTTCACGTGCCGCCACCAGAGTCACGCCCAGGCTTTTCTCGACTTCTCCCTGTCAATATGCGCAGGCGGCTCACCAGTCGGCGAATGCCGCCAGTCGCAGAACGAGGAATATCGGCATCATCGCTCACATTGATGCTGTAGGTGCCGTTAGACGGCGGTGTTGATCGATCCACGCTCACAGACAGGTAGGGGAAAACGACCACGACAGAGCGCATGCTGTATTATAGCGGATATACGAGACGAATAGGAGGTAGGCGAGACTTTAACATTGATCAACACCTCATTCGATTTTGCTTGATCCCGGATGGCACATTATTGACGATAGTGCTACCGGCTCTGACATGACCATCAGACGTCGATGAAGGCAGCACAGTCACCGATTTCCTCCCTGCCGAACGCGCCAGAGGCATCACCATTCAATCAGCTGCCATCAGCTTCCAATGGCCACCAGCAAAAGCTCAAGCAGCCTCCAGCACGAGTCTCAGATCCACTCAACCCCACAATATCAACCTCATTGACACCCCAGGCCACGCAGACTTCACATTCGAAGTCCTTCGCTCTTTGCGCGTACTGGATGGTGCCGTCTGCATTCTTGACGGCGTTGCTGGCGTCGAAGCTCAGACTGAAAAGGTCTGGGCTCAGGCTTCAAATTACCAGATTCCAAGGATAGTATTTGTCAACAAGCTGGATCGTGACGGTGCAGCCTTTGGTCGGACGGTGAAGGAGATAGGACAGAGACTGAAGGCTTGGCCTGCTGTCTGCGGCATCCCGTGGTGGACCGTCGACGGCAAATTGCAGGGTATAGGTGATGTGATCGGACTCCGCGGCCTGAGGTATCCAGAGGGTGGCGATGGCAAAGAGGTTAGCATGAGAAGCCTGCAGCAGCTCGAGAATGAGGATGCCGCATTGGCTGAAGAGCTGCAGAAAGGCAGGAATGCTTTGATAGAGCTGCTTGCTGAGCATGATGAGGAGCTGGCTGATGTCTATCTCAATCTTCTGGAGAAGGAGGAAGACCCGCTTACTATATCGCCGCAGCAGATCATCGAAAGCTTGCGCAGATGTGTATTGCAAACGCCGCAGATGGTCGTACCAGTCTTTGCTGGCGCCAGCTTTCGCAACGTGGGTGTTCAGCCTCTACTCGACGCAGTGGTAGATCTCTTGCCCGGGCCAGAAGAGCGGCCAGACGCGGAGGTCAGCTTGAGTGGAGGCGTCAAGGGCGGACTGGCCGAATTCCTATCCGGCAAGCTCGTAACGAAAGCCGCACCCGAACGAGCAAAGACAGGCAAAGCTGTCAGTAAAGACAAATCGACCTTTGCATCGCAGAATCTTGATTCGTGCGCCTTGGCTTTCAAAGTCGTGGCAGATGCGAAGCGAGGCGTGTTAGTCTACGTTCGTGTCTACTCTGGGTCAATCAATCGCAACGCTCCGCTTTGGAACACGAACCTGCAGAACAATGAGCGCGCACAGCGCCTTCTCAAAATGTACGCCAACGATGCCGTGGATGTCGAAATCATAGCCGCTGGACAGATCGGCGTCATCCCGGGTCTCAAATCCGCTCGTACCGGCGACACTTTGGTCTCATACACCGGATCACACCCGAAGAATGGGCCACCAGCTCCAATCAACAGCCTACAATTACGCCCAATCGATGTACCTCCGCCTGTCTTCTTCGTCAGCGTGGAGCCGAACAGTCTCGCCGAGGAGAAGCACATCAAGGAGTCGCTCGAGCTACTCTTGCGAGAGGACCCAAGTCTGCATGTCAGCGTCGACGAGGAGAGCGGGCAGACCCATCTCGCAGGTATGGGCGAGCTGCATCTGGAGATCGCGCGGGATAGACTGGTGCAGGACTTGAAGGCCAAGGCTCGAATAGGGAGCATCGAGATCGGGTACCGCGAGACCATCACGACGGAGAGCAGCCAAGCGACCGAGGTCTTCGATCGAGACGTGGGTGGCAAGTCCTCCAAGGCTGCTTGTTCAGCCTCCGTCGAGCCGGCTATAGAAGGTGCGATCACGTCGCCAAACGAGCAGACCCACGGCTTCGAGCTCGCAGACTCCAACCGCCTCACCGTCTCAACCCCAACCCTCCACGCCGACGGCTCAGCACTCGATCCCGACACGCCCTCCCTCCCGGACCACCTTCCCTTCCCCACAATCCTGCAATCCCTCCGCAACGGCGTCGCTGCAGCCTTCGCCCGAGGGCCTACACACAGCTACCCTTTGCACTCAACACAAGTCAACATCACTTTCGACCCATCTCAACATCTCTTTGCCAACACAACCCCTGCAGCGCTCTCCTCAGCAGCCCGTCTAGCCGTACAAAAAGCGCTCAAGCAGAGCGCAGCAAGCAGCGAGACCGTACTAATGGAACCCGTCATGCTCGTCACCATCTCCGTCGACGAGTCCAGCCTCGGAGCCGTGGTACACGACATCAGCAGCGCGCGCGGCGGCTCGGTCGTCAGCTTAGATTCCTCCCCAATGACCAACTCCTCTTCCTCGAACACCACTGCAGACATCGATCCCAACAAGATCTACGCCCCTCCCGACCCTTTCGCCGGCGGCCACTCGGCGTCGACGGATTCAGGGATCGGTGCAGGCGAAGTCAAGCAGGTGGTGGCGAGAGTTCCGCTGAAGGAGATGGTGGGGTACTTGAGGCATCTGAGGAGTTTGACTGGAGGTAGAGGCACGTTCACGATGGTTGTGGATCGTTTTGAGAGGATGGGGGGAGTGAGGATGAGGGCGGTGGTTCTGGGGGCATGAGAGGGAGGTAGTGGGGCTGGTACAGTCTCAGCTTCGTGTAAATTATTATCGATGCGAAACTGTAAGATATGCTCCCGAATGGAGATTGGTGACCTCGTAGGTACGTATGTGCTTGAAAGAGGGACTCTGAGAAGTCGTGGCTCGGTTGTGTTCGACAGCACGGCGGTCAGCAGACTTGTCAGGAGTTAACCAACAGGCGGTTTGTTCCGAGTAAGTCTGTCGAGCGAACATTTATGTTTCATCTTCTGGAAGCCGCTGATGCGGGCGATGATATTGAGAGCGGCCACAGTTAGAAGCGTTCTGGAAGCAATGCTTGCTCAGACTTCGGTCGTCCGGTGTACTCGAGGACATACGGGCTGTTCATCGGCTCCGGTTCTGGTGCTGGTCTGGTTCTGACTATGATGCATTCTTGGACGGAGCACTTGCTTGATATCTCGCAAGGCAAACGCCTGAGCTTCATGGTTGGAGTGGTCAGTCCAGAGATGGACTGGTACTTCGGGCTGTTCATTGCCGCTACGGCTCACCTTGCAGAGACTCCATCAGAAGTTTTTTTGAGAGATGCCTCGGCACTGGTCCGTTATCTGCCCTGAGACGATCAGTCGTCTTTTCCTACTGGCCGGAACGCTTTGCCTGCCAGCAGGCCGGGGCAGGACTTTGTGCTTTCAGTGAGCGGGCAAAACAGGAAGTTTCTGGGACTCTGTGAGCAGAACGTCAGTTATGAACGAGCTAATTTTTCTTGTTAACGTTCCCTCGTGGATTTCTGGTGGATGTGGGCATTAGATCAGGTTGAATGGGGCCGCTGTGATCATCGGCCTCGACGGCGAGACCAGGTCTGCCTCACCAGGATCGATCACCATGCAATGTGCTTCTTGCAGCTAGCATCGTCTTGCGTCTTGCGCAGCACCCTGGCGTAATGCATGGCTGCCGCTGCGGCTGGTGCGGAGATTCAGGCGCATGTGATGTGGACGACATAAGAAGCTGGCTCACCACTGCTTTTCGATTGTGGAGGTCGTGGAGATGGCATGCAGGATGACTGCATCTCAGCCCGTGCAGCCCTAACATCACAGTCTTTCTCGAGAGGGTTGGTTGGACGATAATGGCACAGCTTTGCATGCCCAGCTCTGCATGTTTCTGTACGTGGACGCGAGGAGTGGAGAAGGTGCTGCCTGTCCCTCTTGTGTTTGCTAGTGGAGTAATGTGTGCTGCAAACGCTTTGCTAAGGTCAGGCAGGTACACAGTTGAAAGGGGCCATCACATCGTGTTATGGACGGGTCTGCGGGTTGTTCCTGCAGCTGCCCTTTGCCCACTACTCAGCATTACCGAACGTGGAGGGCTTTTGCTGAAGCTCTGCGCCAGCCTAAGCTGCTGGCTTGCAGTGTTGTGGACGATACTAGAGCGGTGTAGGAGTAGAGCGTAAGCGACTGATCGATGCGGATCTTGCCAGGCCCGGTGAAGTTATCGCTGATGGCGGTGCTGCGCCGTTCTCGATCCTGCACCTCATGAACTCGAGGGAGGCTTTCTTGGGGTTCGGTGCTGATGTGGTCAGACTCGTTCAGGTGCACATTCACGACAGATCTTGGTGAACACCCGGTGCACTTGCGACTCTGCCTCCGGATCAGACAACCACTCTTGAAGACCAGGACTAAGGACGCTGAAGACTCTACTTGCGCACTGCATTCTGGTGCGCCATTATGACCGACTACTCCACCTTGCTGGCCATACGACAGGAAAGGGTGCTATTTCTGGTAGCACAGAAAACTCGGTGGATATGCAGGCCCCGCGTGTTGTGGCTTGGTGTTTTGCCAGGCAATGCAATCATATCTTCTGCGGACTCTGGACAAAGGAAGCCACTGGCCCATCGTCCTGGACCCAAAATTCAACCTCACATCGTAATGTCTCGTGGCGAAGTCCACACTGCTCGTATCGCTGCGGGCCTCCAACACCTTCCGCGTTGCCATGGCGTGCATCGGTGGCTGGTGGTCTCTCACACAACATGTCATAAGCAGCCATGCGGCTCAGTGCGTGCTGCTCGTGCGGCAGCAACGTGCTCTCGCAGCCCTGGCCTGCTACCAGGCGGCATAATGTTCCGGACCTGATCGGCACGTTTGCGTTCCGCTCGGGTACCTGCAGTGTTGGGTCGGAGCTACAGGAAAGCGTGCTTGCGGCTCTGGATGACTGGGCACGATATCAGAAGTTGAATTTGGACCATCTGTGGATCAGGTGAGATTCTCCTTCAGAAGTATGTGAATGCCTGCCAGATCCTCTGGCCTACTGAGAGCAGAAATTTGGCCAACCTCTCTGCCGTACACAACAGCATGCAGGTTCCAAAGCCTTTGTGTCGCTATCCGCCAGTTCCTCAAGACAGCTACATCTATTCCTGGACATCTGATCATCGAGTAGCTCATCACCATCTTCTGTTGGGCAGCAGAGAGTTCCCATGTCGCCCAGCAGGCCACAGCGCAACAAATGTGTCCGTGAAAGCCGGCTTACCACAGACCTTGATGCCGTTTACCACCACCGATGACCGCATAGACGTCGCGCCGCCTGGTCCACCTTTTTGCTGAGGCATCGTTGGCAATATGTAAAGCTGGCAGGAGGAGGATCTGCTTGAACGACTTGACGCTATCCTTGGCAAGTCATACGACACAATACGTCCCAAAGCCACTCGGAGTGCTTGGGTAGTACGTCCTGCATGTCCCAGCATGGCCGGCCTTGAATTCGCTGAAAGTTGTGGTCTGCCTGATGCTGGTATCTCGTCAAACCAGACGTACTGCAGCTGGCATAAGAATAAGCATGTCTGCTGTCTGATCACTTTTTATCTCTCAACAGGTCTATAGCTCATAGCATCTGCTGGTACGCTCTCGCTCTTCGATCGCTGTCGTAAACAATCTCATCAGCTTCGGACTTTCATTATACCCACAGCCATGGCTTTGAAGGTTCAATTTCTGATGCTTAGCCTGACAACCACTGCTCTCGCTTCCCCATGGAGCCGGTCACAGAAGCGTAGCGGCGACGATTGGGGTTCTGGCATCGGAGTTTGGGGAGAATCATCCTCTTCTGCAGCAGGCTCATGGGGTAATAGTGTTGGGTATGGGGGCAGCTGGGGCAGCACGATTAGCTCTCTACCAACAACGTCGACCCCGGTGTCCATAGCGACGAGCTGTCAGGCCTCCACGACCACCAGCGTCTCGACCAGTACCTCTATAAGTCTCGTGACAGTCACAGCTTCTGCTAAGCCGTCGACTGTGTACATCACTGCTTCGGTCTCAACGTCCACAATTTCAATCAGCGAAAGCTCTCCGGCGAAAACGTGAGTGTTGATCGGAAAGCCACAATAAAACTTTGCTGACCCGTTGTCCTTTCAGCATTACTGAGACATGTACAGAAATTTCTACGACGACCGTCCAGAGTAGCTGCGCGACCGCGACTCAGTCGATGCCCTACGGCTGGAATAGCACTCAGACAGCAACAGAAATCGTTACCCTACCAGGTTTGCCCCCGTGACCGCAATACGATCTGCTGGTGCACTGACTTACAAGCTTCAGGGAGCACAATAATAGAGTATACAGCATCGACTTTGGATGTCACTATCGTCTCTACGGCTCCTGCTGTCACCAATACAGTCACGTCGATCATTCTCTCGGGTTATACTTCCATCGAAACAGAAACCCTAGCTCCGACAACACTTTATTCGACCACAACGCTGCCCGCTGGCCCGCCACAGACGATTCTGCAGACGACGTCTCTGCCAGGTAGTACTATCATCCAGAGTTCTACTTTGACGCTTCCGGCTAGCACGAGCTTTATCACTGAAACCATGACTGGGACTCTGACGACCACAGTAAGTCGTTCTCGGCCTTGGGAGAGAGGAAAGATGCCAAATCTGGGCAAGCTGAATCACCACCGTATGACGCTCATAATCTTTCTTAGGTGACCTCCACCATCGCCCCGTCTACGATCACGAGCGTTGAGACTCTGCCTGGTAGTACGATCTTGCTCACTGTCACAAGTGTAAGCATCCTGTGCATTGCGAATGTTTTGCTGCACGACTTATTGATTGCCTGCTAGACTGCCGCACCGAGCACTGTCTACGAGACTTCAGTGGAGACCCAGACCGTACCTATCACCCAGATAGTTACTTCTGTAAGTCCTTTGGGTCCTCGAATCTTGTACAGCTTTTGATTGAATCGTCGTCTAGACTGCCGCTCCGAGTACTGTATACCAGACCGAATTTGAGACGACGACTGCGATAAGCATTATCACTTTGACGAGTACTGAAGCCCCGTCGACCAAATACGAGTAAGTCCTTGCTTTCAATCAAAAATTCGCAAGACCTTGGCTTGCTCCAGGTCTGCAGGGAGTATCCCAATGCCGTCCACTTTTGCTCTGCAAGCTGAGGTAGATCAGTTGTACCATTGCAGTGCGTATGGAATGATCCAAAATGCTCTACATCCGATGATCAACAGATTGAAGCTTCAGCTTGGGGCGCCGCTGATTATTGGATAGGACAAGTACTGTCAGCACCGTGGTCACACAGATCTTCACGAGTACAGCGACTGCCGATATCACAATCGTCAAGACACAGGCGCCATCCACCATCTACGAGACCAGCACTGCAATTTCGGATATCACAATCATCGAAACGCAAGCTCCCTCCACAGTCTACGAGACCAGTACCGCCATTTCCGACATCACGTTGACCAAATTCACCACGCTACCAGGGAACACGCTCTATACCACCGCGACTGAGGACATCACTATAACCCTCTTCAATGTCTCGACCGTCTACAAGAATTCCATCTCCACACTCCTCTCCACGACGATAGCGCCTGGACCGACGAAGACCGAGACCATTACTTCCTTCCAGACGTCATACGTTAGTGAGACGTGCGGGACCCAGACGATCGTGCTCTCAACATGCAGCGGCTCCACCACACCAACACCATCCAAGTCCACGATACCCACGACTTGGAGCTCGACGACTCCAACTCCGTCCCATTCGACCACCGTATCATCGAGTTCTAAAAGCACGAGTTGCTCGTCAACCCCTCCCGTATCCTCGAGCCCGAGCACAACAACCACTTCTACGTGGGTGATACCCACGATTCCGAGCTTGTCTGGCTATTGGTACTCTATCACACCCGTATCATCATCCTCGTCCAGCGAACAGGGCTACGGGAATGGTTGGGGCAGCACTGCGACAGGCTGGTAGACGGGTCATCAGCTCTTGCACGTAAGTGGGCGTGGTCTGCGACGATCCGATCTTTACGACATGTTATGAGGGACGACTCAGCATTTATAATTAATGACACGGCTCGCATTCTTCAATACAGTGATAGCATCACAGGGCCCAGACTAGGCGCTAATGAAGTATACCTACCGCAAGGCATGCTAGCGCGCTCGAGCATATTCGACGACTGTCTTATATCCGTGTGGGAGGGTGGAGCATATAGCGGGAAATGGAATATTGTCACGAATATTGCTGCTGCCGGTGGCTATGTCAGACGCGAATCCGCAGTTTTTGAAGCCATATGGCAGCACAATCGTCTTGTCTTCTCAATCAGCCCATTGTGTTGCAGAATCACAGAACGCAACAATAACATGACTATTGATCGATTGCCACAGCTAGTGGGTCAATCAGTCAATCCATGGTCGACTGCTTGGTGACGCAAGATTGCTCGATGGGGTGCTTGACTGCTCCATGACACCGTTCACTGCTTAGGAGCAAGTCGATGGCTCAATTCAGCTTCTGAGCATGTATCGACAGCACAGCGATCGACAACTCGGCGTCAAATAGTCAAACACTCCGCATTCCTCGTTGGCAAAGGACCGTGAGAAACGCCAATCACGTGGACCGACCAAAGCGGGTAACATATATACTGACTGGATGAGCCAACAACATCAAGTACCTCCGACGTCCCGAAAGTAGTGTGACCGATCTTCCATCGCTTCTGTCACGTGCACAGTGCAGTTCGGAGATCGGACACACTTTCGGAAGTGAACGACCGCCCGGAGCTGACCACGGTCGAGGGAGAGAGCGAGATCCTCAGGATGTCACGGACGACGGCAGAGGACGGCGTGTCATGTGTCGAGGGAGAGCTCGTCGGCGAAACTCGAACTGCTCATTCACCGCCGGCCCGCAACAACCAGCCCCGTTTGGCAGTCATTCTGCCGACATGTATGATGTCCCAACGGATCCTCTCTTCTCCTCATGTGGATGGACTTGGACTCCAACCCGGCTTATCATGATCCGAGCTGCTTCTGCCAGCCTGTAAAGACCCGCATGCTACATAGACGGCAGCAAGTCCGCATCTTCACTGCGCGGGCCATCAATGCTGGCGAGATGCGATGTTGGGGCTCCTCCACTCCCTACGACGACATCTCAGCTCCACCTCTCGCCGATGGAGCCGGCTATCCAGAGTCCTGCTGCCACCCAGACTAGGGCGGGAACAATGTTGGACTTCTGCCGGCTGGCTGGCTCAGGCGCGACTGCACCGCAGTGGATTCCATACTAATTGAAGGTGTTAGACTGCCTGATTAGTGATCTACCGCTGGCCCTGAGGCGAGCAGGCCACCGGCCAACGTGCATGAGCTTCAGAGGAAACCACTTCACAGTAGGTCATACCCGCAGCAGGAAATGTCTCTTACTTCTCTTCTGCCCGGCGAGCGGGAAGAGGAAGATCCTTTCCAGCCAAAATGGCACAGTATGGCTGTATTGTACTCCTACGCATCGCGATCTTGGAGCTTGTCAGCGCCCACGTTCATGCTACCGGCAATGCATCCACGTCGCCTGCTCCTAGCATGGATCTCGACTTGTCAGACTACTGGAACATTCTCGTAGGCCCGATCTCAACAGCGGCCGTCAACACTGTGGTAGCAGCAACGCCCATGCCCTCGAGCTCACTCGTGCCTCCGCCACCAATCTACTACTCTCCATGGCCGATAGGTCATCAGGCGCCCCAGTACATCAAGAACGAATCGTGGTCATTACCAAAAGACTTCATTTGGGGCGTCTCCGGCGCTGCATATCAGACCGAAGGTATTGCAGGCTTCATGACCGCGAGTATCCCAAAGCTGACATCCTCAGGTGCTGCCAAGGATGGTGGGAAAGGCCCTAGTATTTGGGATGTCTATGCCCACCGCGTGACTGACTATGTCACGAACAACTATACGGGTGATGTCAGCACAAACAGCTACTACATGTACAAGGATGGTGCGTTCTACCCGGTCATCGACGTCCAGGGGTCGAGCTCAAATCTGACTACAAATCGAGGCAGACATTGCTCGTATCTCCGCAATGGGCGTCAAAGCCTACTCCTTCTCGCTGTCATGGTCTCGCATCATCCCATATGGTCGTGGCGAGGTCAATCAGATCGCGATTGATTATTATAACGATGTAATCAACACCTGCCTGCATTACAATGTCACTCCCATGGTCACTCTGTAAGCCTTTGCTTCGAAACACACCAGGATCATCTGGGCTTGTTCTCACACCTCGCAGGTATCACTGGGACACGCCATTGTTTCTACAAAACTCTTATGGCGGCTGGCTTGGGGAGCAAATGGTCGACGATTTTCTCGCATACGCGACCGTCGCCTTCGACGCATTTGGTGACAGAGTGAAGTATTGGTTCACAGTACGGGCACCAGGATGATTTGGATAAGCAATGCATTGCTGACAGAAATTAGGTCAATGAGCCCAAGCACTTTTGTGGAGGGTTCCCTCAATCTACAGGCTATTTCAAGACCTTCGATATTCCAGACGCCCATCAGCCATTTTACTGCAGCACTCATGTCGTTCTTGCGCACGCGAAGGCATATCACCTAGGGAAGCGCATGCTGGGCAACGACTCCATCATTTCGTACAAGAACAACGGCGGCTTCAAGGTCCCATTGACCAAGTCCACAGACGATACACGCGCGACTCAGATCGCCTGGGACTACGCCGAGGGATGGTTCTCGGACCCCATCTACCTATACGGCGACTATGGTCCCAATGTCAAAGCATTCGTCTCCACGTTTCCCCTCAGAAACTTCACCGAGGACGAGAAAGCATTCATCAAGGGTTCTGCCGACACCTACTCTATTGATGCCTACTCTGCGGTGCTCATTTCAGCGCCGGACGGAGGAGTCGATGAATGCCTGGCCAACAGCAGCGATCCCTCATACCCTTACTGCTACCAGCAGGGATACACGTCCTCCGATGGCTGGACTCTCGGGGCGTACTCGGACCCTGAGGCGAATGACTGGTTGTACAAGACTACGGACTGGATACCAGCGTACCTGCACCATGTGGCGGATACATGGGCCGGTGGCCGACCAGTCATGGTCACCGAGTTCGGATTCGCCGAACCATTTGAGTTCCAGAAGACCGTCCTGCAGGATATCCTTTACGATCCTCTTGTGAGTCGCTGTACACGATACAGCTACTCGCTGATTGGTTTGCTGATCTGTGTCCAGCGGTCAAGCTACATGCGTGATTATGTCCAAGCTATATTGCTCGCCGTCAGCGAGGGTGTGCATGTCATCGGCTGTATGGCGTGGAGTCTCTATGACAATTTTGAGGTCAGTGGTCTTCTACGACGTTTTTGCGTTTCTGAGTTCCTACTGATACGCTCAACAGTGGCAGGAAGGATATGAGTTGAAGATGGGACTCCAATATGTCAACTTCTCTCGTCCTGACCTCAAGCGCTACTACAAGGCTTCATTCTTTGAATACAAGAGAATGTTTGACCTATATCAGGATCAGTAGCGATCGCATGGCTTCTCTCATGAGCGACGAGGTCGTGAGACGGATGACGAGTCGCCTACTTGCCCGATGGATCCCTGGCTAGCAGGCCAGAGGGCAAGGTGAGCAGATTGAACGAGACACAGGCTATTTGTCCCATTTTATTATCCCCAGAACATTGAGGCGTCCAGGCGAACGGGTTCTGATAAGCCCGGATTGTCCGAGTCCTTCGCGCTAGCTTACCCAACCGTGTGCCTCGCAACGCCAGAGTCTAACGGCGATACCACATTCTCAGCGCCCACACGCCGTAAAGCAAAGCAGCACTTACTGAGTGGTGGTGTGATCGCAGCAAGACCCACGGTAGCGCCTCGATCTAGCGCTATCTCGCCCGCAGCGTCGTCCGAAGCCGGGTCCGGACGTGGCAAGCCTCCCGTCGTCCTTTGTTCTCATGATCATGTCCGCATTGTTGGTCATCCCGACTGCGTATGCACTTATATCTTCATCTTCGGTGGAACCATGCATGCAGGTTGTTAGGCTGCATCGATTCGATCGTTTATCAGGGAGCCACGGGTAGGTTCCTTGTTGCTGGGAAACATACCATTCCATACCAGCAACAAATCTCACAATCACTTTGTACTATCTTCGATACATAGCTGCTTGTCGTGTTCGGGGTGCGCAGCATCGTTCGAGAATGGCATCACAAAGCTCCACCGCACATGAGCTGGAAGATGCTCCCGACGCCCAGCACACCTTCGAGCCAGCGGAGGTAGCAGAAGAGGAAGAAGAGCTTTCAGACCTGGACGAGAAGCGAGATGCGGAACCATCGACGGCGCCCCGTCGCATGTCTGGACTCCAATCAATTCAAAGCCAGGCATCGAGGACCTCACATCGATCCCGAAGCCGGCTCGGCGTAGGGTTCACCGCCGGTCTGAATGAACAGAATTTCGACTGCGACACCGAGCTCGAGTTGCAGAGGACCAAGAGCCATCGGCATGCGGAGCTCGGCAAGGAAGATGACCCCAACCTCGTCGAGTTCTGCGGGCCTGACGACCCGGGGAACCCTCAGAACTGGCCCTTGTGGAAGAAATGGACCATCACCGGCGCCCTGGGCATGATGTGCTTCGTCGCGACATTCTCGTCCTCGGTGTTTGCCTCTGCTATCACGGAAACATCAGAGCTGTTCCATGTCTCTACTGAGGTTATGACTCTAGGGGTGTCCCTCAATGTGCTTGGCTATGCCGTCGGTCCTATCCTATGGGTAAGCACTTACGAGCCTAAATTTCGATATGGTTGTGGGACTAACATTCTCCGCAGGGACCGTTCAGTGAGCTCTACGGTCGCAAACTGCCTCTCTTCATCGGCTACGCCATCTTCGCCATCTTTCAAATCCCCGTCGCCGTCGCGCAGAACATCGAGACCGTCATGATCTGCCGTTTCCTCGGCGGCTGTGCAGCTTGCGCCCCCCTCGTCATCGTCGGAGCCTCCTTGGCAGACTTTTGGGATCCTGTCGACCGAGGCGTTGCAATGGGTGTGTTCGCAAGCTCGATCTTCGTCGGTCCTGCTTTGGTGAGTATCACAATCTGAGAGACCTCGGTTGAAGTCTCACAGCCCACTGACTGCTTGACTAGGGTCCCAGCATCGGCGGCTTCATGGTCCTCAACCCGAATATGGGCTGGCGGTGGACAGCATGGCTGACGTTGATCATGGCTGCCTTCTTGGGTCTCGTCGGGTTCTTCCTGGTCCCAGAATCTTATGCTCCGGTGATACTACAGGGACGTGCAAAGCGCATTCGATTCGAGACTAAGAATTGGGCGATACATGCAAGAGCCGACGAGCAGCAGGTCGATCTCCGGGAGATCGTGACCAAGTACCTGACCCGACCGTTCTTGATGCTGCTGAGTGAACCGATCCTCGTCGCCATGACAGTGTATATGTCGCTCCTCTATGGTGAGTGAACCCGCAAACACAAGCCGCCGGAAAGGACCTTGCTGATCCATGCCTCACAGGCATCATCTACCTCTTCTTCGAAGTCTTCCCCATCATCTACGAGGAGCAGCGTGGCTGGAACGCGGGCGTGGGCGGCCTACCATTCCTGAGCCTCCTCATCGGCATTCTGCTCGGCTGCGCCATCATGATCTGGCACGTCAAGACACGCTTTGCCCGCAAACTCGCCAAGGAAGGCAAGGTGGTGCCCGAAGAACGTCTCTTGCCAACGATCCTGGGAGGAGCGCTCCTGCCTGCGGGCCTTTTCTGGTTCGCGTGGACCAATGGCGTGTCCAGTCCATGGCCGCAGCTCATCGCACTTGTCCCCGTCGGAATGGGATTCATTCTGATCTTTGTGCAGGGTCTGACCTATATCATCGACTGCTATCTGATGTTTGCGGCTTCGGCTATCGCCGCCAACACCGTGGCTCGTTCCATGGTCGGAGCTGGATTCCCGATGTTTGCCACGGCCATGTTCGATGATCTGGGAGTTCCATGGGCTACCTCGCTGTTGGGTTTTCTGACCCTTGCGATGCTACCAGCGCCGATACTCTTCTATTTGTACGGCGGCAAGTTGAGAAAGATGAGCAAGTTCAGCCCATACTAGTCGGCAGTAAAACGCACGAAAGATTGTATTATTTGACTCAGTATCAATGACTATAAACCCTCTCTGGCGAAGTAGTGCTATGGCCCACCAGATTGCCTCAAAAGACGACAAAGGCGGTGACATCACGATCAATGTCGAAATTGTAATGTCGATCTCGTATCGGACGAGCTCAGAACGTGACATTGGCATGGGCGACCTTCCATCCACCAGGCATCTGATCGGTGAACACCATCTCCGGATCGTACTTCCGTCGAATCTCTTGCAACAACCTCACATTCTCCTTGGGATATCCATTCCAGAGCTGATCTGCCTGGTCTTTGTCCACATCATTGAGATAATAAAAGTCGAGAAGAGTATCCGCCAGACCAGCACTACGAATACTGCTCCTGATATCGGCATCGACTTTAATCAGAAATTCCGTCACGACGTCCTCGTACGCAGCGATGTCCGAGTAGCTCAGCGAGAGCTCGATCATATACTGCGCCACAGGCTCGGCGCCCATCGGATCGCCGTCCGGGAGCCCGTGACCGTTAGCATGTCGGGAGGCATTCAGAAAATGAGGTGAGACAGGGATGGGCGACCAAGCAGCGGACCACACGTCGAAGGCTCCGAGCGCGTCCGAGACCTGGCTGAAGAAGACATCGGTCGCGATCTCGAGTGCTTGCCTGTTCGTTGCCAACGGGATCAGCCAGAAGCGCTGGCGGAGGCCAATCGTCACCTCCAGAAAAGCATTGATTTCTTGACTCCATCCGTGCATGGACTTCGGGCCAAAGGTCTCGGAGACCGGTGGAAACTTCGGGCCGGTGAAGTTCTCATATACCGCAGGCGTGGAGTCATTGCCGTCGTAGAAGCGATAGAATTCGTGCGAGATGGAATTGTTGAAGGCAGATCCAGTGTTGATAATGGGAATGATGCTAGCCTTTTGGTCGTGGAGCATGCCGTTATTTGAGAAACCGTCCAGAGCATCGAACCAAGATCGGGAGACCTCGGGTCCCGCACCGTAGGCGGTGATGCCCACCTGGGTGGCTGGCTTGTAGTACGTCTTCATCTGGATGTCCGTAACTAGGCAAAAGGAATTTCCTCCACCTCTGAGTGCCCAGAAGAGATCCGCATATTCGTTGTCCGGAGTCGCCAGCACTACATTGCCATTGGCCAAGACGCACTGTCACGAATCAGCAACCTAGTCGGGAGGACTCAAAACAGGACGGTACAGCTTACTGTAAAGCTGTACAGGTTATTAGACGACCATCCATACTGCCAGCCAAAAAACGAGATTCCTCCTCCCATGACAAATCCAGGCACGCCAACCAGACCAAGCCGACCTCCAACCACCATCTGGCCATGTGGCTCAAGGAACTCGTACACATTTTCCCAATGGTTCCCAGGCCCAACATGAACACTAGACCCGTCCGACTCCCAGTATAAATGCGTCAAGCGAGAACTGCTGAGCAGGACACCAGAAGAATCGATGCCGTTGAAGCCTGCGATGGGCATGTGTCCGCCTCCGCGCATGGCGAATGGGGCACCATACTGCTTCAACACCCTGACTGCCCAGCCAAGATCCTGGGCTGAGGAAGGCGCGAATTCGCATGCTGGGCCTAGCGCACAAGCCTGAGACCAGAAAGTAGACTCATCTGTTTCGTACAGGCTAGAGGTGCTGAAGTATGTATTGTTGGGCTGATTCCGAGCCAGGAAGTCGCAAGCTTCGTCCGCTGGGGATAGTCCGTGACTGACATTGATCAAAGTCGGGTCCGAGACGACGACCGGGGCGACCAGCACAAGACTCGAGAGTAGCCTGATGAACATGGCGAAGTCGTTTGCTTGATCTCAGGAAGGAGGATGTCCACCAAGCTGCAGCACAGAGCTCGCCTGTGAGCTTATATAGGTCCTCACTGTACCCTTGGGGGGTAACATATCTTGACGATGACGCTGGACAAGAATTCAGATGCACTCTAGAGCTCAATTTTTCTGCCTAGACTCAATAGTCCATTGCCCTGCAATACCGCTGAATTAGTACAGCTGGAAAACTCCCAACTACGCCAAAGTATGGTATCCCAGATGACAAGCACCTGTATGTGACGCCATCCCTTCCCCTTGGTCCACGGAAGAGGAACAACAGTCAGAATAGATCCTTGAGTTTCAATATCAATATTGATATCAATATTTCAGGGCTGTATGCTTTGCTGAGCCGGAGGGTATGTCGCACATCGGGCTTCTGCAAGCAGTCAATATTGGATTTGAACATGCTGTCCATGCAACGGGACGGTTCAAACGAGCCCGGAAAGAGGCCATATATCACAAACCCCATCGGATCATGAAAGCGGAAGCCTTTGTTTTGCGGCGAAGACTGAGAGCAATGCAAAGCGGCACTATGCTAGCTGCCAGCCAGGTTTCCAGAGCGGCGTAGTAGCCCATGCGGAATTTGCCACTGACCGAGTCCCCGAGATGCTCGTATGCCAGAACAGGACCGTTCGTTCGTACAACCATCTGAGTCCTTGGCTGCATCTCACTGGAAGGTTCTCGCCCGTCGGTATGTAAGTCTATCTTTAGAGAGTCAGCAACACATTGAGTGGGTTTTTGGGGATTCTCTGTGGTTTGACCCAAGGGCTCTGGCCCTGACCGTCATGCTGGCGTGTCTTGACACTGTAACACAGCTATGCATCACGTTCTCGCCAAGCCCTAAACCAACCGCTCTGACGTCAATGTCAGCTCAACAATACCTCCTGGGTAATGAACCCTCGTCACATCCCCCTTCCGACGATGGAACAAGCAGCATCCAATCCTCGTCACATTCCCCTTCCGACGATGGAACAAGCAGCACCCAATCCTCGTCACATTCCCCTTCCGACGATGGAACAAGCAGCATCCAGTGCAGCCATGCAGTCTGAGCAAGCCACAACTGAATCGAGCGGGTCGAAATCTCCAGGTTTGGCAGGCTCGTAAAAGTCCGTGTGTGGTGTTGCCCGCCAGACACGGGCTCCGGAGTGTAGTTGGCCATCGGTGGCGAGTTGCAGCGACACTTCCGAGGGACACCCTCCCCGGAGAACCTCGTCATACATATCTGAACTTATGTCGAAGCTTATACACAACAACAAAGAAGCTCTTCTTCCGTCATCAGCAGGATAGTGTACGATGGCCCACCTGCGATGCCCTAGCTAAAGTCGACATGTTTCCCACACGTCGCCACAGCGCCACCCGCATCTCGTCGCCGTGAGCACGTCCAAGAGCCACGACACCAGCTCCGGAAGCCTGCACTCGCACTCAGCTCGGTCCCTTTCCGCATGCGCTCACAAAGGCTATTTCGTGCCATGTACCTTCGCGAACCTGCCTTGACTCCTTTTTTTTTGTCGGTACGCCCATCAACCCAACCCATCACGCACCTCGTCTGCGCCCTCGAAACGCTCATAACACATACTCGCCTGCTAGAAGAAAAATCACTCGCCAGATTGCACGCACATCCCTTCAGCTATCAACGCTGCAGTGTCGTCAGTCTCTGCTCAATCGCTGGGGAAGGTCTAGCGTACTCTCCCTCTCCGACCCTGGCCGCCCATTTGCCCCTGCATCTGTTGTTGCTGATAGAATTGCGGCATTTGGTATTGGCTGTAGCCGTTGACACCGAGCATTGGGCTGCCGTAGCCGGGCTGATGGAAGCCCATGCCGGGCGGCACCATCGGCGATGCGTTCATGCTCGGTCTGTACGGGTCCAACATGGGCGGTGCTGGAGATGCGCTGCTGTAGGTCATACCATTTGGCATGCCCGTGCTGACAGTCCCAGCCGTATTGCCAAATAGGCCCGGTGGTGCTTGCCTTGACGCTTGAGCCAGCATAGCTTGTTGATATTGTAGCTGTGAGTTGATGGGACTGACACCTGCTTGCGACATAGCCGGGCTGTGCGTGTAGCCTGGCGTCACCAAGCCATTGCTATACGGGTCAAACGCTGTCGAGTCCATGCTCGTCGTCCGCTCCAGCGCTGTGCTAATACCTGGACCCATCTGCTGTTGAGGAGTAGAAGTGCCATAAGGGGGACGGCTAAAGGCACCAGCATTCGTTTCCAGGTGCGACATATGACCATTGGGACGCGACTTCGAGCTGGAGCGTCCATCCTGGCTGACAGGTGTGCCGCCATGCCTGGTGCTGAGACCAACCTCGTCCATTAATCGTTTGTAACCTTGTGTCGGCTGTGCCTTAAGGCGAAGCAAGACATTGCGTACATTCTCCACGCAATCTGGGCGGACGCTGTCATCCAAGAAAGGTGTGGTAAGCACTTTGAAGATGAAGGTGGCACCGCAGACCTGATCGCTGACAATGTCGGTGAGAACCTGGTCATCGTGAAACAAGGCGCGAAGTATGCCGTCACGTGCCTCTGGCTCATTGCGCTGGTTGATGATCTTGAGAACCGTCAAGTAGGCAACTTTGTGCGTGCAGAGGTGCACGAGATGAGGCATCAGCCGTGGTGCGAGCACTGAGCGTCGCCTGGGGAAGGTACAGGTGTCCAAGAACCAGGTCAAGAGGAGTGCGCCATTCGAGTTCGTGGCGAGCTGCACGCTATGTAACGCAATGGCGGCAGCCATCAAACGCTTCTGGTCATTGGTAGCGAAGTGGCTCTCCAGGCATGCTCGCATAGCGCGGGCACCAAAGCGGCCTTGTGCAAGATCCCAGAGACGATTGAGCATCGTCTCGAAGATGAAGTTGTTGTTCGGCGACTGAAAGCGTAGACAACATTGCATGACGTAATTGCCATATTGATCGAGGAAAAGATTCACGCCATGCGGTCTCAACGCTTCGACGATCATGTGCATCTGCGCTGGCGTCCTGGCGACGTCGATAATCTTTTGCGCGGCCCATGTACCGTTCTTGTGGACACCAATCTCTCCAAGATGGGGTGCGATTTGTGCCAACATAGCCTCTTTAGTCTCCTCTGAGCAGTGCTCGAAGAGCTTTTGGACGACCGTGTTGCCAAGGTAATCGGAAGCTAGCTCCGCAATCTCTGGGAGCATGTCCATGGCAATGTTCTCGATCTCCATCGAGCTACAGGAGTTGTTGTCGATGCGTTTGCGGATTTCACGTAGCCTTGGGGCGTCGTGGACGCGATTGTGATTGGGCTCTGCAAGGGCTGGGATTTCGCGCTGATACGCGTCGTAATTCATGGCTGTCTCGAGGCCCGCAGCAATCCGCGCCTGATCATCTGGCGACGCGCCGAATTGCTGGACAATGCCATCGATCTCCTCGCGCTTCTCCAAGAGGTTGGGAGTGACCAGTGCTGCGGCGGCAGTCTCCGCGTTGATGTTAACTGCAGAACCCGTCATGCCAGCTGCCGTATGATCCATACGGGTCTTGGTGACAAACGGATCCGGACTGGGTGATGGGTACGCGCCGTTGGCACCCGGTGTGTTGGATGCGCTCTGCTCTTTGGCAAAGCCAATTCGAACAGGTCCGCATCCCGGGAAGATCTCTTTGCCATTGCATTGGGCCTTTGCAGCAATGGCGCTTTCCAAATTTTCAAAGTTTACGAAACCACAGCTCTTGTGCGTCAGCACTCGAGCGAACTCGATAGGACCAAACTGGCCAAATATGACATTCAAGGACGACACAGTTGTCGATGACGGAATGTTACCCAGCCAAAGAGACCTGGTCGGATTGTCGAGATGCGGATCGAGTCCACCGTCGTATGCCGTAGCTGGATTCAGCTGCAATCCTTGCACAGCGCTGCTCAAGCCGTTGTAGTCCGAGCCGTCATTACTCTGCAAATCCGCTGCGGTGATGCTGTTCTCCAATCGGGACGGCGTCGGCAAGTAGTTGCGGAGCACACGCGATGATGGCGAATCCAAAACACCAGCAGTCCGTGCTCGTGGACGATTTGCACTTGCGAAGTTCGCGAAAGCCTGAACCTCGAGGTTGTGCTGTCTGACTGCTTCATGTATGGCCGCAGCTTGAGCAGCTGCAGATTCCGCCGTCGGCGTCATCTGGCCTGTCGCGTACATGTGCTCCAGCTGCTCATACTGCTCGGGATTCAAATCATCGTCGTCCGCGTACTTCTCCTTGGCATTGACTGAATAGGACCTGAATCGATTGGCAGTATTCCTGTTGTTGAAAGCGTTCAGAGCTGCCAGCTGCTCGATTGTCACGCCCTGAGGCTGGCCGAGAGACTGTGGTGTATCCGCTAGGCCTAAGTAGTCCAGAGTCCTCACATCATTGTCACCAGGCGAGTCTCTGGGCGACGATGGCGCATCTGAAGATCGGATGCTCTGCAGTGTCGATGCTCTTTCCCTGCCTGCGAGCCAATTACTAGCGAACAGCGACGAGCCGAACGGACCCCCACTGCCAAGGAAGTTGCGATGCGGCATCGAGCCTGCTCTCAGACGTGATAGCAGAGCGGCATTCGTGGCCGTGGCGCCTGGAAGCGCTTGCTGGTCAAGTGATGGCGGTGTGCCTGGGTAGTATGGACTGCCCGAGGGAGTGTGTCGACCAGATTTGGACAAGAGGGATGTCTGCGAGCTGTTCAGAGAGCTCACAGGGGGAAAGCGTGATGGGACGGTTCCCGCTCGTGCGCGCCGAGCAGAACTTGAAGTCGCAGAAGCTGATGAGGCACCAGCTCCTGCCTGAGCAGTGTCAAAGTCTGGAAAGCTGTCTGATCCAGGTGATTCGGGTATGGTCTCCCGTAGAGGCGTTGAGTGTCCGCTGGCGCTGGTGGGAGGACCCCACGCAGCAGGTTGAATGCCCTCTTGTGCTTGTATCTCACGCGCCCTAGATAGCTGTCAGACATGCCTGCCGCCAAGCTTCACCAGGTCTTGCTCACCTCTTCGGAAATAGCCGGCTGCCGAACTCTTTCGAGGGAGATCCAGCCCCGGCGCGTCCAGTGCCTGTCGGACCCGAGTTCCCACCGCCGAGTCCATTACCCAGTGGATACCTAAGGCCTGATCCTGCAGGCGGTTCTACTGGGGAATTGGACGCCGATGCTTCTCTCGAGCGGGTTTGCTGACCTGGATTCAACGACCCGAGGCCCTCAAGGTTCATCTTGAAGTCTGGTCGAGATGTAGGAGCCATTACGGATTATGACGACGATTGCGTATCAAAAGGAGTGTGGGTGATAGGACCGTGCAACAGTCGTCTGTACAGTGTGATGCAGCCGACTCGCTCTTTCAAGACCTGCTTGTCATCGGGCGCCGCACAGCACAGTGCCTTCCGCCGCCTGCTTCTGCTGTGGCCAGTCTGCCACAGCGATGGCTGTCCAGCTCTTCAATGCAGCTGTGGCTGGCTTACTTGTGTCTTGATTGTTGCTTTTGTCTTCTCACGGCAGCCCCGCACTTGACCACCGAAGCTTCCTTGATGCGAGACGCAGTGGTAGAGAGGAATTGGTGATATCGATAGTCAGACGCAAAGATTGCTCGGGGTCTCCGGAGAGCAGGGAGGGAGTCGGCGTGAGCCCCGTATAAATTAGGATGACGCCTAGGAGGTGGAATAAACAGGTTCCCGCTGTCGGATTCTCGTGCGTTGGGGGGCAGGACCTGACGAAAGAGAATACGGCCACAGATGGCTCGGCCTGGAGGGGCAGAGGGAGAAGCAGGCGTGTACGGAAGAAGTAATGATGAAGGAGTTGGAGGTGCGTACGGAGGCTTCGAGCGTTTAGTCGCCGGCCTGTCCCGCGTCCCTGTTCTTGGTGCTCTTGCTTGCTCCTCACTTTACAGGTGTACCGGGGCAGTTTCGAGACGTTTCAAGAGGCCAACGGCCGTCCCGTCATCAAGTTCTAGCCAGAGTGGGAAGGAATGTGTCCTGGGGGATATCACACTGGGTGAGGGAAATGCACAGGTTTCTCCACCAGCGGAGCGTCTCCTGATGCTGCTCTCACACCCTCGATCAATTGTAATCTGACACTGGGGCCGGCATTGTGTGGCCGCGCCGATCATTGGTCACGCACGTGTCATCTTGAAACGCGAAACGAAGCGCCTTTGCCACGTGACCAAAGTCCGCCATGCCAACCCGGCAGTCCCCATACTCTGTGTGTAACCTAGGGTAGCCCCCAGAGCCGTGACTCAATAATGTCGACATCCGAGCTTGATCAACCATGCAAATACTGCGAACAGGCTGGAAGTGCACAGCGAAGCGTATATACATGCATGTCATATCATACACAAACCTAACCTTCTTGGAAGGCTTAAAGGGCACCGGCATCTGATGCCCACTCCCCTTCACCAGCGACGGACATCGGACATCGTATGATTCAGGACACAAGGTACTTCAAGCGCCCACAGCCCAGTATGGTCTCCTCAAAAGCACCCACGTCTTTCATCTTTAATCTCCAGGGATCGGCACAGCAACATGGCTCCAAACGCCACCCACCGAATCCCTAGTGTACTGCGACACATCGCTCCCGTTCTCCTGGAAGAAGACGACCAAATCGTTGCCATTACTCAGCGTCGGCATTGCATTCACCGCGAAACGGGTCCCGCTCAAGCCTGGAATATCCGCCACATTGAACGGACGGCCGACAAACGATGTATTCTCCGCATCCCACGAGACGTTGTAACCCATGATCAAATTGGTGTCCGCCGCCTGCGCGTAGAAGAAATTCGTGTACCCCAGACTCGTCGCAGGATTCACATCCGGGATTGATATGGAAGAATTCGTCCACGCGTCGATGGGGTGCCCCTTCGTCGCCGTCCCATTCATATCCGTATCTTTCCACCAGAACTCCACCGTATCCTGCGTGTTGACAAACGTCACATACGTCACCGTCCCAGGACCCCAAGAGTAGCAGCCAACGCCTGCGTGACCGTTCTTGTCGCTCCAGTCCTGCTCATATGTCCACTCGCCGGTGCTGGCGCGCCAAACCCATTGTTGAAAGGCCGTCGCGTTGATCGCGCACCAAAGATTGATGCCGGCGTCCGAGGCGGGGTGGGCTATGAAGCCTCCTTGGCCCGACGGCGAGGTCTGGCGGGAGTCGAAATTGCCGTAGTCGTTGCCATACCAGCAGGCTTGCATTCCCACCTGATCTGCGGAGTATGCGACAATGTTCGCAGAGTTGATTGGACCGTCGGTCCAGACGTTCGTCATGTTCGAGTTGGAGCGCTGTCGCACGCGATTCTCCCGGTCGATATCTGCTCACCAGCGTCAGCTGACCGCACATCGTTCTCCACAAACGCTACCAACTCACAGAACAGATGCCATGAGCTTGTCCCATTGACACTGTACGATACAGCCGACAATGGTGTGCTATTCCTTGCATCACTGGCGACAATGGTAGAAATGTCGCCGCCTTGCCACTTGCCTTCGGGACTCAGCTGTACGAAGCGGACTGTCCCGTCATAGTATTGAAAGTACACGGTCGCAATACCGTGAGTGCTGGTCTGTATACTCGGCGAGAAGGACTGTGAGGCAAAGGCGATCCCAGAGCCATTGAAAGCTCCACGCGTGGAGAAATATACGGGATCAATGGCTCCACCGATAGAGTATCGAGGATCGACGTCTGACATCGACGAGGAGTGCCGAGAGTCACTATGCTTGTCAGAATAAGGTAGCGTTTGCCTTGCGAGTTTTGGAAAACCTACGGCTTCTTCGTCGCTAGGCCGACACGCAGGCCCACTACTATGGCCACAATGATCGCAAGCACGACTCCTAGCAGCGCAATAGCCCAGAGCCGCGTTTTCGTGCATAGTCTTCGCTGTTTCGCTGCTGGCGCTTGCGGAGCCTTGTCGGGCGGGGGCAGTGGTGGTGCACATACGACCTCCTTTTCTGCTTCAGGATGGTCGTATATTGACTCAAGCCCGGAGGACTCGAACGCTGTTGACGGTCGCGAGAATCTCTTGTGCGAGACCCTTGGACCCAAGGGTTTTGAATCGCCATCGGACGCATACTGAGGGACCGGCGATTGCGCCATGCTGGGATCGAAGGGACGTGGAGAGGGCGAAGAGTTGATGCTTGTGAGAGAGCTGATTGCTTCATTCAGTACTGCCTATACCTTTCAAGTTTCGAGTCACCATCCGTCTTGAACGCGAAGTACAGCAAGCGCGACCTGGGCAGTCCATGCCAAAGGCAAGTATCGGCAACTTACATATGCTCTGTTAGCCTCTGTCTAGCGGGTCGCATCGAATTCGACCTGGAAGGAGATTTCGTCGTTATGTACGGACAGGCCGCGGCCGATCAGGAGATCGAGTCCCCAAGGCGCAAAGGCGAGCAGCAGTGTCTCACTCCCTTTCCTTATTCGTGAGGCGGTATGAGCTCAGAAGGTGCGATGAAGGTGCGATGAAGGCCCTTCAGGTCCGGCGAGGTCGTTGGCGGTGCCACTCCTATGTCCTCGAAATCGTTTGGCTTAGGCCACCTACCTAGAGTACGGGCCAGGAGTTGAAACACTCGCGATGTCCAATTGATGGAGTGCCACTAGCAACCGTAATCGGCCTGAATTGACCTTGGCGCGTCGCCGGTGAAGGATTACTTGAGTTCGGAATGAAACACGATGGCGACCGGGAGTAGGTACTTTTGCAGTTTCGATCCTCGTCTTCACCGCGAGCTTTTCCAGCTTTCCATGGAGTTGTCGTCGAGCTGTGGGTCCAATTCAGACGAAAGGCAAGACGGAAAGGCGATTTTCGAAGGCGGTATCAGTGAGCGGACGGGAGGGTGATGGCAGCCGCAATCATGTCCCCGTCTTCCAAATCATCGATCTCGAGATTGACAATAACGCGCTAGGCTTCCCGGTCCCAAACGAATATCCAGGATCGGGACAATCTGGTGATCTACATCGGATCAGGAGCTCTCAAAGTTCGGCAGAGATCGTACCTCCTAGCCGCCAAGTGTACATACCTAGCGATGCCTGTACCGCCGCCAAGCACGAGTACTATCTGATCCTAGTCATCAAGAGGTCCAGAAGAAGCAGCGGGGCTCAAGCTTTTGCTGATTAGCTCGTAGTCCGTATAATAATCATCATGCAGTCCGGCGGCTTTGCTCATCTTACTCGATGTCACTCATCCAGGTGCAGTCGAGACGCACAAGACCATGGACGCCAGGGGCGAGGCGAACACAACGAGCATCCGACGGGAGGGTTCAACATTGTGGGATCGATTAGGCTGTACAGCAAGCTGCACTTGATGAGATTGCGGATGCTTGTGAAGAGAAGAGGTACCTGTACGTTGGACTCAACGGATGTACATGTCGTACAACTTCGTGATGACGCGAAAGTCTCGCGTCGTGCACGTGCCACTTTGAATCGGTTTTGCCTCAGGACGGGAGGTATGGAGCGAGAACTTGCCAACTGCACCGCCATCATCACACCACCACCTCCCGAGATGCCCTGCCATGCGGCGAGTGGTAGTCACGGGTGTAGGCGCAGTGACGCCTCTTGGGGCTGGCATCAAACATACGTGGCGTCGTCTCCTCGAATCTACGAGCGGCATCACTTCGACCACGCCTAGAGGGCCGCAATTCGATGCCCTCCCCAGCAAGGTGGCCGGCCTCGTTCCACAAGGCAGTCGAGGCGACGGGCGATGGCAAGCGAAAGACTGGCTGCCTGCCAGCGAAGAGCGGCAGATGGCGCTCTTCGCCCAGTACGCTATCGCATCTGCGGATGAAGCCCTGGAAGACGCGGGCTGGCATCCCAAAGACCCCAAGGATCTCGAGGCGACCGGTGTCGCCATCGGATCAGGAATCGGCAATCTGGATGAAGCTTACACCACATCTGTAGCTTTTGATCAGGGCGGCTACAAGAAGGTGTCACCTCTATTCGTGCCAAGGCTTCTGATTAACCTCGCTGCAGGTCATGTCTCCATTCGATATGGATTCAAAGGACCGAATCTTGCCGCTACTACTGCCTGCACTACTGGTCTGCATGCTGTTGGGGATGCGTCGCGGCTGATAGGATTTGGTGATGCGGATGTGATGGTCGCTGGCGGGGCAGAGTCGTGCATTCATCCTCTCGCTATAGCTGGGTTTGCCAGGGCTCGAAGTCTCGCTACAAACTGGAACGACGACCCTGCTGCGTCATCGAGGCCATTCGACAAGAGCAGGGCTGGCTTCGTCATTGGCGAGGGCGCAGGAGTGGTCGTCTTGGAGGTGTGTACATTCGATGGCTTGAAGAGACCCGCTAACAATACCGCAGGAACTTGAACACGCACGAGCTCGTCACGCTCACATATATGCAGAGGTGAAGGGTTATGGGCTGTCCTCTGATGCATACCACATGACTGCCCCCCGAGAGAATGGTGAGGGCGCATTTCTGGCCATGAGACAAGCACTTCGGCATGCTGGTTTGAAGCCTGCTGATGTCGACTATGTCAACGCACATGCTACCTCGACAATTCTTGGTGACGCCGCTGAGAACAGGGCCGTCAAGCGGCTTTTGCTGGGCCCAGAAGGTCACAAATGTGCTTCAAACGTCAATATAAGCAGCACCAAAGGAGCTGTCGGGCATCTTCTCGGTGCTGCTGGTGCTTTAGAGGCCATATTCACCATCTTGGCGATACATCATGCATGTACCATTACCCATCTGCACAAGATTGAAGCTGACCGCAGCAGAATGTTTTGCCTCCAACCTTGAATCTCGAAACTCCTGGAGATCCGACTACAGACTTTGACTGCAACTACGTCCCAGCTACGGCACAGCAACATGAAGTCACTGCAGCATTGACCAATTCCTTCGGTTTCGGCGGTACCAACGCGAGCCTCTGCCTGTCCAAGATGAAATAGCAGAGATTCGAAATCAAAGGTACCCTGCCTCAGCTACATCAAGCCGCACTGCAATCAAGATACCGGGCTGTCAACAGTACCTCGTCCGCCAGGGATGATAAGCAACCTTATAAACATGAGAACATTCCGAAACCATCTCTCATCACCCTGAGTGTCGTGATAGGGGCTCCTGGAAGCACGAAGATACTTGTCGCTCTCATTGCGAGCGGACAGTCTTCACCAATGAATATAATATATTCGGCAGCTGCCGGGCGACGCCATCGCCACCGTGCTGCCTCTCATAGCGATCAACCTGGTGGCCTGAATAGCATGTGCAGTCGTGCTGCGCGATCATACACCCAATTGTCGACTCCAGTGCCGGTCTGAACATTGGGCTTGCAACATACGCTTCACGTTGATCCCAAATCATCTCCATACCAGGAGACTGGGGGCTTCTGGACATGAACCAGTCATGTCGGCACATCCTTCTCGCTTGGCCCTTCGACTGCTGTGATCATCACCTCGCTCGTGGTTGCAGCTAGCTCAGCATCCAATCCTCATAGATTCAGCGGCTGTTCCAAATCCGGTGGCATTATCGGATCTCCGGGCATCAACTGCGTCCCTGATTTTGCTTGGCACAACCAATGGCCACATGCTCTACTAGCAACGCCCTTTATCCACGTGCTTTGAGAGGTGCCATTCGGAGGAGGCTGCTGCATGATGTCTTGAAGATCGCTGACAGGCCCTGGGAGATGTATCTTGGTCTGCTCTTCGGACTGGGCTTCGATAATACCTCCGAGATGTTTGCCTTGCTTGGCGTCTCATCTATGCAAGCCGCCCGGGGCACTTCCTTCTAGCTGGCTCTCATTTTCCCAATGCTACTCACGGCTGGCCGAGAACCATTGACAACGCGAGCAATGACGCGTGCCCACACCCCGGCCCGTCTCGCAAAGCACGCGAACTCAATCGTGTGCCACCAATGTGTCCTCACTGCAATAATGTACGTCGTCGTTGGTGTCCTGCAGGCCCTGAACCTCATCCTAGCCGTCGCGCCTGACCACCTGAGCGCACCGTTCTGGGACGGGGTACGCGTATGTGCGGCTCGAGACAGCCACGACCTCATTGGTGGAAGCTTTTGCGGCTTTTCCCCTGGTATCCGAAATATGTACATACTGTCGGTCGTGCTCTACCGGCCTTGGCGGAGGCACATCGACAAGCAGAGGGATGCCTGCTGGCATGGAGAGAGATGATGTCAGGGAAGACGGCGCCTGTTTGAGGGCAATGCGGGTGGACATGTCCGGCGGGCCTCAGGAGAATCTCCAGTCCCGGAAGGTCGCGCTATGTATCTGTATCTCACTCTAGATCTTCGTAGCTACAAGATAGTGTAGAGGAGGCAGAAGTCCCGGTCTGCAATCGTGAGATCGCTGTCACGTGCGATGGCCAGGCCGTTGTTAGTGATAAGCAAACATGGAAAATGCCAGAAGAGACGTCGAGATTAATTCCGCGGATGCCGGGGGCCAGGAGATTGCGAGAGGAGCTCCCAGGATCTTCAGTCGTACTCGACGGTACAGCATCTACATGAAGTTTGTAACATTCTACTCACCGGTATAGGGCAGAAGTGTCGATTTGTTTCTGCTTCGTTCCCAACGACCCTGCAAACCTGCGCCTCGCTGTTTTGATCATCCTAATAACCCCAGCGTCATTCTGATGGGAACGCCATTCGAAGGGCCAACCCACAAGTCATCCGTGTCACGAAGGCGGCGCCTTCATGGCCTCATGGCTAAAAAGCTGCTTCAGACTGCCATGCGCTGATGAGAGTCTCCTGTTTGCGGATGGTCGCTTATCGTATGACAGAGCGCCTGCTTCCGCCACACGAAAGGCTGTCACGGTACTGGCGCAGCTCTTTAGCCTGGCATCATGAAGATGCAACGAGCTCGTGGGCGCGAGGGTCGCATATGGGTTGACCAGATCCTCGGACCTCGTAGAATGCGTCGAGTATGACTTGTTGTGCCGAGACGGTATTGAGCGCTGCAAGACGACGGAGCCAATTGTGCCGATTGAGGAGCTGGGTGTGTGGCTCAGAGAAGGCATGTTGCTGATGTCTGTCGTTGTCGACGCACGCTTGTAGCTAGGTCTGGTGTTGCTCTGAGAACCCGGGTTCCAGCTTTCCACATGAGGGTTTGAGACGGCACTTGCTTCCACATAATCGAGGTAGTCTGGGGTGTGCTCTGATGGCGAGCCGTGCTCAGACAATGCAAGGTCGGAAAATGTCAAGGAGATAGGTCTCAGGATGGTTGGCGAGCGTTGTGGTATTATGTCTGGAGGAGGCGAGTCCACATATGGCGATGACGGCGCCATGTGAGGCGACAATGGTGGCAACAAAACAGATTTATTGCTGTCTCTCCGCCGACATCTATTGGAGTTAGTAGAAAGTTTCAGAACTGTATAATAATGCAGATCACCCACATTTCTGAGCAGTATAATCTGCTGGGCTGTGGATTGATGATTTGGCGTTCACAGGTTGTGCTGTGGACCTATCAGTAAGGGCCCAACATGAACAACAGGTGTTGATGTGCACCAAAACTGTATGAAGCTTGCCATGTCCTCACACTCGTATTCTTGCGATTGGGACTTGTCGGCGGAGGGCATAACGAGCTCAGCAGCCGACTTGCGATGTGCAGCAGTTGACGATTTGCCATTTGCCGCGCCCGCACCGTGTGCATACGCATGGTTATAACTGCTTCCTCTTTTCAATGCCGGCGGTTTAGACGGTCTTGCATGAGGCGGCAGTACATGTAGCTTTCGGCCATGAGATGATGACCTGACATGGTGATCTGCTCTCATTGGCGAGACTCCGCTGAGCACTAAAGCAGGGGAATGATTGCAACGAGTGTCGTTTTCTGAGCTGGCGTGGTGAGAGCCAGGTATGCCTCAGGATGGATTGCGAGTAGTGGAAGAAACCGCTATGCTTGATGGCGGCTAGAGATAACCACACGCACGACGCAGTCCTCGCAGCACACAGCGATTATTATTCTGGCAAAGATCTCTTCACCACAATTAGCCTCGAAGTAATTCTCAATGATGAGCGTTTATTAAGAGTCTGCCCGTATATTGGAGGGGTGACTAACCGTAGATCGGTGGAGCTGGCGCACACAGCTACCTGCGGCCTAGATTCTGGTATCTGGATACGGAGTACCTATGGCGCAGTCCGTGATAAGGTCTATGTCAAGGACTGAGAGGAGGCACTCTCAAAGAAGAAGCGGAGGTCGAGGTGGAAAGCCAAACAAACAAAGACGAAGTCAATGCAGAAGCCAAGAATTGTCTGAAGTCCAGCAAGAAAGACGTGCTCCTAGTACTAGACGGCATGCCATCTCGGTCCCTAGGAGGCAAGCCCAGCAGAGAGGGAACTAATGGCGGGATATCCTGGGAGCATGTAGAGGATAGTGGGCCGGAAGGCCAGAGAACGGTCTGTGGAGCAGCTGTCCCACTTTGGTGCATGGTGAGCTTCGTGGATGGGCCGATGCGCGCAATCAGGTACATGTACAAGGAACGGAATGCTTTGAGCTGTCGCCTCGCGTACGAGGTGGTGGATCGAGGGGGGATCGCTGCTGCAGCGAAGGCTCGCTCGGCAGCCGGCTGCTCTCGGGAACATCCATCATACATTGCTGTCGATCAAAACTGTTCTTCTCCATGTTGCTGCAAGTTTAGCCTAGAGACCTGGAGACACCCACCGTCGTACACAAGTACATCATGTATCTTGCTCACTGGACATTATCGTCGTCCATCCTGTCGAGCGATCACAGCCTGGTGAGCGAACCCATCTCATCCTCCTCGACGAGAAGAAGCTCGCGCAGATGACCGAGCTCAAGGGTTCGTCACATCTCACCTACTACTAGCTAGTCAAGGACGCACGCGTCCAGGCGCGCGGCTCAACGATGCACTGCCCGATTGGCAAGAATACAACACGTGTAGACGGTCCGCATCCTACCGGAAGGATCTCCATGAGTAGGTACCACGGGCAGCAGTCGATGGCTGATGTTCAACCCGCTATGCAGCGACTTCACCGCTTATTATTATATCATGGCTCTGTAATCATGTGTCCTCTAAAGCAAATTTGCTGGGGCATCGGAACGCGGCTCGTGCCACCTCTTGACAAAGAGAAATGTGGATGCTTCGACGGTCTCAGTGACATCCAAAGTTTCCTGGTCCACTCCACCACGATCTTGCACCTCTTCGACGAGCGACGCGATCACCCCCTCACAGCCGCCTCACACGCAGGAAGCTGAACGTGGAGGCGAATGTTTCACCTTGAGCGGATATGCGTGTTCAGGAAACTTGTCGAGAATCCATTAGATGAGGTACCTTCTCGACCATTTCGAAGCTACCTTATGTCCTGCTACAGCTCAGGGGAGCCCCCATGTCGCGACTATTCCTTCAAGTTTCAAGTCTGATGAAACTATGGGCCCATGACGACTCAAACTTGCGATATTGCCTCATTCCAACCCTGTAGACCCCCGATGTTGCTAATATTGGAGGTGATGACGACTAAAGCCCTGAGCAGCATTACGGCTTGGCCTACTGCCAGCCGATGACAGCCTATTAGGCCGGAGTGTCTGTGGCTACGACGGACGCGCACGCTACCGCTGCAGAAGCATGCTATGTTCCAAGGACCAGCACTCGAGTCTGCCATGTCTGCCATCCTCGCGCATACCTTTGCGCTGGCCATCTCTGTCGACTTGTACTCCGTACCTTCGGAATCCTTGGGCGTTGAGTGGGTATCGAATTGACATTCCGACTGCCATGCATAACCGTCATCTAGCCACTCGTCGATTGCTGGCTTGCGTGCTTCGCAGGCTGCTTGTGTTGTTGCTTGCACTTTGCGAGCATCCGCGCCTGTCTCGTCTTTTCAGGTAACTTGTAGCCATCTTCCCGAGGTGCGAGCGGGAGAGTCGTCGCGTTCAGAGTCTCCTCGAGTGATGAGGTTGACGAGTTCTGGCTGCTATGTGTGCTGGTGCTGGAGACGCGGCGTGGGTTGAGGCTGAATTGCATTTTGAGGGTTCTTGCTAGGCAGCGGGTGACGGTTATCGTCGTCTAGATGGAGAGGAGTATCAGAGTCGCTATGGTCGAACTTGGTCGTGGGGGCGTAGCGTGGAGAACATGGGCCGGACCATCAGGTTCTCTTATTATATGTAATATGTACCTACCAAGTCGACGCTGGCGATGCTCACCCGTCCATCACACAGCACCGCTACGCATCATGTGAGCCTATCACCAAGCACGCACGGACAGGTGGACAAGGAGTTATCGCTCAGAGACGGCATTAGGAGGTATCTACGCGGATAGTTCGCTTTGTCAGGATTGGCGCCATGCTCGCCATGGCTGTCGGCGGCCAATTACCTGCCAGCCCGTCTCCATGCTCGCAGTTGCTGTGGGGGCATCTTCCCGGGCCCCGTTTCCATAGATAACTCCGCATTGCGAATCCGCGACACCGTACACGAACGTCTCGGAGCGAGGCCCTTGTGGCTTCGTATGATGAACGCGCATGCAGATGCCGTGGCCTGGGCCGCCGTCCGGGGGCCTGGGCATGCTTGGGACGTTGCCGATCAGAGCGACAGAAGTTAGAACACGTTGCTGCCATGGCTGGGGAAGCACAACATTGAGCTTGGCTATGTAGGTACACTACGCCGCCCGCATGAACTGTCCGTACAGCCCGCAGATCCTGTCAATCAACCCCGCCCAAGGCGGAGGTAGTAACGTACTGTCAGCCTGGGCCATCATCAGAGGCGCATGAGTCGCTGTTCCCGTCCAGTTGTAATAATCAGCACCCAACAACTATCCCTCATGATGACAGTGCAGCACGTCCAATCGCAGGGCATCTATCATGGCCTTCCAACCTATCCATCAGATCTCCATGGTCTCACGGCGGTGATAACGGGTGCAAACGGTATCAGCGGCCATTACATGCTCCGGGTGCTGGCGCAGAATCCTCAGAGGTGGCAGAAGATCTTCTGTCTGAGCCGACGGGCACCTTTGATTCCTGGTGGCGTGCCTGACAATGTGGAGCACATCCCTTTGGACTTCTTGAACGACCCCGACGACATCGCCCGAGTCCTTCAAGACCGACACGTGACTGCAGACTATGTGTTCTTCTTCTCGTACATCCAACCTGCGCCAAGAGAAGGCGGAGGCATCTGGTCTGATGCCGAGGAGATGACTCGCGTCAACTCCCTCTTGGTGTCGAACTTCACCCAAGCCCTGAAGACAGCCCAGATCCGACCCAAGAGGTTCATGCTGCAGACAGGCGCCAAGAACTACGGTGGCCATCTTGGGCCTACAAAGGTACCGCAAGAAGAGACCGACCCAAGAGTCGAGCTCGAGCCCAACTTCTACTACCCCCAGGAAGACATCGTCACCAAGTTCTGTGCAGAGACCGGCGCAGGCTGGAATGTGTGTATGCCTGGTCCAATCCTAGGCGCGGTACCCGATGCCGCGATGAACGCTGCGTTCCCCCTGGCCGTGTACGCTGCAGTCAGCAAGAAGCTCGGCCAACCGTTCGAGTACCCGGGCGATATTGCGTCTTGGCAGATGACGCAGTCGATGAGCAGCGCGATGATGAATGCTTACATGGAGGAGTGGGCCGTGTTGCGCAGCCCGCCGAACCAGAGATACAACACCTGTGATAGTAGTGCGTTTGCTTGGGAGGCTGCCTGGCCGAGGGTCGCTGGGTGGTACGGCATCGAGGCGAAGGGCCCGCAGGATGGGGATCTGTATACCGAGACCCCAACGCGATTCGTCCCGAGAGGGTATGGGTCGAAGGGCGTGATCAAGAGGAAGTTCAAGATGACGGATTGGGCGAAGAGGGATGAGGTGCAGAAGGCGTGGGCTGAGCTGGCTGAGGAATACGGACTGACTCAGAAGGATCTAGTGGACGTGGACCGAGTGTTTGGATTTCTGGATGGGACGCTCTGCAGGGCGGCAACTCTCAACTTCAGGTGAGTGTATTCGTGTCGAGCGGAGAGAACATAGCAACGAGGACTGACGGAGTACAGCATGGACAAGAGTCGGAAGCTAGGCTGGCACGGATTTGTTGACTCTTCGGAGTCATTGCTGGAAGTGTTCAAGGATTTGGCGAAGATCAAAATGATTCCTCCGGTGCCTCAGGTCAAGGTGAGCTTCAATTAGATGTAGCGGGACTTTGTCTGCACACAATTATGACATAGAAACTCTTCATATTTTCGATATCCTAGTAAGCCAAACCCAAGGGGCAGGAGTGAATGAATGATTGGTATCAACACCACACCACTGAAAATTTGATCCACAGCACGCACACCTTGCTTCATAAATATACGACTATCGGAACAATCTGCTCCACCCAACTTCTATTGAATAATTCTGAAGTCAGAAGTGAGCAAAAATACTGACGCTCCGCCACTAGCAGCTAAAGAAAATGAACAGGGGTCTCCAAAAGGAAAAGAGAAGGTGCAGTGAGCCTTGATTATGCCTTTGATTTGCTTCTGAGAAGCAGGATAGGAATAGCCGAAGGCGGGGCTGGAATAACAGTTAGCGGACGGCATTATATCTGTCTCGGAGTGGCAGGTTAGACCAACCTCGAACCCGCGACCTTGAGGTATCAATTCTCCTAGTTGACTAAGAGCCACACGCTCTACCGATTGAGCTACCCCGGCGTCTTCATGCTAAAATTGGAGTCTTAATGCCTATATAGACAAAATCTGGACAAAAGTGCGGCGATATCCTGCCTTTACACAATTCAATGACGCCGTCACCACACTGGAGGGCTGGGGTCTATAAGGGTAGGCAGAGTGAGTAGAGCGCTATCAGGTCAGAGATAGCCAAGTGGGTAGATCTATTGGGACTTCACGAGATGCAACAGATATATGCGCATTTGCAGTTAAAGGTCGGCATCACTCGTGCCAGGCTCTGGGTTTCCAGGGGTTATATCTGTACTAAAAGCAATCGCACAATCGACGCAACAAGGCGCGAGCGTTCGAGTACAACGATCCTCCTACTCCCCCGTCTCCTCCTCATGCTCCTCCCCCGACTCGTGGAATCCTGTCCAGCCAACTCTCAACGAGCACGCGAGTACGATCCTCTCACGTTGCCTCAACGGTACTCTGCGGCTCGAACTCAACTCCCGCCGCCACAGTCGTCGCCGACGGCGCTTCTTTAGCCGGGGGCTGCTTAGGCGTTAGCGGCCTCATGAAACCCTCCGGCACACCCGCCGCCGCCCTGCCCATCGACCCATATACTGGCCCCACCCAACAGCCAAGCAGACTCGACCACTGACACCCGCCCGCCAGGACCCGCTGAATGATTTTGTACGTTGCCAAATCAGAGTAATGAAGCCTAGTCTTTGGATCAAAGCACTTGGCCTCCTCTGTTGGGATGATTGCGCATCGGGTCTTCGTGGGCAAAGGAGGGAGAACACCCTTTCTATCGCGCTTGGCGAGGAGGTACTGCTTCTGCTCTGCATTGAGAGGTGAGTACGAGTCCGGTAGCAAGATTTTGGCGGTATCGGTGGGCTCGAGGGACGGCGGTGCGGTCTTGTTGATGCGTTTGGGAATGGCGTCAAGGTTTTCGAACTGCTCGAGCATGACTAGAGAGCGCTGCGCTTGTTCGCGGACTTGTGGAACTGGTGCTGGCGGTGGTTGAGGTGGAATGTTGAGGGAGAAGGACTGAGAGCCCGGGGGCCAGCCGGGAGTGTACGAAGTGGATGCCTGGGAAGCCGGCGTGACTGTCGGTCCTGCGGGTACGATTGGCGCTGGGTATGTGGGCGGTCGTGTCGGGCCTGCTGTGACATAAGGGTAGGATTTGGCATCAGACAGAGATGATGACGGCTGTGCAGGTTGTTGAGTAGGAGGTGCTTGAAGCGGCTGCGATGCATAATCGTGTATACCTTGCAACCAGGATGCAGACGCATTGTCAGATGTTGGCGGTTGAGTCTGTGCGGGGCCAGATACCGCAGACGGCCCAGCTGTTGCCACCGCTGCAATACTAGAAGGTCCTGCACTGGGCTTGCTGGTGGCAGATAGCGGGGGAGGTTGAGTCGGCGCCTGTGTAGTAGCTGAGGACCCCGAGACAGTATGCTGCTTCCCACTGCCTTCGGGCTCGCCCACCACCTTCGGCGCCTCCTCCATGATCTCCTCCATTTTCTTGCTCCCATGCAATATGCGATGCTGCTTGATATGATTGCCAACCCACAATACACTGCCACTCCAATGCCGAACAAATGGTCCATCCAAACCTCTAGCCCGCTTCGCCGCAAGCGCTTCATCACGCAATCTCTGTCTCTCGGCCTCATCCCTCTCCCACCGTCCAAACTCCTTCTCAGTTTGCTTGGCAATGGTAGCGCACTTGGCTAACCGGTCTTCCTGAGCAAGGTCGGCTCTCTTCTTCAACTTCTCCTTCTGCGCAGCCTTCGCCATGACCTCCCGTTGCTTTTCACTCCTCTGAAACGATTGCTTCAGGTTTTCATGTATGACTTCTCGGTTCGCCACCGCAAGCGACCGTCTAGACTGCCTCGTCGGCGCATCGGCCTCAGAAGGCAACCAGTTCGCGCGCTCGCTCTTCTTCTTAGGCTTCGGTGTAGGTGCCTCGTCGTCAGCCTTGGCGTCGTCTGCCAGCTTGACCCGCTTCGACTTCTTCTGCCATGACGGCAACTTGAGCCTCGCCTCCTGCACTTTGCGCTTCTTCCGCTGCTCTACGCGCTCTGCCTTCTTCAGCTCCTTCTCGCCCTCCAGATCCTCCGCGTCGCCCTCCTGGGGTGGACCTGCATCTTCCTCCTCGCTCGATGACTCTAGCGCGTCGTCGTCGTCGTCCTTGTCTGAGCCTTCGTACTCGCCGACATCGTCCTCATCCTCAGCCAGAAGTTCGCGTTGCAAGTCTTCGTCTTCGATGTGTGCTCTAAGCGATGCGTAAAGGTTGCCAGCGGTTGCACGTTTTGCTCGAGTCGCGATGAGGCCAGTGGTCTGCAAGTCTACACTTTCGCCATCGCTGCTCGAGGCCTCATCGTCTGACATGATCCTCCCTTCTCGACACCCGAGTTCGTCTGTTTTGGCGCACGTCTTGAGGGACGGAATCAAAGGCGGATTGCGGAGACAGCGGCCGGCCCCAGTCATCTCTGGCCCCCGCATGCGCCTCTGCGCGGCCTGCACATCAAGAGCGATACACAGAGGAAAAGACGACCATCAAGCATCATGTGGGGGACTCGTTTACGGTCCATATATCAGTGTCACTCCTGCCTCTGCCCATTCCTATATACCGTATGATTCAGAATTTCCCAGCGCAATCTTCTCGACCTAACCACCATCTACACCAAAAGACATGATGGGCCCAATTTCGTAAAGCGCTTGGCGTGCCTATGTTTTCGTCTCCACGTTGACGCGCTTCACCAATTGTTGATTTATCAATTCGTCAGAGCAATGAGGAACTCATCACGTCAGGGTCAGCAGCGACCGGATCAGTAGATCAAGTACTTGATCGAATCATTCGATGCCTGCACTTGCAGGAAGAAATTGCCGGCCAGGCGACCGAATGGCCATGCCTACGAACCGGCGAGGCATACTATGAAAATTCATGGGATGTGAACCAGACTGGAGACGTCATGCTTGTTGAGAGCGCGAGACAAACGCAAGGAGGAAGCGCAGGATCGAAAGGGAGCACTGCAGACCAAGTCAGCAATGTGTTTCGTATGACTATCATGAATATCCATGATGTCGAGGTTCGGGTTGGAATTCAGTGGCAAAATAAATATTGAAGAATCATTATGAACTGGTGTATAGGCACCATCATAGATAGAACAAAATGTGCATCATGTTGGATTGGAGGGTTGTTTTGTTATGTGAATGGAACAGACTTACCTTATCTCGCAGCAGATTTTCGCCAGGGGTTGCGGCTGTTGGCATGTGCGTAGCAGTCCGGGCATACACATGTCCTACTCCTCATCAGCATGTCCAGGCCAAAGAGATTCTCCCACAGGATGATGTTCGGCTGCAGCCATCAAGCCCTCCATCACGCACGGAGTGAAACGTGAGACGAGGAGCATTCATGCGAGAACGTGGCAATACGATCGAGTATAGACCTCATCAAGCATGAACGCCAGGGTGGCACCGCAGAAGTATCCGTCCATCCAGCGCCACGTCCTCAGCCCACCGCACCGACTCCCATGGCCTCGCAGCTCTTGCAGTAGTCGTCGCCATAAGGAAGTCTGCCCACGATCGTAAAACCACCACCAGGGCCTCTTCATGCCCACATCTATTTGTCCTTCTTGCTCTTGGCACCCTTGGTCTTGGCCGTACCGCGCAGAGTAAGCGCGCGGTTCTTCCTCTGCTTGCCTATACATCGCCACCATCATCAGTATCCCCGTCAAGCCCACATCCTGCTCGAGACAATACTCACGCTGCTGCCTGCTCGCCTTCTCGATCTTGGTGGCCTGGCCGTAGCGCACCAGCCTGTAGTGCGGCTCAAACTTCTTAATGGCCTCGGCGGAATCGTAGAGGAGGGCGAAGCCGGTGCTCTTGCCGCCACCGTACTGTGTCCGGAAGCCAAAGACCGAGACCTGGTCCTTCGGCGTCTTGTACAGCTCGCTGAGCTTCTGGCGGAGCTCGTCCTTGGAAACGTTGGCGCGACCGGGGTGGAGGACGTCACTGCGATGGCAATTCTATCAGTATTGAGGTTGGCGATGTGGTAGTGATGGCGCGACGCACACGACCATCTGTTTGCGGCCCAGGAGCGGGTTGCGGATGAATTTGCGCGTGCGCAGGGTCACCTGGCCTTCCGACATGATTGCAGTGTATTTGTCGAGTTGCTGTGTCGGTGGGTGTCGTTAGTTGAGCGCTTCGCCTATCCTCAATCGAAGTGCGAGATCTTGGAAGCAAATTCGGCGCTGCATCTCTTGGCGCACTCCCGTCTTGCCGAGCATGACTAAGCAGAAAAGTAAGCGCCCCAGCATCGAATGCTCTCACTTCCCATTCTTACCATTATTACATTTGATCACGAGACACAAGGTCTGGCGTGTCGTATTAAACAATTCATCGAGGTTCGTGGCTGCGCTGTCACGATGGATCCTCAGCTCCTGCTCTTCCGTCGGCAATACCTCCAACTCCTTGAACCCAATTTCCTCGCATGGCCACCAAAACAATTGCTCAAGGACCCAGACGTCCAGTCATGGTTATACAAGCGACTGTTCGACTCCGAAACAAACGACCGAGCCCCGCCAGCTCGTTATCAGCTGCGTGTACTGAAGGCGCTGCTCACTAAGATCGAGCAGTCTGTAGAGGATCCTGAGGAAGATGTAGGTAGTATGCATCCTATATATTCCATGAACTTCACACTTCTCTCCTATAGTGTCATCGTCCTTTTGTCAATCTCGCACTCTCTGATCTCCCTCGTCCCAGTCGATCTCGGACGGCCTGATGTCCCATCTGTCCACTCTCATGGCTTCCCAACTCCCCTCAGAACTGATCGCCGCCCAACACAAGACCTATGTAACATTCTCTTGCCTTCCACCATCCACGTCCACCAACAACCTGGATGCAGATGAGCCGGAGCCTACCGTCACGCTACTGGAACGTCGCAACTTGATATCCGGCTCACAAACGACAGGCTTTAGGACATGGGAAGCCGCACTCCATCTCGGCTCCTTCCTGCTCTGTCTTCCCTCACAACACCCTCACGCCATCAAAGGGAAGTCTGTGCTCGAGCTAGGAGCAGGCACAGGCTTTCTGTCTATATTGTGTGCCAAGCATCTGCATGCGACGCATGTGACGACCACTGACGGCGACGAGGGAGTCGTCGAAGCGTTGAAGGAGAACCTCTTTCTCAACGACCTGGATGAAGAAGGACATGGCAGAGGAAAAGTGGTGACAAGTGTATTGAGGTGGGGTCACGGGTTGAAGGGAACGTGGGTGGAGGAAGATTGCGAGGCCTTTCCTTATGATGTGGTGATTGGGGCAGACATTGTAAGTCCTCTGAATATTTTTTTCACAAATAAGTGAGACTTTGCTGACGAAGTGTGCTGTAAGACATACGACAAAATCGCCATTTCCTCCCTAGTAGCGACACTACGCTTGCTCTTCGATCTGCGGCCAAAACTCCAAGTGATCATCTCGGGTGCCGTAAGGAACATCGAGACTTTCGAGACCTTCAGGCAGGCATGCTGTAAGTCGCTCCCCTTTGGAGAATCGCCAGAAGATGTCTGGCTAACGCGAGTAAGATGTAGTACGCAGCAAATTCGCTTTTGAAGAAATTGACTTCCAGCCCACGTCGATGAGAGAACAGACGGCATTGTTCTACGCCACTGCCGTACCCCTTAAGATTCTGAGCATAGGTGCAGGATCCTCGATTTGACGACCTCCGGCGCAATGCTGTCCGATAGTGCAGGCGCAAGGCCAGCATATATTGACTGCTGAGGGGTTCCACCGCAAAGCCAGAGTCTCGGAGCGATACTATTAACGGCCGCCAGCCATTCATGCCTTACTTTGCAGCCATCGATGACTGATGCATCAAACTGATAGACTAGAACTGACAGTCCTGAGACCGCGGGTGGAGGCCTGATGACTGGTCGAAGCATCGTCAATCCAGTCGTACAAAATCGTCGATGCGGCCTTTCGACGTGGATGCTTGTCATAAGCGTTCAGAGCAAATAATGAGACTTGACCGGCGCGGGCCCACAAGGATAATGTGAGACTGCCTTGGCGATGTCAGTCTGTCAGAAGGATCAGGCAATCATATCGTTGAAAACAAAATCTATCATTGTTGACATAAACTTCGTGGAATCATCTCACATAACATCATCAGCCCGCTTTTAGAAACATCATAGTATCAAATCCAACTCTGCCACTACTCTTCACCACCGATCACCGCCAACACCGCTATCCACCACCACCTCCTCCAAACACCTTGGCCACCCACACACTCCCCCCTTTATGTGGCAAAACTCGTCATACATGTTCCAAAATGTCTTCCTCGCCACCCTCTCTCCGCTTCCCTCAACACCCATCACCCGAAACCCCTGACGCACTGCCCTCTTTCCCTTTCCACACGTCTTAGCTGCAACGATGGCCACGATCATGCGCCTCGCCGGATGCACCCGCCCAAGCACTGACGATTTCTCCGTGGCAGAGAAGATGGCGTTGACGTAGTCTTCGGGCCATTCTAATTGTGGTGCGAGGGACAGGAATTCGGAGAGCGCTGCATTTTGGTAGTCGGTGTTGTCTAGTTTGATGCCAAGGGCGAGTGCGGAGATGAGCAGTTGGGCCTGGGATTCGGTGTACCAGGTGCTTCCTCTGGCGGGATATTGTAGAATGCGACCTGTGAGGGTCCAGTAATGGAAAGTCGTGAAGTCGGACACGGTGACACCAGGGAGATAGATACAGGTCAGAGGAACTTGGTCGAGTATCAAGATTTCTTGTTCTTGGGTTCGGCAGGTAGGGCTGAGGAGGTGTGTGTGGACTTGGAAGATGCTTTGGGATTGGGCGTCTACCACGACTGTGATTGTATCGACGGGTCTAGAGCTAGCATAGCAATTAGTGAGGTGTGAAATTGGTGAGGCGATGAGTACATACGGTGGGTGAGAAAGTCGGTTTTTGTGGATGGCGAGACGTGCTGATGGTCTTTGTGGCGCGGAAGCTGATCTCCTGCGGTCGGCTGTTCGTGTGAGAGGCGGACCAGGCACCAGGCACGATGGGTGCTCGATCTCATCAGACACCGCATTGACTGCCTCGGCCGCCACTTTCTCAACGTCTTCAATGACATCTGGCTGTTCAGGTCCCAGCATTCGCCGAAACATTGTCCGGCACTTGGTCATCGAGATCTGCCAAATATCGTCGAGGTAGAGCTGGTTGTCCATCTGCCTACTAGGGCTGTTGAACAAGAGCGACACATTCTGCATATGTCTCAGGCGGGCAATAGTTTTGAGAATGAATCTGGCTTCGCGCTGCACGGCGTCGAGTCTTTGGTCGAGCTTGTCGGTGCTGCAGAGCATGCCCATGCTGAGGAGGAGTTCTATGGGGAGCATCTTGGCGGGCGATGGGCACTACTGCTCAGGCTTCTTATGCTGTGGGAGGAACAAAGATGGGGAGGCTTTGCAAGATGGTCTGGGTTCAGAGTGGCATGGTATGGGAGTGACTCAGAAGCTGAGTGAGTGAGTAGTGCAGGTAGTGGTAGGGACAACCTGGAATGCTGAGACGCTCCTCCTGGTCAGACAAAACGTCTTATGTCTGGATGACGCGGCGGAGGAGGTTGGGCGATTTATTTCTTTTCGGAGTAAGAAAATATGATCGGCAGTAAGTCTGGCACTGCAGTACTGTAGATATCGAGAATTGGACGGCTACACCGCCGGACGTGCATTGCTAGTCCGAGTGATGGGCGGAAGGGGTTTGCATGGGGGACGTGCTGTGGTGAGTCGGTGAGCGTGTAAAAGACGCGTGTGGTCTCAAATTCACGCGATCAAAATGTGGGGGAGACAAGAGCGGGGTATGGAAGATCTATTGTTCCGGAGGCTTGGGCCCGTCCCGCTGAGTGACAATGACTTGATGGGGTGTTCACTGCCCACTTCTTTTTGGGAGCCCATAATCGATGATCACCACATTGACAGTATTGGAGAGCGGCTGCAGGTGCAGGCTTGTTTGACAGCCCCAATGTTTGGATGAAGCAGTCTGGTCGACTTCAGCTGGGTCCTACAGGTCCACCCTAGAACAGGGCAATACACACAATCCCGATCGATGATCAACACTACCTGCACCAGCACCATTACAGTGTCATGGGCTCCTCGATCAATCTCGCCCAGGTTGGCGAGCGTTTGACACATGAAGACCGAGAATTCGAACAGAAGAACGTCGCCGATCTGCTCCACCGCCATCAGCTCTCCTTCCCCGGCGCTCAACCCGTCTCTTTCGCCCGCCATCACATAGAAGAGCTCGTCAATCGCGACTACTTCGTCTGCGAAAAGACCGATGGCATACGATGTCTGCTTTTCCTCACATTCAACATGGTCAATGGCCAGCCAGCAGAATTCCAGCTCTTAATAGACCGGAAGAATGACTACTATGTTGTGCCGTTGGACAAGATGCACGTGCCCAAGGGAAGTCCGGGTGGCCCTGGTTTCGAGCTGGGGAACTTTCACAAGAGGACGTTGCTTGATGGCGAATTGGTCGTAGACATTGATAAGCAGGGCCGTAGGAAGCTGGTATACTATGTCTTCGACATGCTAGCTTTGGACGGCACAAGCATCATGGACATGCCACTGGACAGACGGTATGGGCGCGCCGGCGAATTGGTGGTCAAGCCGTATGAGCGCTTCATGGCGCATCCGGACTTCAAGGAGAACATGGAGCGGCAAGCGCCTTTCTTCATCAAGCTCAAAAAAATGGAGGCGCCGTATGGCACGCAAATGATGTTCAAGGACATCCTTCCTAACCTTCCACACGGCAACGACGGACTCATATTTACTTGCGTTAGTACGCCGTATGTCTCTGGGACAGATAAGCATATCTTGAAGTGGAAGCCTCCGCATGAGAACACCGTCGACTTTCGTCTCGTCATCGACAGCTTTCCCAAGGAAGAGTACGAGGACGGCATACACGAAGACTGGGACGCCAAGCCGGAAATCCACCTCGAAGTCAATCATGCCGAAGCGGGCGGCTATCAGTACTTCGCGAGCCTCGCCCTCACAGACACAGAGTGGGAGAACATCAAGCGCAAGGGCGAGCAAGTCGACGGCAGGATCATCGAATGCCATCGTGACCCGATCACTGCGCATTGGCGGCCAAAGATAGAGCCGGACGGGTGTCCGCGGTTCAGAGACGACAAGAAGGATGCAAATCATATTAGCGTCGTGAACAGTGTGCTCGAGAGCATTAAGGATGCAGTGAGTGAGAGGGATCTGGTGGAGGCTGCCGGTAGGATCAAAGTCGCGTATAAAGCAAGACAGGCTAGAAAGGCCACGGAGGCTGAGGAGAGAAGGAGAAGGGATTTGGCGGTGAGGCAGCAGCAGCAGCAGCAGCAGCAGCACCCACCACGACAGGAGCAGCAGAGGGTTGTTGATGAGGATGGGCCGCATTATGAGGAGTAGAGCTAGGCTGAATGAGAGGTTGGGGACGACTTGAGAGCGTAAAATGAAGTTGCGCATGTCGAATTAGCGAGGCGTTTGCATGGTCGGTTTGACGATACCCGCAGACCTTAGATCTGTATTATTGGAAGCACTTTAGCTTGATATGTCAAGGAACAACCCTGAGAACCATGGTCCTAGTGACCAGATCAGTCAATCTCTGTCGACCTCCGTACTCGTCTTGGTCGAACTCTCTCATTTCAGTCCTCTTGACATTGGTACGGAGTACAGAGCTTCTGATTCGCTCACGGAAATCTCCGTCTCCATGAGATCATGCATAATGCCTCAGATCTGGAGAAACATGGACTTTGCGCATTGCAGCTTTGCTTCTCTCCAACTCACTTCACACAGACACGCCCGTACTGGGACAAACAGATGAAATGTCCACCTCATCAGTCTGCGCATCTTGCCTCCGGACTCTCCGCCACCAAGTCCGCCGCGATCTCCAGCACAAGCCACAACGGCCTTTCTTCCGCCAATTCTCCACCGCGCCCTCTCGCCGAGCAAAGCAAGAGGATTCACGCTTCGGCATACCATCTCCCCCCGCGCCTTCGACATTCTCCACCGAGAACCTCGCCAAGAACCTACGCGCAAACAGCGCCCTTCGCAGCACAACAGAACCCTACATCGCATACGGCGGTACCGAAGACCTCTTCAAATCCTGCACAGCTCATTGCTCCTACACCGTCCCTTCCGCGCGCCGTAACCCACCAGAACCGGCGCCAAAGAATGAAGCAGGCGAAGACGTCGGCCTTGGGAATGGCTTCTGGTTCGAGGCGAAGGAGAAGGGTGGAGTGGGCTTGAGTGTCACGTTTGGGAGCTGGAGTCAGGTGGTCATGATGTACATGTACTTGCTTACGGTACGTTTACGGACATTTCCGAAGGAGCATGTGAGGATTTGGGAGCAGAATCTGGTGGATCATTTTTTCTATGCGGCGGAAGATCGCATGGCGGTGGATCATTTGATGACGGCGAGGGGTGTGAGGAACAAATATCTCAAAGACCTGTGGTTACAGTGGCGAGGCTTGCTGCTGTCTTACGACGAGGGTCTGATCAAAGGTGACGCTGTGCTAGCGGCGGCAGTATGGAGGAACATGTTCCAGGCGAGGCACGAAGTGGATCTGGGTGATTTGGCGCTAGTGGTGGCGTATATGAGGCAGCAGCTGCAGTTTCTTGAGAGGATTTCGGATGATGTGCTTGCGCGTGGGCATATTCAGTTTTGGGGGTTGGAGGAGGCGAGGAGGGTCGTTGGGGCGAAAGAGAGTCCGTGGATGGCAAAGAAATTTGTTGTAGAGGATTTGGCGGCGTTGACGGAGATCACGGGGAAGACGGCGCCGTCGTGAGGGGTGGTTTGAAGTTGCAGGATGCCGTGCAGTACAGTACTGTACTGGACGGACGTCGTAACATGGACGGAGCATAGAGGCTCTAGGCATGTCTCGATAGCTGTGAAGCTAGACTTGTATCAGTATTGCTATCTGAATTTTGCGACAATTTCAAGGCCGTTAGCCGCATGGTCAAGCATCCAATCGATCGCCTCAAGCAATCGAGTAGTGCGTCGACCGAAAGAATTCCAGGTTACTATTTCCTATTTCGTCCGATGTCCAGGCCGAAGCCTGATGTGTAGTCTACAGCTCTATATGACGGAATACGGTCTATCCGCTCAGATCCACCATCAATCAGAATACCAGAAGTACTATTACCGCGAAATGTGGGTATGGTAGTAAGTCACGAACGTAAAGGAGAACGGGCCCACTTCCAGCGAGTCGCGTTCGTGACGCGCTTCAGCTGCAGCTCAGCTTTCGGCCTCGTGCAGCTAGAACCGAGCACAATCACTTCATCTGACACAACTCCCGGCATTGTCTGTCGCATTTGCTCTTGCAGTGCGCGCACGTCTGGAGAAGAGAGAACAGGATATGTGCGCCCATTACTGATACCACTGCGACCACGGCTCCGCACGAGGCAGCAACAATGGCACGCGCGCGCAACCGACAGGCCAGTCCAGAGGAGGTGGCAGAGCAACAAGATGAAGTCATGCAGGATAGCGGCAATGCGCTCCAGTCCGACGAGCCGCTCAATTGGCGTGCTGGGAAGCCCATCGCGGTGGGCGATTTGTTGAGGCGATTAAAGACGCTGGCAGAGGAGCTGCAGTCGCTCAGTCAGGATCATGCGGATAGAGCTTCGCTTGTACCCAAGGCACAGGAGCTCGCGAACCAGCAACTGCTCGGCCACAAAGACAAGGGCGTCAAGGCATGGACTTTGCTGTGCATCGTCGAGATGTTCAGGCTGCTCGCACCAGACGCCCCGTACAAGGGCGGCCAGTTGAAACAGATCTTTGACATCTTCACTAATGCGGTTGTCCCGGCATTGGCAAGCCCGTCAGACCCATACAGTCAGCAGTATCTGGCTATCTTGACCTCTCTGACGACGATCAAGAGTATCGTCTTGCTCACCGACATTCCCGGATCCGACACGCTCATCCTAAACTTGTTCAACAATTGCTTCGATGTCATGTCTGGAAGCATTAAAGGCGGTCAAGGCGAGCAGCTTCCGAAGAACGTGGAGTACCACATGACCAATATGCTGTGTACGCTGGTGGACGAATGCACCGCGCTGCCTAATGGCGTGGTAGACATCATCCTGGCCCAATTTTTGCGAGCTGACCCGAACGCGATGGCCCATGGGTCGAGGAAAGGCGACATACCAGCTTCGCTCGTTGTTCGCGAGACATCACCAGCATACAACATGGCTCGCTCAGTGTGCAACACTTGCGCCGACAAGATGAGCCGAGCCATGGGTCAATATTTTAGCAGTGTATTAATCGATGCCTCTGAAAGCTTCACTGCAACCAACAAGACGGGCAAGCCCAAAGGCAAGAAACGGACTCAGGACGAGAGCGACGATGAGTCGGAAAACGGGTTGCATACGCCGCCCCCAGAGCATGATCTCGGGGAGGTCGAGAAGGCTCATCGACTGCTGCGCGAGCTGTGGCGGTCGTCTCCAGATGTCGTTCAGAACATCATACCGCAGATGGAGGCTGAGTCGTCTGCCGAGAACGTGCAGCTCCGAGCCATGGCAGTGCAAACCGTTGGCGATATGGCTGCTGGCGTAGGGGCTGCTGGACCACCGCCACCAGTACCCATGGATCCTGCGGCGTACCCGTCGCAAAGTCTGGACACACCGACGGTATCATCTCAGTATCAGAATGTGCTTCTCGCACCGGCTGCGCCACATGCGTTCGCATCAGTCTACCCAGCAGCATACCAAGCCTTTATGGATCGGCATCGGGACAAGGCACCGACTGTGCGAAGCGCGTGGACCACCGCCGTTGGTCGAATCATCTCCACATCCGGTGGTGGCAAAGGTCTTGATGCCGAACAAGAAGCTGCACTACTACAGCGCTTGTCTCAGATGCTTGTGGACCATGACGAAAGAGTCCGCTTGGCTGCTGTGCAATCCATAGCGGGCTTCGATTTTAACACCGTAATGCAAAAGCTGGGCAGCAATGGTAGTGTCACGACGGCTGGCTCTGTCCTCGGCAACCTTGCGGACCGCATCAGAGATGGGAAGCGTTCAGTACGTGTGGCTGCACTAGAGCTTCTTGGTCGGATATGGGGCGTCGCTGCAGGTGCCATTGCAGAGGGGAGTGAGCGCGTACGCGAGGTACTCGGTGCCATCCCGACCAAGGTGTTCATGGCGGTCTACATCAATGATCGCGACATCAACGCATGTGTGCAAAAGGTGCTTTTTGAGTCTTTGCTACCAATCACCTACCCGCCGATTAAAGCGAAGCCGACGGAGAAGAGTGACTCGCAACGGATACACGACAGTCAAGCCGGCACAGCTCAGGAGGCTGCCGATCCAGATGCCATTCGCGCCGAACGCATTCTTGTATTGGTCCGAGATCTTGACCCAAAGGCAAAGGCTGTGTTCTTTCAGCTGCAAGCCCAGTCAGCTGCCAGAGCGAAGTACCTTGAACGCTACTTTGCAGAGTGCAACAACGTCTACGGCAATGCGTCTGATATTCATGAATCTGAAGCCGCTGAGAAGACTTTGAATAAGTTGATTTCTGCGATCGCTGGCTCCTGTCCTGATCCCACCGTCGCTAAAGAGCACTTGGATAAATTTGCCAAGCTCTACGACCGTCGGAGCTATCAGCTCATTCGATTCTGCTACAGTCCGGAGAGCGACTACAGGAAGGTCTTCAAGGCTACCAAAGAGCTTGTCAAGCGCATGGAAGAGGCGCCCACTGGCATGGCTGAGGTATTGGAGACACTCCTACCACTGGTCCTTGGTGCCTCTATTCTGGTGTACAATCGCAGCCATGTGCCCGCCATCATGGACTTTGCCCGTACAGATGAGAAGGCTCTAGGCGGCGCGGCTCATGAAGTGCTCAGCCAGATCTCAGCATCTGCGCCAGAAGTCTTCAAGGTGCACGTTCATGAGCTTTGTGAGGGCCTCAAGAGGCAAGCTCCCTCTGCTCAGTCGCCAAATAATGCAACGGCTGTCAGTGAGCTCAAAGCATGCGCAGGATTTGCTCGTCGCTTCCCGAAGGAGATGCCGCAGAATAGGGACTTTTTCAAGGCCATGACCGCCTTCGCTAAACATGGCAATCCGCCTGAAGCGGCCAAGCATGCAGTGACTGTCATCGTCAGCTCTGCGGAGAAGCGAGAAATGTATGTCAGGGATATCATGAAGTACTGCCTGGCCGATTATGAGTACGGTGCTGAGAGCTTTCTCTCCCGTCTCGCCGCAATCAGTCAACTTCGATTGATTGCCAACAAAGAGACTGAGGACCATACCGAGGAGATCATGGACATTGCCGTGCGCAAGATCCTCATGGGCGTTGATACCATGGCTGATGAGGAGGATCCCGAATGGAAAGACGAAATTGATGATGCTCTTTGCTCAAAGCTGTGGGCACTGCGAATCCTAGTCAGTGGCCTCCGGGGTGTAGAAACGTCTGGCGATCCGAGTGAGGCCAAGGAGCTGATCAGTGCCAACGCTACCAAGGTCTTCAAGCTGTTGAATACAATCATCGCGTGTGATGGCGGCTTCAATAAGAACGATGCTCAGCCCAAGCACTACCGAGCTCATCTCCGCCTCGCCGCTGCCGACCAGCTCTTAAAGCTCTCTTGCAACAGAGTGACCGACCAATTCCTGTCTCCGCGCGACTTCACAACTCTGTCAAAAGTCTGCCAAGATCAGCTGCTTAATGTCAGAGCTGGCTTTGCGAAAACATTGAAGAAGTACCTGGGCCAAGGCAAGCTTCCTAATCGCTTCTACGCTTTCACATTCTTGTACGCTTGGGAGCCGAACAAGGCAACAAGGGAATCTATGACCACATGGCTAAAGTCCCGCGCGGCTCTTTCGGCTAAGCAAAAGGATACTGTCATGGAGTCGGTACTCGCGCGATTCCTCAGCTTGCTAGCACATCATCAGGACTTTTCCACCGAAGAGAATGACCTCGAAGACACAGCGCAGTACATCATGTTCTATCTGAAAAATGTTGCCACCCAGGATAACATCCCGCTGATCTATCATATTGCACAGCGGTTGAAGAATGTGGAAGATGGCATCGATCCGGATAAAAGTGAACATCTGTACGTCGTCTCAGACCTCGCTGAGGGCATCATTCGCAGCTTCGTGGAGCTTCAGCATTGGTCGCTGCAGCTTTACTCGGGCAAAGTGCGCCTGCCGACAGGCATCTTCGCTCCGTTATCGAGTCACGGCCTTGCGCAGGAGATTGGCAAGACACGATACCTGCCTGAGAGCTTCGATGAGGAGCGCATCGAAACCTTGGTCAAGCAGAGCATCCGCAACAAGAAACGGAAGTCGGACGGTGGATCGACTCGGCCAGCCAAGAAGACGAAGTCTGAGGGCGAAAAGTCAAAGAAGAAGGCAGTGTCCAAGGCGCTGAAAGCCCCTAAAACGCCGAAGCCAGAAAGCGTCCCGAAGAAGACTGCTGGTGCTGTGTCATCTTCGGACAGGCGGCGCAGTGCGCGTGCGTCGAATTCCAAGAACTACGTCGAAGACGCAAGCGATGAAGAGATCGATGAGGACGACGTCGCGGAGTGGCGTTACGAGGATGAGGATGGGGATGACGTTGACGAGGGCGATTCGAACAAGGAGAATCAGCATACAGATTTATCGCTGCCCGCGAGTGGTCCTAGCCATGCTGCATTGCCTGTTGGGAAGAACAAGCACGATGTGGTTGTAGCTGGTGAGGAGGATGTTGTCGATGAGGTGGTGGTCGACGCGGATGAGATTGAAGACGCTCCTCAGAAGAAGCGTGGGAAAGCGACCCAAGGGCGTATTGCTGAGCACGAAGACGCACCGCTCGCAGTGAAAGGACGTGGCAGACTGAGTAAGTCTTCTGCTGCTGCTGACCACTTTGACCTACCGCACGACGAGCCTGCGGCTGTGCAGCCTTCATCGTCGGTCAAGAAAGGCCGAGGCAGGCCCAAGAGAACTTCAGCGGAAATGAACGAGTTTGACGTACCTACAGACGACTCTGTTCCGGAGGTTGTATCATCAGCGAGGAAAGGTCGTGGCATGGCAAGGAAGACTCCGGCTCTCGTGGAAGAAGACGCTGAGCCTGAAGAGAGATCTTCGGCTGAGATTGCACAAGATGCCAAGAGAAATCGCGGCAGGTCTGCCAAGACTCCTTTAGTTGCTGAAGAGCATGAGTCGCCTGAAGAGGTGGCGGTGGTATCCGAAGTGTCGAAAGCTAAGAAAGGTAGCGGGCGTCGGAAGAAAGTCTCGGCAGCCAAGGACGATGCTGAGGTCTCGGGTGAAGAATCAGCTGCTGAGCCGGCGCCCGCTAAGAAAGGCAGGGGTAAATCGAAGAGTGTTGCAGCAGCTAGGGAATATCGCGATGTGTCCGACGAGGAACCAGCTGCTGAGCCGGCATGCACCAAGAAGGGTAGAGGATGGACGAAGCAAATTTCCAAGGCTTCTGATGAATTCGACGTCCCCGATGATGATGAAGATGCCGCGCCAATCGAAGCCTCTTCGCCACCTAAGAAAGCTCGCGGCAAGCTCAAGAAGGCGGCCGCAGCTGAAGAGCTCGACGCTCCAACCAGCAAGGAGCCATCTGTCGTGCCTGAGGAGACAATATCTGCGAAGAAAAGAGCAGTGAAAGGCGCTGCGAAAAGGGCCGCTGCATCGCGCGCCAAAGCTGGTGTAGCGCAGAAGAGTACGCGGTCGACTCGGGCTGCTGCGAAGTAAGAGATAGTGGCACTTGATTCCCACGAAGTAGAGACGGGGTGGGGCGAATCATATTAGTGTGGATGTACGCCTGCGATACCCTGTTATGTTCTGCAATCGATTGTATGGAATGTAAATGCATAAATGTTCATGCATAAGTTACCTGATAGCGTTGCTCCATGGGAAAGCGATGCAGTATACCTGGCGTAGCATGGTGTGGCATTGCTACGAAGAGAGATGTCTGTCAACAACATCGCAGCAAGGGCCGATGTTCCTTCTGCTCAGTCTTCAAATCTTAGACCTGCACGTCTCCAGTCGCTGTGGCATCGTGAGGTAATGCGGAGACTGTCTCAAGGGTGGCCAGCATGAACTCAGACTGACAGTCTCTGGGATGCGACTGATCCTCTCCAGATCCAACCTCGGCGTATTTCATTCGTGCAGATACATGTGATTGAAGCACAAGCCCCTCTGCTAACCTCACCTCATCCTAATGGCTTCCCGCACCCATTATCATACAGGTCCCGGCATGCGTGTCTACCAGAAATTACATTGCACGTGCACCATCCATCATCGTTTTCGCTCCAGCATTGCTTCGTCGCTCTTCCTTGCTTGCGGCCATTGCAATAGATCTCGTATTCGCCACCGTCGCTGCATGACTAGTGCTCTTTGTTAGCACGGCTAGTGAACGGTGATATACAGCAAATCTCTCTTATCAAGACATCAGGTTTATCGCAAGCCGCGCGGGCACTCGCGGTGAGGGCTACTAATAGGGAGAGTAGCAGTGTAGGACGCATTGTTGAGCTGACGTGGATGGGCAGGAGGATTCTTTCGTTCTGCACGACTTCTGAGGGTGCGGTTTGTCAGAGATAGATGACACACCTAGATTTTGAAGTGCTGCAGGGATATCACTACGATAAGACGTTCCGGTGAGCGCCAAGTGGCCAAGTAGAACGTCAAGGTGGTAGTTCAGTTCAGCCGAAAACATCAAGGTCGCCCTGGTCTCGCGGGCATTCTAATAGATTCGGACACTTCTCAAATTTCTGCCACCTGACGAGATCGATCAATAACCGACAACCACGGGTACCGGTGCTGAATTCGCGAGACTGTTCTTTCAGACGTCTGCGTCCAGCATGGGTGCAAGATCTCAAACCTTCAGCACCAAAGGTATCATTGAAGAGGGAATCCTCTGGGTATCTTCCTCCTCTGCCAGCCCCGTCACACACAGGCGGCCCTGCACGCGCCCAACCCACACTCTGAGCACCCCGCCCCCGTGGATAAGGCCTCATCACCACCTCACCTCATCATAGAGGTTTCCCGCATCTGTCATTAGTATGCTCGGTCCGGCACTCATGGAGGTTATAAGCCACACGGCACCTGCAATCTGAATCGGCCCAGCAGCTCTTGACCGCCTTCCCCTTCCTATGGCCATCACAATAGATTTGATACTGGCCGTTATCGCTGCAGGCCTAGTGCTCGTCGTTAATCATCATCGTGAACGGGGATAGAGAAACAGGATTTCCTTACGTAAGAGTTAGGCATGCTACAACCTGCATGGGTTTGAGCTATGAGAGCTGCTATTGTGAGGAGTAAGAGAGTCGGACGCATGGGTCGGGTGTAGTCGGAGGCAGGAGGTTCTTGGAGCTGCGATCGTCATCAGATACCCTATAGATGATACATTACTGAATGAGCGCAGAATACCTATACGACAAGCCGCCTAGTAGATCCGTAATAGATGCCGCGTGTCCTGTGGCAATCTCGCGGGCGATAAGTCAGGTGTATGATGAGGTGGCGTTCAAATAGATCCGAGTCTTTTCCAATAGTCCTGAGTCGAAGTCCTGGAGTGGGAGTTGGACTGGAATGATATCGACATACTCCTATAGAGAGGATATACATTGGTATGCAAGAATCGGCAATTCCCTCTGAGCTCATCCTTTGATTACGTTTTGCTTGTTGGCAGGCATGTTCCATGACTATCTCGGTGAATTTTTTCACTCCAGCGTCCTAATATTGGCTGGTTCAAGGTACTGCTAGGAGGTAGTGATTCTCTATTAATGAAGTGTTTCCTAGTACTTAGTCAGGAAGGTATTCCCCTAAGTTCGCTACCCGACGTATATGTAGCCTTTTCCCCGTTACGTCTAACTACACGTGTTGGTTGGAAAAGATGTAGTGAAGCCGACTAAACACGCTAATTTCGGCGGAGTCGTATATTAAGATATCAAGATAGGGAGAAGCAGGGATCATGGATCATATCATTTCCCCGTCTTGTCTGCAAAAAAGAAGTGTAATAATCATTACAACTGACTCCTGAGTACCTCCGTATTCTCCATCGATGTACAAGCTCACCGACACCATGTGATCATCTCAGATCTTCAGAGCAACCCAACCACTGCTGATGATCAGGACCGCGTTGAGGCAGTCCCCTCATTTGCGGCTCTGCTCTCGGGCGATGCATGGACGATGGCCGGGACTTGTGCGAGGGAGAGCATACTAGACGATCAATGGAACAGTGCGACTTGCGGCACCCCTCACTCCCATCGTTTGAATAGCTACCTACGAAGCACACATTCTCGGATCAGTCCCAGTCCCAGTCTGAGTCTTTCACGCGGCATCACCCCTCGAGCCTCCCTTCGCAAAAGACAGATCATTCCATCTCCCACTCCATCGGACATGCGCTCTCCCCGCTCCTGGACAGGAACGCTACACCTCCTCGTCTCGCTACCATTGTCCCCTTGCCTTCCCGCACGCAAGACCGGTCGGGCCCTCGCACCCGTATATGCCATATTGTGACTTCTTGCACTTGCACTCTGGAACCTTCTGACGATCGGCTTTGCAGTTCACCACGATGTATCCTTGCAGATGGCTGTCGCAGTAGATTTCGTAGTCGAGATTGTCGCTACAGGACTAGTGTTCGCCCTTTCGTCAATACAGAGAGATGGTGAAAGGGGGGGGCAAGGTCCCTCACATTCGCCATTGGCTCCGTGCATTTTGCACGAGTTTGAGCTGCGAGGGCTACTAGCAGGGAGAGTAGGAGGGTGGGCTGATGCATGCTGGGCAGGCAGGAGGCTTCTTTTGAATTTTTGGTGGCGTGATATGAGTTGCGTCTGGTGAGAGGCACATAGGTGATATTTATTCAGTCACTCTGTCCTACGGTAGAACCGAGACTTGCAAGTCCCGCTGGTTCCGCCTAAAAGTGTTTCGGAATACGATAGATACCGACACTTCCAAGTCCCCGGGTGGTTCCGCACAAGTATTTCGGGAAACAATAGCAACCGAGACTCCCAAGTCCCGGGGGTTCCGCATGAGTGGTGGAGCGGCCAAGAAGCCGAGGGATTCGAAAAGCCCATGTTTAGAGGATTACTACGTCGCGGCGAGTGTGAGAGCATGGAGGAAGGACAAAGCGAGTAAAGGAGTGAGCATTCTTGCATGGTGATGGGAGAGCAGGGAGGGTGGAGGGAAGACGAAGGGGACAGAGAGGACCTCTACGGCGCGTCGGGGAGTCTGCAGGGTGCAGTTGTCGTTCGTATCCTTACCTACGATGCACACTGTGGACGCAGCGAGACCCTGTGCTACCTTCTCTTCTTTGATCGCAGGGGGAAGGGCAGTGAGATGCCGTGACGGGGTGTAGCGGTTCAGCGGCGCGGTTGGGAATATCTCCTACCAGTGAGGAGGAAAGGATCGCGAGGAGCAGGAGCGGGGAAATTCGAAGAGCATGTTGTTCGTGAAGGCGCACTGGAACTCGCCATGCGGAAGTCTCAAGGGCATCTCAATACGGGCTTGTGGCCTTCCCGCAGACCCGGGTCTTTCCTATTGGTCCTGAAGTGAGAAGCTGAAGTGAGCGATTTGGTTTGCGTGGTGTCGACGCAGCACTGGGGAAGTGTTATATGCAAGGTTTACCACAACTACATACTGAATACCATTGGCCCAACCCTCGTGGTTGCGGCCCTGTTGAAGCAGCTCCTTGATGGCGTGCTGCTTTGCATGGCATCAGGGCCTAGACTTTTGCGTATCTATGAGCCTGCTGCGACCGAGAGGTCCAGACCTTCAGCCGATGAGTACCTAGATAATTAGTATCGTTCGAATGCAATGCTCCACTCCCTCGCATTTCTACCGAAGACCGAGATGGTACATTCTGCGAGCCAGCCCCATTTCCAAGCTCTTACGCGGCAGATATCCTACGCAACCTTTTTTTGTAATCGTCACATTGCTCCATTTCCCACTCCACCCCATCAGACACTAGTTCTGTCCTGCGAAGCGAAAATCGTCCGCGTCGACCCGACGCCGGATCATTCTCTTCTTCGCCTTGATCCCGTATGATAACGGAGCAGGCGAGCTGCGCTTGGATGTTGTCTTATTTGTTTCGGTTGACAACGCTGACTCTGGTGAGCTTGGCATCCCGACGTGTACGAACTCACCATCGGATGAAGATGCTTGTGGGCTGTTCGAGGACGGCATGGACTCCGACGTATGTGACGGCGTGCTTGCAGCCTCCGTACAAGAGTGGACGATGATTCTCTTTGCAGTGGTGCTGGACTTGGTGTCCAATGCAGCGTTAGCGACTGTGAACGTGCGGGTCGTTGGGTCATACGACAAGATATCAGTTTCCTATGACACAATGAGTCGTGAATATATGGATGGGTGAGCTACACTTACGAAGGCCAATCGCAGTGCCCAGTATAGCATCCTTTCCGCTCTTTGCTTAGTCGTCCCGATGGTCTCAATAGCCCTCGAATGTTTATCAACATCCTGCTCAAACCAGTCCGCACCGAAAAAGCCAGACGCCCAGACTAAGCCACGGACGTGGTAGTCTTCGGGCAAAGCCTTGCGCAAGACTTTCTCCCGGCCATCGCTGTCCGGTTGCAGCCAGATACGCGCTTTCGCGCACTGCTCAACACGTGCTGTGATGGGCTCCAGCCGCGCGAGCGAGTTGACAAAAGTCACCAGCACATTCCACTGTACGCCTTGGAGCAGACCAAGGGCGTCGTGGTTGAGTGGTGATACACGATAGAGGCTGTGCAAGAAGCTGAGCATGGTATGCAAAAAAGGCAGTACTTCTTGGATGGATTTTGGGTCCGGTTGGCATTGTAGGGCGGTGTGCAAAGACAAGAGAGTGGCATCCCGAGCAAGATCGAGGAGAGTCGTTGTTGCACTTGCGGTCGCTGGCTGTACAGAAAATGGCTCAACTGCTTCCGTTGTCGAGGTTTGTGACTGTAATGCATAGTCGCATGTTCTGCGTAGCGGATTCGACGGCCGTCCAAATTGAAACAAAGCAGAGATGTTCGTTATAGCCAACGGCACACCGCACGGGATCCACCTAAACGTGCCAGCCTTGGCAAAGTTCGCGACAAGAGCGTCATAAGTAGTCTTCACCTCAGGCACAGGCTTGCCAAGAAAGATCTGGGCATGGAAACGACAGAAGGTCGCTTCTGTCAGATGCACGCTTGACCTTTGTGGCAGGCCTTCCTCCAGTATCGGCTCGCACAACGCCTTCATGGAGTCCATTGCATTCGGGAAGGCTACCTTGCACGTCAGGCTCTTGCCATAGCAGGCAAACTTCCGCAGGCTGGGGCACTCCAATATGCCTAGGTGGTGGTACAAGCGTCCGACCTCAGGATTGCGGTCTGCGGCCTTTGTGTACCATGAAGCCGCCACGCCACCCCACTGCGAGTGTAGCTCACGGTCCTCCTCGATCGCCATGCGGTACCTTGCTAGATCGCCGAGGCATTCGATCCATGTGTCCGTAAAGCTAGACACCGTCTCGTACAGCAAAGCCATCATCTGATATGATAAGTAAATAAACGCAAGCATGTGATCCTGCGATGCTGGCCGATGGTGTCGGAGGACCTCTAGGAAGGCATGAATCCCATGCTTCCACATGCGAGCAGGCATAGAGAATTTAGCAGCCAGACCTCGCAGTTCGCCGTTAGCAGACGGATGCTGCGTTGCCATCAGGAAGTCGTGGTGCTCGTATAACAGAGTGCGGTGGAGCGCAATCAGAGCTTGCCACTCCTCCTGGCTGAGCGAAGACTTGGAATCTGATTGAGCTGCATCGATATTAATGCATCTAGCCTCGACATTGACGAGCCCGGCATATATCCCTTGAATCTCAATCGACAGCTGTTCTTGCGAAATCGGCGACGAATCCGGTTGTAGCATCATTCCTGACCATTGCACACCGGCGGGGATGTTGCTGGTAGCCATCGTGGACCGATCAGAGTGCACACTACCATGGCCAAAGTCACGTGGCGTCGGGCTGCATTGCTGTCGCTGCTTGGGGCGTTTGAGCGGTTCATGCGGCCCAGTCTCGCCGCAGTCAGCACTTATACGACCATATCTCGGAGCATAGTTCTGTCTGAGGCCCCGTCTCTGCCTGGAGGGAGCTGATGCGCGGGAGCCTCGCGAGGCAGCAGCATACCTCACGCCCGCCACAGGCGTGTCAGGCTGACATGAGAGGCCATGGTCCGCTGCGTGGTGACCTCCAGCATGCAGCAGCCCACGGCCACGCTTACTCGCGGGAGGTCCCTCTGTATGAGGTCTTTCAGATACTGGTGATACTTTCGGCGTAGGAATGAAAGGATACGGGAACACTTACCGGCCGCGGGCGATTCTGGAGGCGTGTATTCGACTGTGCCATTATTGTTCATTGATTCGTCGGAAGACGCGGCCTCTGCTGGATCTAGAGGTTGCGGGGAGAGGCGCCTGGAAGCACCATGACCGTCGAGACTGCTCCTGTCATCAGCACATATATGTCTTGACGACGGGACTATACGATGTCCCAGGGGCGCATTAGAGGCGGCGGCGCATCACGCGGGTTCGGCCGGACGCGGCATCACGGCGGTGGCGGACTTGGACTCGCCACCGATGTGATGTGGCGGGACTCACCTGGGTGGTGGGCTGGGACTTGATGCTGAAGGCTGCGGAGAAGTCGCTCGTCCGACGCCTTCGAGACCTGCCGGATACATGGTAGATCTCTCATCAAACCAATGATCCCTGGGGCTGGAGCTGGGACTGGCTCCTGATTGGACTGAATCGAGGGTTAGCGTGCGGCCTTGACCAAAAGCACCACCATCTCATCGAGAGGAGGTACATGTCATGATGAGCTCGCAACTCACCCCGGGTCTCCTTCATTGTCGTAGCGATACAAGACTGTGCCCATCAATAGCTGCCGCATGGAAGCTGTCCTGTATCTTGTATCAGCCATTCGCTCTGTGCCACGGCGGCCCTGGATCTGCCTCTGATCGCATTCGAGGTACATCCACCGACATGATCTTCCCTTCCCCACCCACTTACCGCGCAAGAGACTGGCAGAGAAGGGCGGGTCAGCATCGGCGGCAGGCGGCCAGTATTTCTCTGTCGCTTCACAGTTCGCAAGGCAATCAGGCAACAAAGGCGAGCGAGTGGCCGGAATAAACCGACCTCGACGCTGCCGACCTACCTCCTATTTTCGAGATCGCCCAGGGAAGCTTCCCCACAACAGCGCACGAATTGCCTTCGTGGTTCGCACGCTGCATGCAGTGTCCACTCCAGATCGAAGCCAAAACCCTCATCTGGTACACGGCTGGCGTGTTGCCTTCAATACATGCCGGCGTCCCTCCTCGCTCGGCTCGACGGATGCAGCAATTCCACTGCAAACCAAGTGTCACGGCGCAAGTATAGCGGTCATGCTAGGCTCAAGCAACGTGTACTGGACCAGTGAGGCTGAGGCCGCCAGCCTGTCACAGCTTTCGATCGGGGCACAGTCCGTCGATAATCATGTCACCTGGAGCAGTGGGCGTCGCGCTGTACACCAGATCTTTAACGTGGCTACCATCACAATGGCAATAATTGTGCGACGACTCCATACCCCTTATCCTGGGTTCTGATCTTTGACCGGGCTGCTAGCTTTGGCAAGTGCCGGATCGAAGGCCCGGTGGCCCTCCTCTCGAGACGTCACGCAATCTACCTGACCAACGAGGCTGAGATCACCACACCTTTCAGACCAACGGCATGATGTCGGCGGCAAATCCCGTTCGCACGGTGGCCTTTGTCCTGATGAAGAGGTGCTCACTACTGCGGGTGCCATATCAGATGGTTTCGTGACTAGCAGCTGCCACTTGCCATGTGTGCACAGTCGCGAGCCGCTGTGCAAGGCAACTAGCAGGTGATGCCTTTGCATATGGGCGAGGAGCTTAACGCTACGCTACGATAAGTAATGCCACCGGAGAAGAATCAAGAAGTCTCGTTCCAGTGGTCGAATCAGCTTGTCAAGCCGTATTGTGGTGGACTCGAATCGAATCACGCATAGAACATCCACCACTGACTTTTGTGACTATGACATTTGCACTTGGTTCTGCCTGCATGACCAGGGCGAACTTTTGTCCCGCCGTGGCTGAGACGAGAACATGAATCACGCCGAGTCTCCGCAGTGCGCTACGAGCATCAACCCGCCGTTTGGTTGACTACTAGATATTTTGAGGTTGTTCATATTTGGTAGATCGGTTAAAGGTCAAATATTGCGAGGAGGTAGTCAACCGGTCAACCGGTCAACCGGTGAGCAGTTGATTATTAGGCAAGAGCTTTACATCACGTGTTTCGGTAAATCCACTAATCACAGCGTCCACGGAGCAAGGACCGACACCGACTTTCTCCTAGGGTTAGTGTTTGGGTAAAGATCAAAGCAATCAACATGATATCGCTGACAACATTACTAACAACATGGATTCAAGGTAGGTACTAACCGATTGGACCTGTTGATCAAGACAATTGCCGGTCAGCTGACTGACGCTACATGTATGTGAGGTTAGTTGACCAGTTGAAAGGCAAAACCCTTCAGTCAATCGGTCAACCGCAGCAAAAGTCAGATAATGAGCAGAAGGACCGAATATGCGCTCGCGTCTGCACCTTAGCAGGCTTGCACATCGCGAACTGAGATCTCGACATCTCCTCAAGACGATCGCCCATTGACGGACTCAGCTGAGTATCCAACAGTGAGCAATGACCATCTCGACATTATTGGACCATGAAACGGGCACAACAGCCTGGCTCCATCCGGGCCGAACATGGGCGTGCTGGTTCGCATACGCCTAGGTTTCGTGTGGACGTACGTAGCAGCCTCTGAATCGGCCGCCGACTTGGTGTCAGCACTGCGCTTGCATGGGAACCTATCGCATCAACGCTCGCAGTGCTGCTAGGGCCAGACTTGCCGACACGAGGAGGGGACGTGGCTACGTCTGTGATTGGAGGCCATCCTGTTCGGTCATTACCTTGCGAGCGCTTATCATGAAGTGCTGCGATCTGGATCGAAAGAATCCGAGCTGGCTGACATCAAGTTTAGCCGTGCCAAGATCTGCTCCAGTGGCCAGGCTGGCGCAGCTGAAGCAAATTACGGCATTCGTGGCTTATAACTTGGCACGGACAAAATGATTGCTGGTTGCCCAAGTATGTACTGATGACGGTGTAGGAGCCAGCGCATTGTCAAGGAAGCTGCATTTCTCAGCATAAGCGCAACTGTCTGACATGTCGGCTGAACAAATGATACAGCTATGTACATGTATGTCATTCGTCGCCTGGTGAACATGTTGGGGACCTCGTCTTTTCTAGGTATGACTGTTCGACCACCATGTGACCACCAGGCGTATGGAAGGACCACTGACAGCTGAGTCGGTCCTTGGCTGGCAGATCTCATACTCTCCATGCAATGGCAACCTGCCGACTGGGTGCCGACTTCTTGGGCGATAGTCTGGGCGCGACTTGTGGAAGCTGAACACAGTACTGATGAGCTTCGCTACGAACGTAGCGGCGTCCCGAAGCGGTGGAGTCCACGTCACGAGCGGCTGCTTCCACTGGCTAACGCGTTTATGACCAAGTGATTCAGGACGAATCTCCGGGAGCAGGCACACTCGACCTGTGCGGCAGTGTTGCAAGGCACTTGGTGGCTTCAGGCGACGTTTTACAGACGGAGTTGTCCGCCCGTTGAGTCAACGTCGATTGAGAGGTCGACGAGATGGTCCGACGATCGAACCATCGCATTGCGTAAGCTGGAATCTGTACTTCAGTGCCCGCAATATGTCTGTCTGAGGGTCATAGTCAGAACGCCCTACCTTTTAGAGCAAATGCAAAGGGTTTGCACAAGCAGGATGACCATCCGGACACGACATCTCGTTCGAGGGCTGTCTGTCCACGCATGCGCAATCCTATGATGACAACAGTCAGGTATTACCTTCGACGCATATCTGTCTAGACAAGATTGCTCGCGACGACTTTGAGTAGGCGCGCAGCATGATTCCGTGTAGATATCAGCCCTGAAGAGGCGCTAATGCTCATCTCAGAGTATGTACATGGGCGTTGAGGGTCTCACGAAACTGTGGCGTTTTCAGTGCTCCGCCGTGTGGTCTCACAAAACGCATATTGCCGCCTACTGTGCTCCGCGTATACCCATGCAAGGACACTCGCAATATCAAGCAGTGCTACCACTGCATGTGTCAGTTGAAGCAAGTTGACGAGCCTTTTGACTCGGCGGCGAGGAAACAGGCCGCTGAATATCGAAGACGCACAGAGGCAATTGTACTGGGCTTTGGGTGTAGTGCAGTGCTTTCATGGTTGTGTTTTGGAACCTGGAATGTTGGGTGATTTATGCGGTCCGTGCACGAACCACCTGAAATGCATCCGCTTTCCGAAACCACCTCCTTTGTCTGTCACCATACCACATGGCTTTGACAAGATGACCACCAATTTGGATGCCGGCCAAACGACATGGACTTTCTGGCTCGCTTGCTCGGCGGCAGTGCTGCGCCCAAGAAAGTGACGCGTCCGCCAGCCAACGACCCCCAAGCGCGTTTGGTAAAGTTCAAACGCCTGTACCACAATGTCCTCGAGATCTGCAACCAACCAAGAAACTTCTCCACTGAGTGGCCAGTGCTACAGCAGCTTCGGACTCTTCAGGAATGCATCGCAGCGGCTCTTCAAGAAGAGTCACGATCACCGGCGCCGCATCTCTGCCTCCAGTTCTGTGCTTCAAACAGGGTCTACGCAGTAATTGGGCGTGCAGCAGCCGTCAGTCAAGATGAAGGCGTCATCCGATCCGCCATTACCATTTTCGATGTCCTGACTGAGAGCGACGAGGGCGACTTTGTGTCCAGCGAGCCTTTTGCGAAGAGCCTGACACGCCTGGTCACTCGAGTGGCGGACGTCGGTGGTCTCCTTCTTGGCGTGGAGTCCGAGGTTGCCATCTTCCAGCTCCTATTCAACATATCCGCAAAGCTGCGACAGCAACCAGATGTTCTGCCAATCTGGTTCCACAGCTCTATCAGGGGAGCAGATATTGAGGACATATTTACGAAGGATTCAACGAATTTCACTGGCGCCACTCGTAAGGATGACTTTATCTTGTGCTATCTTCTCCTGGACCGTTTGCATCATGAGGGAAAGATTGGTGATTTCGCCCGCACTGGGCTTCTGTACATCCTTGCTGCCACGAGGGGAGACGAAGGGTCGATAGGGCGGCAGCTAGCGGATTGGATAGTATTGAGCGACTTGCCTGCCCTAGTCGCTACTGGTCTTGGTGCTCTGTACAGCCAGCTCAGCCGCGAGCTTAGTATACTGCATCCCGATGCCACACTTCCAGCCGTTCTCGCGATGAGTGACTACAGCACGAACAATCCAAGACCGAACGCCGAATCTGCGTTCTCGGACAGACATCAAGCACACATGTCTACGTTCCTGGCTTACCTTACCTTCTGGCAAGATGTGCTCGATCATTGTAGCAACTCGGACGTGAGGCAGTCGTTGCTCGACCACTTCCAAATCCTTTTCGTTCAGCAGTTGCTCTACCCCTCGGTCCTGCAATCTAGCGACACGGATGCCGGCAGCTCAGTAGCTGTCCTCACGTATATCACGGCAATGCTTGAGAGTCTGGAATACCCCGACATCATTCGTATGCTTCTCAACTATCTTTTGGACGTCAAAGATGAGCCAGCAGAAAACAAAAGTGTGCCTGCCTCACCCACGACGCCCGAACAGACGCCCCGATCACCGAACGCAATCAAGAGTCGTCAGTCGCTCATGCTGCTTACCGCGCCCGAAGACCCCAACAACACATTCGAGCCGAGCCTATTCAATCTAGTTGACCTCATACTTAACAGCATCGATTCGAGGAACGATCAAACCTCTTTTGCGGCGCTCAAATTGCTGTCGACAATGATGGCACGCCAGAAGCGGTATGCGTACGATGCCTTGCTCAAGCCGCAGAAGGTGAAGCCAACAAATCACATGCGGACGGCCGGCGCCTTGACTGTGGAGATAGAGAAGTACTCTGCCGTTGCCGTTGCTCTGCATGTTACGGCAGATTTAGGTGACTGCTCGGCGTATACTGAATTAGTTGAGGATGTGCGCTTCACAATCGAAGCTCAGGCACTTCACCAACCTGCCGGAAAGCCGACCTCGAGCTCAGATGCCAATTGCTATCTGCTGTCAAATCGGGAGACGATATTGCGCCGAATCAATGGCCGCTTGCGGACATTCTTTACCAATAGCGTTGATGTCAACCTTGCGCTGACCGAGGCTATCGTATCAATAGCTTCCTGCATCGAGCTGAGACTGGATGCCTGGCTTGCTTTGGATCCTGCTAGCTACAGCTGGCCCTTAGAAGAGCATCCTAGGCCGAGATCGTGGCAAGGCTACCTAGACGAAGAAGAAAGGGATGGGTGGTTCGCTTTGCAGGAAGCGTTGCGAAGCCCCACTTGGTCAGACGCCAACGCGCCGTTGCTCTATAGAACCGTACAAGCCTTGATACAGGAGCTCGACACCGTGCATGCAGCAGTTCCTAACCTCCAGCAATTGTTAGCCGGAAGGCAGAACATGTTACAAGCTGCAGGACTTGACAATCCCGCATCGTCTCGCGCACAGCCGTCGCTGTTTTTCGACCACGGGCCAGCGCAAGCATCCGCAGTGGATGCAATCACTGCAAAGACCTCACAAGGCCACTCACGCAGCTCGAGCGCCTCGTCAATCAGGCACGAACGAGGTCGCGGGCCAAGCATCACAGCTACAGCGTCACCACTATCGCGCAGCCTCGCCGCTTCGCCCGCGCCAGTCCTAGTCCGGCCAAGCGACATCTCACGCGATGATGGTGGTTCGCCTGCTGCACGATCCATCTATCAGCCCCCTCCGCCCGAAGCGCCCAGCACGACTGATGTGCTCATGCAGACTATGACGTTCCCGGCGATCGAAAATGAGTCCGGAGAAGGTGCTACTAATGAGAGGACGGCGAGTTTGAACCATGTTCTCACGAATATTGTAGTTCTGCAGGAATTTGTCCTCGAGCTTATTGCTGTGTTGCAAGTCAGGGCTGCGGTTCTGGGGGAGAGGGAGGTGCGGATCGTGTAGTCATGAAGCTTGCATTGAGCCGGCTCCGTTGCGAGACACCTCAGCACATCGAGATGATAATATCCATCAGTCGATTCCGGTGCGAGATAGCACCATGAAACAATCGACAGACTATGCCGCTGCCCACTTCCTAAGCCAAACCTCAACATATCTCCCAACCAACGCTTCAGACACCGGGTCCCGCACCTCCCCAAGCCTAGGACACGCACGAACCGTCCGCGTCGTCTCAAACACCAAGCCAGTCGTCTCGGCATCACTTGCCTGCACCCCGCCATACTTAGTCCGCCAGAAGTCAAGCAGCTTGACACTAGGGTTCTTCACAGGATCCTGCTCGCTCTTCTCTAGTCGTTTCAACCACTCCTCCGGACCAACGACCTCGAAATCCGGTATCCCTGGCACTTTTCTGACGGCAGGAATCAGATCCTGACTCCAGCTGAACGTCTGCGGGTTGACAAGATGGTATACCAGCTCCGCCTCTCCTGCCTCCTCTGAATCCTGTGACCCGCCAGTGACAGCTATATCGACGACTGCACCCGCACAGTCGTCGACTGGTAGCCAGCTCGGTCGTTCCCGTAAAGCCGGTAGAGAGCCCGTAATGAATACGCTCCTGATCATGAGAGCAATGGCCTCGGTATCGTTCCAGTACGCAGCGCCACGATCACCACTCAGTTGCCCTATGCGCAGAATCCGAGCATGGAGACCAGTCTGACGCATGGCGTTCCGCGTGATATGCTCAGCCACGAGTTTACTCCTGCCGTAGCCCGTCGCTTGCGCGTGGTTGAGATCCTGAATCGTGGATTCTGGAATGGAGGCGGGTTTCGGTGTACCGCTCGCGGTGCTTACGCTGCTGCAGAGGTAGAATTTTGGGGCTGAGGGTAGACGGCTGTGGAGGCAGAGAGTCAGGAGGTTGTGGGTCCCGCGGATGTGGTGTTGCTCGAACGAGTGGACGCCGACGTTGAAGTTGACGGCCCAGGCGCTGTGAATGACGGCTGTGAGGGTGGTGAGCAGGTGGTCCAGGACCTCTTGAGGCAGGCCGAGATCTGGTTGACTTAGGTCGGTAGGGACCGCGTGGAGCTTGGAGATCTGGTGTGCTGATAATGTGATGTTGCGGCTTGCCAGGGCATCTGTTTGTTTGGTCAAAGCGGCTGCTTGGTCCGGTGCTCGGACGAGTGCCCAGACTTCAGAAACTTGTCGGCGTCTGCAGAGCTCTGCTATAATGAAGGCGCCGAGATTTCCAGTCCCGCCTGTCACTAGCACGACGTCACCTGCTGACTGCCCAGCTGGTAGCGACGGAGAGTGTACCGGAAAATGCGAATACTTCTCAATCAACTTGTGCATGACGTCGAGCTCATCTGCCGCTGCATCGCTCTTTACTCCAGTCCTGAGCTGATATAAGTGTTGAGCGAGGGCAGCGACTGTGCCTTTCTCGAACACAATGTTTTGGCTTAGTGCACTGTCTCGCACGCCTAGGTCGAGGTTGCGTTTGATCACAGACCATATGCGTGTCGATTGCAGACTGTCGACGCCAGCTGAGAAGATATCCGTTTCGGTATCAGGCAGAGGAACTTTGAGGTCTTCTTGAAATCGTGCTAGGAGCCATTCCTCGAGCTCCTGCACGGGTAGTGCCAGCTTAGCATCATTCTGCGTTGCTGCGTCCAGCTTCTCGTACGAAGCTTTGATATCCGCATCAAACTGCTGGTACACCTGCGCGCGGATGAAGGTACCCTTATCAGTCTTCGGATAGTCGACGTCAGGGCCTTTGACGACGACCAGATCGCGGAGGATATGGGCGAAGGATTCTGCCTTGCTGTTCGCCGCTTCGACTGCAGGCCAGACTGCGTCGACGTACGCCTCGTCAGTTAGATCTCGACCATGCTCCGGCGATCTAAAGATGAGCACTCCAGGGACAGCCTGTTGGTAGCCGAAAACCACAGCCTCTCGCACAATATCTTCTTGTCTGATCCGCCCCTCCATCGGCAGCGGAAGCACTTTCTCGCCCATGACCAGCGTAATGCGATCATCGAGCCGGCTAAGGTACTTGTAGTAATTGCTCTTCTTCGGGTCAGGATGCCGCGAGAACAAATCAGCCGTGCGGAAACTATTGGCAGGATTCTTCGCACTATATGGCGGTTTCGAATTCGACGGTCCTTTCGACGGCAGACCATCGAGTGCCACGGCCTCAAAAACGCCAGGTGAGATTTCGTCCATCAATACGTGATCGGCGACCGGCGGCCAGAGACGCATGTACGCCCACTCGGTATCGCCAGGAGAGCGGAACGATGTCATGAGCTGGCCCGTCTCTGTGGCTCCGTAGTTCGCCACGAGGTTGACACCATTAGCCACCAGCCTATCGCCGAGATCATCAGGACATCCAGAACCATTGAACAGCACTATATCTGCCGCCGCCAACGCCTTGATCCCTTCATCCTTCTCCGCGAGCAACTTAAGCACGTACGGCACAGCGCATACCAGCTTCGGCTTCGCCACTTGCATCGCTGCGAGGAGGTTTCCGCTAGTGACGGGTAGACTGTGATTGCCCACGTAGTATGTAGCTCTCGTGTAAAACGCACGGAAGAGTTCCATAAGCCCTCCGGAGTGGAAGAGCGGGCTCACGCAGAATCCCCGCAGGCCAAAGGACTTTCGAAAGTTGGCGAGGCATTGATGATTGGTGAGGAAGATGGGTTTCGGGAAGCCGGTGCTGCCGCTGCTGTGGAGGATCCAGGCGATCCTCTTGCCTTGAGCTTTCCTCGTGTCCGGATCTTGGTGGTAGGGGGAGCTCGGCAAGATGTTATGCCAATCTTGGCGTCGAAGGACTGGGACAGCCTGGCAGGTGGTCTGGATATCGCTGATTTCGCTGACGGTCTTGCTGAAAGTGTCGGAACGGATGATCTTGTGGGCAGAGGCGATGTCCATCAATCGTGCGAGTGCTTCGGCTGTGAGTCGAGTTGAGAGGAAGAGGATTGCGTAGCCGAGACGGTTGAGGGCGAAGATTGTTAGGATGACTTCGAAGCTTGAAGGTGATAGTAATGCGATGGCTGGAGCTGATGCACGGGAAGGGTCCTTTACGTGATCTCAGTCGACCAGGACTTCTTCTTGGAATTGTTCAACGTACAACAGGTTCTAAGCCATGGTCAATATAAAATTTCGTTGCTGCGTCAGTGTATCGATCAAGGTCGGCAGCTGTACGTTCCTCAAAATCCGATGCGCCAGATATCGGATAACAGATCAGAGGCTTCTGTTCACTATCTCGTGCATGGCTTTGGAGCAATCCGTCTACCGTATCGAATCGTTCAACAGGTGGATATGCGGCGTGATTGATCCTGCCCGGCAGGGGGACCCGGCTTTCGGTCGACCCATGGTTCGTGATCGTGGCTGTGACAGACATATCTCAATGTCATCGAGGACTTCACAGCACCTGCGACAAAAGAGGTAGGTCTATTGCTGAGTAGAAGAGGTGTTCAACTTGCTCGTCACTTATATGTCGGCAATTGACAATATCCGCCAGCGAGGGTAAATATCCGCGTTGAGCTGGAGAAGCTTCCGCCCTGCATTCAGCCTGAAAGCGCATATATATCCTGTTGTCAAAATGGAAGAGGACCTTCTTTTCCCTTACGCAAATTCTCCGTGACGGAATCCTACGAATCCATGGCAAACATCTCAGACGAGCCCTGATCAACTACCTCATATCTCGCCGCCAATCCCGCTGCCATCGCCATTCCCACCGCCTCCTCAAAACCTCATTAATCTCCTCATCTCCCGCCCAAAACACCTCACCTTCCTTCTCCACCTTAATCCTGCGCAGCCTCTCCTCCCTCTTCGCATCCCACCGATGCCGCGGGAACTGCTCGATTCTCGCCGGCTCCCCGGTGTAGGTGAGGAAGGGGCAGATCTGGGTGTCATTTCCTCGTCCGCCGGGGAATGCGCAGTCGGGACAGGTAGGTCTTGTTGCCGCTAGAGGCGGCGAGGACGGAGTACTGATTGGGCAGGATGTTTGATGGAAGAAGTGAGGTTCTGCGTCGAAGTCTTCGTGCTCGGGTAGATCTCCACCGACGTCCCAGCGAGCGTCTGGCAATTTCTGGCGAGCAGGCGACCTACCTTTTCTCATCTTGCGCGGACTACTGGGCACATTGTCGTCGTTGCTTATTGCCGTCAACAGGAGTTCCGCAGCATCTCCTTCCACCACCTCCTCCTCCTCGTCTTCACTACTGCCGCGCTTACGCTTTAGCGATGGTCTCTCCGTCGTGGGTAGGAACGGGGTCTGCCTCGTAGCTGCTGAGCACGTTCCGGTCGATTTCATGGGCTGGAGAGAATGGCGTGTCATCGCATGGTATTGATGCCGGGTTCGCTCGTGCTTGAGTATCAGTCGATCAGTCTCGGTCGAGTGTTGAAAATACGAGCCTTTGTGCTCGAATCCTTCTTTGCCTACGGTCTTTCCGTCACCGTACATAGATGCGCCGGTAGCGATGTAGAAATAGTAAGCGCAATCGAATGCGAAGGTTAATTCACAAACCTAAAGAGGAACACACGAGACTGAGTCCACCGCGTGAATGCGCAGTGTGAAGGTCACGAGCACTTGATCCTGCTAGATGGAAGGAGACAGGCCCTTTCCCCAGCTGGAAGCACAGGCGCTTACAACCGATCGACAGACAGACTGTCCGGACCATTACAAGTCCACGAGGGTCAAAATCCAAACCTTGTCCGATACACCTCCCTTTCGCAAGATCCTTCCGTGTGATGCGCGCGACCTACTCAAGACCTCAACACTCGCTCCCTTCTCACGGCCCGGAACTGCTGCTGATGTTCGTGCCCTCGTATCGCCACCTACCTATCCCCACGCTGCCCTCGCCTTGCCTTCCTGGCCTGTTCCGCCTCCCGTCTCTCCACAACCTTCCTAATCCTCTCGTATTCTTTTGCTGGCTGTCGAGCCTGCTCATCAGCCTCCCGCGACGCCGCCTGCGAGTCTCTAGACGAAGTCGGATGCTCGTTGGCAACTCCGGGGCCGTGGCATGCTTTCTCGTTACCCACAGAGGGTCTTGGATTGGCAGTTGAGGCGTCGGTGGCGGCTGTAAATGGCGTTTCGGTGATACACGTAGCTGTGGCTAAAATCGGCGCGAGAAGTAGTGATCTTAATAGTGGTGCACTCGCAGCAAGCGAAATTTGGATCTTTGCGCAGTCTTATATGGCCATCGGCGTCAGCAAAGGAGGCGGCAGTCGAGCAAGCGGTAAAATTCGTCACCGCTGGCATGACACCTCATACTCATACAATCATCCAACAACATACCATCTCGGCAACTACCGCTCCACAAGCATATTCCTAATCCACGACCAATAATGCTCATCTACCCTCTCCTTGACCTCCTCCTTGGCCAACCACACAAACTCGGTATCCCCAAACACGCTCTTCGACACATCCGCCTGGCCGGCCATGATCCGGGCCTTCATGAAAAACACCTTTTCGCCAAACTCCTCACGCTCTTCTCCCTCTTCACCACTACGAGATTTCAAGGAGGTGGGCACCAGAGGGTTGCCAGTGAGCGTGGTGAGGAGTCCGGTGGGTGCGGAGGATGGCGTGGGTGGTGGAGGGAGGTGAAAGGGCCGGATGTAGTGGCCGACGGGGTGTCTGCCGACGAGCCAGGTGTTCATGTTCAACCCGGCGGATTGGATCAGGACACGTTCGGCGGCCTGCAAGATCGCGTTAGTAGATGGTTCAGAGCTAGAGCGTCAAGCAGACGTACCTGCGCCAAGTTCTCCTTCCCCCATACTCGGTCTTCTGGGAATCTCCATCGTCCTTCTCTGGTCTTGACCAAAAGATAGAGACTCCGGTCCAGCTTTCGGTTCAAACTCGTCACGTCGCCTTTCTGATCCGCCTCTGTAATTCTGGGCATCGGCCGGTCAACCACGACTTTGCTCACGGCCTTCCTCTGGCCCTCTCCCACCTTCGCGTCTCCGGTAACGGCGTCCCCGCCCGTCTCCTCATCTCCGACCTTCTCACCCTCTATGATATCCTTGCCCTCCGCGTCTCGTATTAGCGCTTCCACCACGTTGTCGGTCTCGGCCGTCGGGTCACCGACCAGCACTTCATCGTTCCACGCCTCGTCACTGTACGCGTTGTAGACACCGATGTCTCGTGCTGGTGTCTTGCGCGCTCTGATCTTCCGTTTCCATTCTTTGCCGGCGGGCGTGCCCTTCTTGTAGTAGAAATAGCGGGTGAAGGGCAGAGCGAGGCGCTCGTTCAAGCGTTTCTGGTAGAGGTAGAAAGCTTTCTCGAATGATGTGAGATCGCGCGTGATTAGGGGCGGACGGGAAAGGACGGGCGCGGCCTTGACTTGATATGCCTTACGCGGTGCCGTCGAGGTTACGGGAGGGACATGTTTGCTTGCGTGCGGTGGTGGCGATGATTCTTGTGACGATGTCGCTGCTGCTGTCGCGGTTCCGGCGTGTCGACGTGGTTGCTGGTGCGCGAGTCGATGTCGACAGCTCGTGCAGATGTGCTCACTGGCGGCAGCGACTCGCCGCGCGCTCTTCTGCCCTGCGTTCATCTTGGCTGGATAAGGTGCAAATTATTCGAACCAAATCGTTTAAACACATCATCCATCCACTCAATGCCATCCCAGCCCAATCCATCTTTTGCCCGCGGAAGAGCCAAGCCGGCAACACCCGTCGCGATGTTCGCATCAAATCTTCAACCAGACACCATCCTCTTCTTCTCCACTACATGGCACCTTTCACTTATCTCCAATTACGCTTCACGAACCTTGGCTTTTTGGGCATTCATGGTGCCCAGAACAACTTCATCGCAGTCTTTTTCGCTAGCGGCGCCTTCGACATCTCCAAAGGAATGCGGTTAGATAGATACTGCTGACATCCATACTCCATATCTCTCGTATCATTGAATCTTGGTGTAATCATCTGCTCAGGAGATGCAGCTGCGCCCGAGCGGCACGTTCATCTGCCAGCTAGACAAACTCGTCAGGAGTGAGCACCCATCCCCGGTTATTGACCTCGCTCACAGCAGCCAAAACCCGTGACCATTATGTATACACATCCGTGGGTGCAGGCCACATCCGGAAAGATGAATCTGTGAAAGCCAACATGCCTTATCTCACGCAAATTCAGCAACTTGAGAAGCACCCTCATCGCTCTTATCAGACCACCACACATGCCGAGTCCGAATGGTCAACCTCATCCAGCGCTACGTCCAGAAGATCCACCCCTTGTTCACTGCCTTGTCGAGCATGCTGCCTCGCGGTGCTTCTCAGATTGGAGTGATGTCGACGAGGTACTGAAGCGCGCTCAAGACGTCCGCCAACGTCCAGCATATGGTGAGGTCGCGGTTCACAGCGACAAGGCACTTACGAGCGTACAGTATTCTCATGAGCCGCACTGCGTACTTATCAGAATGGCGCATTGTGTCCGTAGGCCCATCCAATAGTTGAGATCCTTCTGCGCACTGGAGAGCCGAGCCAACGAGAGGCGCAATGGACTCGCCCTCACGCATACATCAAGTGCGCCAGTCCAGAGAACCTCCAACACCTGAAGCAAAACACTGCACAACATACGGTCATCTACCAAGCACGCTTCGCTCAAGATACCTAAACGGCACATAAAGCGCCGCCGTCACCACAAACGCCACCTCAAACCCAATATCCCCCGTCCGCGCCGCAATAGGCCCCGTGAACCAAATCTGGGCCATACCGGGCACCACCAGCCCAAACGAACACACGCTCGCTCCAATCGCCGCAATCCCACTCGGCAAACCCTTCGCATCATTCCAAGCTCGCTGATCGTACCTCTTCACCTCCGACCGCCGGAACACGACATGCTCGACTAGGACCACCGCCACGAACGCCGAAGCCCAGTATCCGATCACGCCGATGAAGTTCTCCAAGTTATCGAAGAAACTGCTCGCTGCGCGGATGGAGATGGGGATGACGATGATGGTGATGATGATTGCGAAGAGCGCTCGAGGGACCCGGAGGAGCTGGGGTATCAGGAGCTGGAAGTTCAGCGTGATGCTGTACATGGTCGCGGCTATATTGCCTACCATTGAGAACGCTAGGAGCACGACAAGAAATTTGCCGAAGCCGTGGGCAGGGCGCAGCATGGCGGCTAGAACGCCTCCAGCGGAGTTGGTGTCGTAACCTGTGCTCCAGGACGGGATGTTGGGGACTGCGCCGCCAATTGCTGCGCCTAGGATCATGAGGGGAATGGAAGGGAGGAGCAGGCCGAAATAGGTGTATGTGAAGGTTTTCCATGCGGGAGTGGTGGGCGGCATGTAGGTTGCAAAGTCTGAGGCTAGTGCGGCCCAGGGGATCAGGTAGCCTGCCACCAGCGCGCCGAAGGATAGGACTGTGTTTGCGGCGGGTGGTGGGACGGGGAGTTGTTGGTGGAGATGTACCCCGCCAGTGCCTGTGGCGATGGTGATGGCGAGGAGAGCGGGGATCCAGGCGTAGCGCTCGTAGAGATGCAGGATTCTGAAGCCGCAGAAGCAGACGAGCATGGCTAGTAACGCGATGATGACGATGCCGACCGTAGCGCTCATGCTACCCTCTGTGACAGCGGATAAAGTCTGCCCCCCTATCACGCTGTCGATGATGCAGAAACCGGTAAGAGTAGCTAGGTTCAGGAGGACGGGAAGGGAAATCAGGTGGTATCCGAAACTGTAGCGGGCTTGGATCATCTGGCGCATGCCGATCTTCGGGCCCAGCGTGGCGAGGTAGGCCACGGGGATGGTGGCAAGAAGGCTGAAGAAGAGAATGATGAGAGCGCAGGCTTTCAGGCTGAGACTGTAGCTCAGGGTGCCCTGATCAAAGAGCATCAGCATAAAGTTGACGTCGTATGATCGGGTAGGTGAATCAGACTCACGGTCATACCGGTGACCACTGGGAGAGGATTGGTTGACATAGTGAACCATAGGGTGAAGATGTCGAACGTGCGTTTATTCGTCCGCTCCTCGACTGGGATTGGCTGAATGCCTCGAGCCTCGACATTCGACACCTTATCCCAAAGAACAGTCCACTTGCTCCTCCCTGATACATCCGTCATTCCCGCGACCTGCACGTCCGGCTCGTCAGCCGCATTCCTATCACCAATCGCTTTCTCTTCATCAGCCATGACACACGCGGTATGCTTTTCTGAAGAAGCCATCGTGATGAGTGTGGAATTGCAACAATGGTGGCGGTCTGGCGACGACAGATACCAAGTCGTTTCAGACCTACTTTGATATGCGATAGCTACTCCGATGACTCGGTTAGTCTGCTGGCGGAGACTACTGATAGGAGAGGAAGATAGGCCCAGTTAGTGCTTGGTGATGCCGGACCCACATCAGCGGCAGAATCTGCCGACGAAAAAAATGGAGCAGAGGTCTCATGCGGCTTCGGCCAAAGGTGTTTTTGTGCGGCCAAGGCGAGTATCCTTTTTCTTCGAGGAGCTTAGCAGATGGAGGTTGCACATACGTACGCATTAATTGCATGACCGGTCGTTCTCTGTGTTTCAATGGACGAGGAGTCGAAGGTTGTTCTGGGAGCCGGAGGGCAGGCTGTACCGGCAGCTTCGGACGAGTCGAGCAGGAGTCCATACTCGAAGCGAGAGCAATGGATCATTGTCTCGATCGTCGCGCTCGCAGGACTGTTTTCACCACTGCCGGCCAATATCTTCTTTCCCGCCATCCCGCAGCTGGCAGCCGACTTCCATCGATCGACGGAGGACATCAATTTGACCGTCACCATATACCTGGTCTTCCAGGGCATATGTAGGTGCTTCCTAGCTCCCGTGAAACGACGAGAATGATACATATTGAATTGAACTCCAGCGCCCATGCTATGGGGACCGTTGGGTGACAGAGTCGGTAGACGTCCGGTCTTTCTGCTTTGCCTGAGTGTACTGGTCGGATCTTCCCTTGGGCTGGCGTTGACACCAACGTCTGCGTACTGGCTTTTGATGTTCCTGCGCTGCTTCCAGTCGGGTGGAAGTGCGAGCACAATAGCTCTGGGTGCAGGCGTCATTAGCGACATTGCCAACATCCGCGAGAAAGGCACGCTCTTTGGCGCTTGTAAGCACGATCGTTGGCAGGCATCGACTCAAACTAACTTTCTGCCCGTCGCTCTCAGTCAACGTTGGACCAATGCTCGCACCCGTCCTTGGGCCCGTTATAGGATGTGCTCTCAGCCAGCACTTAGGGTGGCGTTCAATTTTCTGGACTTTGACCATAGCATCTGCAGCATGCTTGCTAGCGATTGTGCTGGTCCTACCCGAGACGATGCAAATACCTTACCAGGATGACGGCAGGCGATGCAATGCCCTACGTCGGCCAGTGCTGCCCTTGATAAAAAGCTGTTCGTCAGAAACATTGGAGGATGAAGACCGATTGTCTCCGAAGAAGGCAAGCCGGAACCCATTCCTTCCATTCACCTATCCTGATGTGCTCGTCGTCCTCTGCTTTACCTCGATCATCTACGCCGTCAACTACACCATCACCGCAACGATATCCTCCTCTTTCCAATCAACTTATCCGTTTCTGACTGAGACTGATCTTGGACTATGATACCTGCCTACAGGGGCAGGCATGCTAGCCGGAAGCGTTGCAACAGGCAGGCTTCTCGACTGGAAGTATGCGCAATACAAGACGCACACTGTCGAGGAGCAGAGAGGCTTTCCCATCGAGCAAGCGAGGTTGAGCACGATGCCAGTTCATCTGATCGTCTTCGTCGCATCTGTCGTTGGTTGGGCATGGTCAATTCAGCTAAAAACGAGCATCGCTGTGCCGTTAGTCCTTCAAGTCATCCGTAAGATTGTCTTGCACAACAGGTAAAGTCTCAGACTGACAAATGCAAGTTGGCTGGACTGCCATGGCTTCACTGAACACCACGATGACTCTAATGATCGACATCATGCCTGCACAAAGCTCAGGCATCACGGCTTGCGTGGGTTTCCACAATTTCGGATTTTTTCGCTGCAGAGGCTGATAGTTGCGCAGGTAAACTTTGCGAGATGCTCGCTCGGCGCGGTCTTGGTGTCCGTAATAAACATGAGCACATCAGCGATGGGAGTCGGCTGGACCTATGTCGTTCTCGGCGGATGTAGCTTGGCTCTGTTGCCACTCTTCTTCATTGAAATGCGATTGGGTCCAAGGTGGCGAACGGAACGTGCCAATGCACTTGACAGCTGAGGCTAGAAATTGTTCGAGATCTCCCAGCCTCCTGCATCTCCCGAGTATGTATCACCGTGGAGAAGGGCCGCGAGTTCCGCCTCAAAGCTCCCGATGGCCTCTGAAACGCAATGCGAATCATGATATTGACCAAGATTCTGCCCCGGAACCGAGTGATCAGAACTGCCCGGATTGCCCGGACTGCTTCTGTCCTGCAGCTCCTGTGATGACGACACACGGGTCGGAGATGCATTGCTGCCTGCTCCGCGGCTTGCGCCGGCCGCACGATAGGCTCTTCTGGCACGAGGGAGGCTGCCCACTGCTGTCCAGGCCGAGGGAATCTCCAGTATTGGTGTCGCTACCTGCTGTAGACCGCTCTGCCATCGAGCCGCGGTGGGCCATGCATGCTGAAGTTCCGAGAGGACGGTAAGGGAGTGCGTTGCGATTCTAGGCGCTTCCGCAGCCAGGCTCGGGCAAAGCTGTGGCCACTTCAATAAATGGGCAGCAACCGAACCACACGTGTAGACGCAGAATGCTAGAATGGCTGGGTAACCGTCAGCCTTCAGCCTAGACGCGAAATAGGCTGCAATTTGCCTGTGTAATTCCAACATATTGTCGAAAAGCTCGTATGACATGGCCTGCCAAAAAGCAGCATGGTCAGACCCAACGTCGAAATCCGTTCGTGATGCTGTGAGTAGATCGTCCAAATATATCCTGCGAAGCACGATGTTACTCAGACGGATCACCATGACAGTAGCAAGGTAGGCCAGCTCCATGCCCTCTGCTTTGTAGCCACGCAAATTCCATACCGACCATTTGTGTTGGTCCGGCAGGCCTTCCTCCCATGTCTCGAGCTCGTCCGCAAGTCTACGATAGTCGCTGGATGCGTCCGCTGGTCTAGACATCACATTTGTAGATCCGTCATCTGCCTTGCACGCTCGACGAGCCACAATGCCCCAGTAATTGTGAGCTTGAACCAGTGTCGCGAAGAGGGACCTTTGCGCCGGTGCCACGGACGATGGATCGCGCATTGCTGCCGCTGTACCTGGCACAGCAGCACGACATCGCGGGAGAACACCAAAAGCGAAAGCGTTCTCGCTGCATGGGAGGAGTGCAGTGACATCGCTCGGCGAGAATGCGACAGGTGTAGAATGGCTAGAGTGCAAGTTATCCTGGCTCTGCAACATCCAGAAAGTGCGGCGGCCGATCTCCGCTTCCACTATCGCTTCTCTTGTGGCAGACGCGGGCAGCTCGTACGTTTCTTCTCTATGTAGACGAAGGATGGTAGCCATCTTCACAGCGATGCCCATATGAACGATGCTTCTGTTCTTGTCGCCATTACCCCATTCGGCAATAGAAAGCAGAAAGAACGCCTGGACATGTTCAAGATCCACTTGATACATCTCATGAGGTACCATGCCAGCAGTCAGGCGCATGAAGTGCGATGTCACTTCGTTGATGCCGCCGTATCTTGCAACCAGTGCGGGAGTAAATCTGGCTGATATGGCGAGGATAGCGGCCAGGAGAAAAGAGCTTGCAGCCTCGGCATTCTTCGACAGGCGCTCCAAGAACAATGTCTTGGGTATGAACCCGAGCTGGAAATACGATGCAAGGAAGACTCGACACCCCTGAATGAGATCATTGTGAGGCGGCAAGCCTGTGTCAGGAGTCCTCAGCCTATGTTCTGACACGGATTCCTGAGAGCGGCTTGGAGTCCGCTGAGACCCAGGGAGATCAGCATGATCACTTCGGACACACTTCAACAGATCCCTCTGCTGCACTACGATAGCGTCGGGTGTTCTGAAATGCTTCGCTCTGTAAAGACGATCAATATCCTGCTCGCCGCGCCGAGGAAAAGAGCAGATTGCCGCCACAGCACCGCCGGCTCGGTGACAGCCAACGCATGGAGGCTGTCTTCGTTCGTGCACACATTTGGCGCGTAGGCGACGGCATCTCTGTGTGTCACAGGTCAACCCTTTCAGCACGACGTCTGAGTCGATATGGCACTTGCAAGCCCTGCACGCTCCGTCCCCTCTACGCTTCTTTGGCGGGTGATCGGTGGCTAGATCTGGCATCTCATGGAGTTCGGCAATGTCTCAACGGTGCCATCGTGCCATCGCGTGAGATGTACGGAGTATGGACATGTCGTTCGTCGAGACAGGCGAGATAGGCAAGATAATGGAGACGACACTGGTGCCGAGTATCAATCAATTATTGATCAATCACCACCTGAGGGTTCATCAAATTTCTAGTTGGTCAAACTGTGTTTTTCTTCCCTGACAATGTCACCGTGAACAACCTATGTCTACGAGGTCGCTCTAATCAATTCCTCCGCCTGCCTCGATCGTGGCTTGAATAAGCATTCAAAGTGCTTGGGATGGCTGGTCAGTCCATTCGTCAACTCGACCGTCGGCTCTAGCACCCTTCCTTCTCCATCAACGGCTTTGCTAATCTCCATCGTTGCGAGTAAAGTAGCCACAACTATCCAGACACTGGCTTCAGCGAGATACCGACCGACACATATTCGCCTGGAAGTTTGGATATCAGCAACGGTAAGGCACGCAAGTACGGACCATGGCGGCAACTCACCGGCCAAATCCGAACTGTCCAACCGGGAACGGCTCGCCTGCACCTCCTTCAGATGTTGGAGCGAATCTATCTGGACAGAACTGATCTGGGTTGTGATAAGTCCGCTCGTCATGAGTCATGGCCCTAGCATTGGCATAGACATATGACCCAGCCGGGATGAACATGCCGTTGTACTCATCGTCTTGCAAGGATCGATGCGGAACCCCTATCGGGGATACTGGACCCCATCTCAAGGTCTCCTGGACGATGTAGTCGATGTACTGCAGCTTGGGGCGGTCCTCAAAAGTAGGCAAACGCTCAATTCCGACGACTTGGTCAATGATGCCTTGAGCCTTCTGTTGTATCTCAGGATGCAACACCATGTTCAGAATGAACACGACTAGTGTTGACCAGGTTGTGTCTTGACCCGCCGCAAATACAGCGCCTGCAGCGCCCTTGATGTCTTCGAGCGTGAAGGCTTGGGCATCTTGATCGCCGCCCGCTTCCTGTTGCCGCAGCAAACCATGGATGAACGATATGCTGTCAGTCTCCGAAGCCGTCTGTTTTGTTGCGGCGGCGAACGGCGCATCGTGGATCTTTCGGATAGACCATCTCCAGTCTCTGGCAAATCTGAGCGATCTAGACGAGCAAATCATGTCCGGAAGCCATCGTAGTAGTGGGAAGAAATCGACTGGCGTGCCAGCAGGAGCTCCACCATGGCCCAGAGCATAAGAGGCGTCTGTGGCGATTTTGATATATGGATCATCATCACTATGGATGTCCACTCCGAAGCCGATGCCCATCACGATGGCGGTCGCGAAACGACGGAGGATAGTTTCCCAATTCGAAGGACTTGCCAAGATACCACGGAGCAGAGTGTGCGCTTCTTTGGTCTGCAACTCTCTGTAATGGACGCAATTGCTTTGGGAGAATGCTCGTTGAAGAACTCTTCGATGCAATTTGAACTTTGGACCCCATCTCAGGAAGGTCAACGTCGCCTGCCAGCCCATCACTTCGAAGAGGACGAATCTCGGGCGATCGCAATAATTTGCTCCTCGCTTGTCGAGAAGATCCACAGCGGCTTTGACGCTGTTGAGAACGATCACTGGTTGCCCCTGCGGTGGTCATAAGCTGATTTCCCCTCAAAATCGATTCAGGCACTGTTACATAAGCAAGGCCCAAGCTTGCTACCTGTAATTGTAGCTGCCCTCT